>MU227688.1:1088450-1101493 GCA_018584345.1 Thuja plicata | reverse complement strand
ATTCACTTCAGGATCCTCTAGACTCACACTTGAGTCTCTTAGGGTTACTCTCAGACCCTAAGCAGAAGGATTTCTATACTCCCTCTCTCCTAGGTTTCCTACCCACCAAAATGCTTCACTCTTCATCTCATCTTACTCTCCATGACTGAATAAGGTCAGTCATGCACCTTCTCCTTCCATCTCTCTCTCCTACAAGTTCTCTAGCCGAACCATTTGGCTCGCCTAGGACTTGTCTACCATTCTGACTAGCCACTTCTCAGACACAGACACAAAAACAAAACAAAAATACATGAGGGATGCTTCTTGACGGTCACACTCCATAGGATGGATTATAAGAGTCAAAAAACATCCATGAGACTTGACTGAATTCAAAATCCTACTCTACAGAAGTCTGCACACAATAGAAACACACACAGAAAGCACAGGAAACAGTTCTTTATTGAAAGCCTGAAAATTACAATACAAACTGAAATCTTCTTCACTAGTCTACTCAGTCTCTAACTTCTCCAACCTCTGTTAGAAATTTCCTTCCTTCATTTTATAACTCGGCCTGTTCTTGACTGTAACCGTTTCTAGGTTACCTGCCGTCTGCTGATTCTAACTACCTGGGCTCTTCATCTTCCTCCCGTAACTGTCATCAAATCATCATCAGCATGGTTATCTACGTGGACAACACTTTCCTCTGTGGCGTTCTCTTTTTATCTTTCCTCTGTGATGTTGACAAGTCAACATATTTTCTTCCTCTGTTAGTCACACTATCGCGAGTCCTAATAACTATGCATGCGACCTTGCGATGCCTTCTTGTCGCGCGCTCGCAACACTTCTACACGAGCTGCCTTTTTTTCTGCGACTGTGCGATGCATTACAGTCGCGCTCTCGCAACACCTTGAAATGAGCTGCCGATTAGTCTGCGACTGTGTGATGCATTGCAGTCGCGCTCTCGCAATGCTTACAACCTAACTGCCAATTACCCCGCGGCTTTGCGATGCATTGTTGTCGCGCACTCGCATCACTTCTAACCGAATTGTCGATTCCCTTATGACTGAGCGATGAGCTCTTGTCGCGTCCTCATAAGACTTCTAACCACGCTGCCAATTCCCTTGCAACTGAGTGATGAGCTCTTGTCGCGTCCTCGCAACACTTCTAACCGCGCTGTTGATTCTTTTGCGACTGAGCAATGCATTTTTATCACGCACTCGCAATGCCTTGAACTTAACCGCCTGTTGTCCTGTGACTTAGCGATACTTGTCATCGCACCGTCGCACCCGTTTCACACTAACCGCCCATCAACTCGCGAGCTTGCGATACATTATCATCAAGTTGTCGCACCGGTTTCACACTAACCGCCGACTTCGCGATTCACTGTTATCACCTTGTCGCAGCCATTTTCGGTTAACCGCCAGTTTCCTTCCGACTGTGCGCTAAGCCCTTGTCGCGTAATCGCAACTGTTTCATATTAACCGCTGATCATCCTGCGACTGTGCGCTAAGTATAATGTACCCGGTTTGTTTGTTTAACCGCCCTCATGCTAGGAGTTACGAGCTGTTAGGGTTTAGGGAGATAGTTGACTGCTAACTGTGATCTGCTCCCGGACCACCATTGCTAAACAACTAGGGCTTCGGAGCTAAAAACCTAGGGTGCTCTGCACCACTCTTCATAATCAATGCCTTCCTTTTGAGAAAACACTCTTGCAACAAATCTTGCCTTGTATTTATCAATACTTCCATCTGCAGCATGTTTGATCTTGAACAACCACTTGGAGGAAACTATTGATTTGTTTGTTGGTCTGGGTACAATATCCCATACATCATTTTGTAAGATGGAGTTATATTCTTCTGTCATGGCATCCTGCCAAGTTTGATGTTGAAGAGCATCTTTTGGATTTGAAGGTTCTGAATTTAGGAGTTCACTCATGAATGCAACATAACTAGAGAATATGTGAGGTCTTTTGTTTTCCCTGATAGCTCCATTTGGTGCACCATATTTCTCTCCTTCTTCAATAACTTTTCTGGCCCAAAGAGGTCTTTTCTTTCCTGCTTCATATTCAAAGGATTCATTATCTATAGATTCTTGACACTCCCTCTGAATCTCAGGAGAAGGATCTTCTATAGATTCAATTTTGTCTTCCTTGGATCTTTTAAGTGCAGTGTCTTCTTCAAATATTACATCTCTACTTAACTCAATATTTATGTGTCCTGGAATGTAAATTTTGTAGGCTTTTGAGTTTTCACTATATCCAACAAAGACTCCTTTCTTTCTTGAAGGTTCTAATTTTGTTCTTTTCTCTTTGGGAATGTGAATGTAAACAGGTCACCCAAAGATTCTTAAGTGACTTATATTAGGTCTATCCCCAGTGAAAACTTCTTCAGGAGTTTTATTCTCAAGATAAGAGTGAGGACATCTATTTTGTACATATACAGCAGTGTTAGATGCTTCGGCCCAAAGATGAGTTTCTAAGTTTTGATCATGCATCATTGCTTTAGCAGATTCTATAATTGTCCTGTTCTCTCTCTGCAACCCCAGTTTGTTGTGGGTTATATGGAATAGTGAACTCCCTCTTGATCCCAACATTTTTACAAAAAATTTGAAATATTTCTGAGGTGTACTCTTTACCATTGTCTGTTCTTAGTATTTTAATACTCTTACCTGAGAGATTTTCTACAAGAGCTTTAAATTATTTGAATTTCATAAGAATTTCTTCTGACTCTTTACATTTTAGAAAATATATCTAGGTCTTCCTAGGGTATTCATCTACAAAAATAATGTAATATAGATATCCTCCGATGGAGGGAACAAACATAGGGCCACATAGGTCAGAGTGAATAAGTTCTAATACATCCTTGGTTTTACTTTCACTATGATGAAAAGTGTTTTTAGTATTCTTTCCTAAAGCACATCCTTTACAAGCTCCTATGTGTTCATATCTTAGTTTTGGTAATCCTATAACCATTTTTTCCAAAGAGTTCAAACCACGAAAATGATAGTGTCCTAATCTCCTATGCCATAATTCACTTTCATTTGATGTATGAATTAGGGCTTGAGGAGAAAAGGTATTTAGTTTGTAGAGAGTTCCATCTCTAACTCCAATAGTATGAGCATTCTTTATGTTTGTGTTCTTTTGCCAAGCTAGGATCTTCCCATCCATGAATGTGATTCTATACCCATTGTCTTCTAGTGCTAAAATGGAGACTAGGTTCCTTTTTATGCCTGGTACAAATAGTTGAGTTGTAGAGATATCCCGGATTCAAGATATATTGTGCAAGTCCCAATACCCATTACTAGATAATCAGTATCATCCCCAATTGTAACTTCTTGTTTAGGACATCCTTCTATAGAGTCTATATGTTCTTTGAATCCAGTGATATGACGAGAGGCCCCACTATCAACAACCCAGGTGTTGCGATTATGTGAAACTTGACTTGATAAAGCGGAGTAGAATACAAGTTTTTCTGAATCTTTATACTCCTTTGTATTATAGACTTGGGCAAATGTGGCTTGAGCCTTATTTCTTTCAGGACACTTTTGAGCAAGGTGTCCAAATTTGTCACATTTGTAACATTGTACTTTTGATAAGTCTCTCTGCTTGAATGTTGAATTCTTATATGATTCATTTCCTCTCTTCCTTTTGAAGTTCTTCTTTTTCCTTTTGTGTGATTCCGTATTAAGTACTTGAGAGATTTCTTTTGAAGTATTTGTATTAATCCCTCTCACTGCTAATCGAGACTCTTCTTGAATGCAATCTGATTTTAATTGATCAAATTTAGGAATTTTGGATCAAGCACTTATTCCTTGAATGAAAGATTCCCATGAAAAGGGAAGTCCATTAAGTGCAATCATGGTTAATTCTTTACTGTCAAAAGAGTGACCGATAGTAGAGAGTTGATTTCTTAACTCTGTAATTCTCATGAAGTAGGAGGTGATGGTCTCTCCTTGTTTCATCTTTATTTGATGAAGTTGATTTTTGAGGGTAAGGGCTCTGCTATTATTGTTTATTTCATACATCTCTTTTAGTGCTTTAAGCATTTCATATGCAGTTTCCAATTTTATTATTATAGGCACTATATGATCTCTAACTCCATCCACTAGCAACTTCATTTATTTTTTGTTATCCTTATCCCATTTAATCTACTCATCTTTTCCACTTTGTTCAGGCTCAGACTTTTCCACTACTGGTGTTAGTTCATGCTCTTTTAGTGTGAGCATCATGCATAATTTCCATGCCACATAGTTTGATGCCCCTTCAAGACGATCTTCTAATCTCAAACCAGTCACCATTCTGAATATAGTGTATATACAAAGTCCTCTGATGTATATACAGAGTCTTCTATAAATCTGATCTGGATCTTTTAATTATGCCTGCTCTGATACCATGTTAAAACTTTGATCAGATAATAGATATCATGTTCTCTTTATATTTTTGTATATATATAATTTCAATCTATTATATATGTATATCAATGTCTTTAAAAATGATATATATATTAATATATATAATTATGTCTGTAATAATTTTGCAGAAGACTGTGATATCATTCGAATGCTGTGAGACTGTGTAATATATGTTTCGCTGCATTTGAATGAGTCTGAGTCTGCAGTTTAATATGCATCAATATAATAGGTAAGGTCACGTCCACCATGGACATGACTCTTCATTGAGTCACATCTATGTTGAACGTGGCCTTTTTTTATTTTACTCATGCCGATCGACTTGAAGTCGATATAATTGGTGATTATATTAAATTAAACATAAACTTCTGTTTCATTGGTATATTATATATTTGAATTACTTTATATATATATATAATCATAATAATCACTATATATATTTATATAGTTTGTTCTCTTATTTATACGACTGAAGCTATATCACATTAACAATATAAACCTTTTCCTATCAAGTGGTATACTTGTAAAATATTTTAATTATTCTTTCTCAAGTCCATTTGAGTAGAGATAATTATGAACTAAATTTTCATGGTCTATCCCCTATAGTGTACTTTTAACCTTTTGATGAACTACAACTGGTTGTATGTTTGAAGTCATTTGATGATAATCAGCCGAGTTGCAGATGTGATGATAAACATTATCAGCTAATGTATTGTTATTGATGTCAACTTATTTGAGTAGTATTATGGTAGAAATTTTTTTTTAAGGATTGAAGATCTAGAACAAACAATGTTTATGTGGTCGGAAAATGAAGAGTTATGTATACACCGAGAGACAACAAACACAGAATAAAACACAGTGTATACCAAGCACAGTGATAACCGAGCAAGGGATCGCCGACACAACAAGGTATTGACTGAGCAATTTAATCAAACCGAGGCCGACTTGAATGTTGAGCTGACAATTGATGATTTCAAGGTAAAATATAAAGTTTGTTATTTTGATCAAACGGTTATGAAAATTCAAGGAAGATCAGATGACAAAGATTGAAAGGTATTTTTAACACAATTGCTAAGGAGAGATTAAGTGACAAAATCAATGATGGAGATTAAGTGGCAAAATCTGAAGGATGGAAATTAAATGAGAGATGGTGTCTATATAAGAGACAAGAGATTCATTTTGAATCACACTTCACACGTGACACACACATGCAAAGTTTATGCATGATTGATCAAACTGGTTAAAGATAGAACCGAGCATTTTCTGCAGACATCACCAAGCAAATAGAGGAAAGAGAATTACCGAGCAGAACAAGTATGAAGTATGAGATGAACTGAAGTGAACAAATTGATCAAAGGTATTATGTACTTAGCATAGATCTGAAAATCTGTAAAACAGAGTTGTATTTGAATCAGATCATTACTGTATCAGCTTAACCATTGTTACAGATAAATCTCTTAACCGAGTAGGATAGTGAAAGTCTTTATTATGACATTCAAATGAATGTTGAGTGTTTTCTTGTTGACCTCATAGTGAATGCATGGTCAAGAGAGAACTGTTAGTTTTAAATCCTCTAACCAGGTCACATTTAACAGTGTGCATTGTAACCTTTGACAGGGTTGGCTCTTCATCGAGCTCACTTTAGAAGAGTGAAAATATTTTGGGTTATATACCGGTCCCAAGTGGTTTTTCCCTTAGCAAGGTTTTCATGTTAAAAATCTATGTCAATGTGCATGAATGTTGTGGATTGTTATTTTAGTTTACACTTTATTTTATTGACCTAGATCGGTAATCACAGTATTAATTTACTGATACTCGATAATTAGCAAGAACTTACAAAATACATTTCACCGAGTTGAATTATAAGTTTGAATTTGTTTTGATATATATCTGGAGGAATTTGGGACTGTAGGCTAATTTGGTAGCTAACTAATTCTAACTGATTCACCCCCTCTCAGTTATTCTAACAATTGGTATCAGAAAGAACCAGAAGATTACAGTAGATTTTTCTACATGGAAGAACTGATACTATACCGATGTAGATGCCTAACCTTACCATACAACAGGGTAATGTCACCAGACAACAGGTAGCACAAACCAAGAATTAAGAAAATGTTGAAACTTAAGATCATGAAATAGAACATAATGAACCTATAAGAGAAGACAATGAAGAACATAGAGTTGAATCTGTACTTGCTAAATATGTGAGAAGACATCATCCACAAAATTAGATCATAGGAGATAAAAGAGAAAGCATGATGACAAGAAGTAAGTTAAGAGATAACACTTGTTTAATTTGTGAATTTGAGCCTAAGAATGTTAGAGATGCATTAGAAAATGAAGAATGGATTAATGCTATGAATGAGGAAATTGAGCAGATACAAAAAAATAAGACATGTACATTAGTACCGAGACCGAGTGATAACAATGTCATTGGCACCAAATGGATATTTAGAAACAAATTGAATGAGAATAGGGATGTAACTAGAAATAAAGCTAAATTAGTTTGCAAAGGGTATGCACAAGAAGAAGGAATTGACTATGGAGAAAATTTTGCACCCATTGCTAGACTTGAAGGAGTAAGAATATTACTTGCATACGCTACATATAAAGAATTCAAGGTATATCAGATGGATGTTAAGTCTGCATTTTTTAATGGAATACTGGAAGAAGAGGTGTACATTGAACAACCTAAAGGATTTGTTGATCATAATCAGACAAACATAGTATGTAAGTTACACAAAGTTATATATAAATTGAAACAAGCACCGAGAGCATGGTATGAAAGATTACATTCTTATCTTATAAGCATTGGATTTATTAGAACAAGTGACAACAAAAATTTGTATTTTAAATGAGGAAATGATGATAAGATCCTTATTGTTGGAATATTTGTTGATGATATTATATTTGGAGGTAATGATAACCTATGCACTTCATTTGCTAATGAAATGAGGAAAGAATTTGAAATGTCAATGTTTGGTGAGATCATATTTTTTCTTGGATTGCAAATTTTACAACAGATTGCAGGTATCTACATTACTCAAGTAAAATATATCAAGGAAGTACTGAAGACATTCAGAATGGAAGAATCAAAACTAGTCGGAACACCTATGGTGACAGGATGCAAATTGACAAAAGAAGACAACACACCTGAGGTAAATTAGACTTTGTACATATCTATGATTGGTAAATTGATGTATGTTGTACACAAAAGACTTGACATAGCACACACAGTTGGAATAGTTGCAATATTTTCTGCTAATTCCAGAGAATCATATATGACTGCTGTAAAAAGAATTTTTAGATATCTGAAGCATACTGAGGATTATGGAATATGGTACAAAAGATGAGGAAAGTTCAAATTGAAAGTTTATACTGATGCTGATTGAGCTGGGAACATAGTGCTGACATATTTTTACATTAGTATGCAAAGGGAAATAACTTTTGAAACTATCAGTAACACCAACACCGACAGTCAGGTTTAGAGAAAACCCGACAGAGAAAACCCAATAAGCAGATTACAGTGCAACCTGACAGAACAGATACCAAGGGAACCCGACAGACTAAAGAGCAAACCAAGCACCAATCTACCGAGAGACAGTTAGATAAAACACTTGTGTTTTATATTTAGCTTTTCTATTAGATTTAAATCCATTTCTTAAGGGACAAGCAATGTAATTGTAATTGTTTTAATCAGTCTAATTAATTAGAAACATGCAAACTAGGAGATCAAGGTCAAGTTGTAAACCTTCAATCATAGAGTTATCATTGTTATACGTGAAACTCATTTAGGTCAAACACATTGTATAAATAGATATGTAATCAATCAGAATGTGTGTGTGATGATGATTGTAGCCGAGAAGAATATCTAAAGATCATACTGAAAGTTTTATGCAGAAGAACAACCAAAGATGAATTCAGTTATCAAGAAAAAGAACTAAGGCTACCGAATAGAACATAGGTATTGATCAATCACAATAGGTGATAAATATACATGTAATCTTTATTGGATCTGTAATCAGCAATAGTAGATTGCATATACTCAGGTCAATGAATATTTTTTACTACATTCTAACAAGTGTAGCAAATAGAAGAAATCCTTGAGAAAGATGGATTTAACAATCCTTTGTAAATCTCTTAACTGAGTGCACACTAAACAGTGTTGCTAAAGCTCTTAATAGACTAGACCTTCACCAGTCTCTACATGATACTCCTAATAGGGTAGATCATCAGAAGTGATCAAAATTGTAAGCCTTAACTGACCCCTTCCATTCTACAGATAATGAAGTTTTATGAATTTCATCCCCACCGCAGTTTTTACCTTCTAACATTGGTTTTCTACGTTACCAAATCTTGTGTCATCTGTCAATACATTTCATGAATGTTTACATGCTTATTAAGATTATGATTTGATATAACATACACAAAGATAGAAGAGCATATATGGTTGGTAATACAATTGATTACTAAAAGGATTATGGTTAAGTGATAAAAGTTTTAAGGGTACTAATTCACCCCTCCCCTCTTAGTACACACCATTCCATTAAAACCAACAATTGGTATCAAAGCTAGATCTCTTATATTAAAAATTTTAAAGACTTGAGAGAAAAGACCATAAAATGGAAAGGTACAAGCTAGACAAGAGTATTGAGAATCAGAAGTTAGAGATACAAATCTTCTATGAGAAATATAAAGAAGCTAGAATCAAGATGAGATAGCTACTGGATGAAAGAAAGGTTATGACATTTCGTTGTAATGAAACAAACTATCATGAAGAAAAGATACTTGATTTATTTGAGTCTTTAGGATCTACAAATAGCAATACATCAAACACCTGAAGGAAGCATTACAAGCCTAAATGAAATCAATCAACATCTGGCTGGACAAGTGAAATCAATGCAAATCGGCCAAGAGACACATATGGTAATAATGATTGAGGTTATGAATAATGGTAGAAAAGATGAGCAAGAAATAACACTAGAAATTAATGATAGTAGGAAGATCACTGAAAAGATACAAGAGAAAGAGTCAAAAATACAAAGACTTACTGAACATCATCATGAGATCACCAATAAGATTATTCTTATGAGTTAGGAGGCAAACCGAATGAACATAAAAATGAATGGAAAGATGGAAGCTATTGGTGAGTTAAGAGAAGAAAATGAAAGAATGAAGCATGAAGTGAGAATTCAGCAAAAGCATAATGAAATGATCAAGAGAGCTGAAGAAAGCACCAAAAGGATGGATGATTTTTTGGATGGACAAAAAAGAGTAAACAACAATACCAAATTAGGGTATACCAAGAATGGAGAATCACCATACCAAGCTGATCCAAAGAATATCTACGCAAATCCAAGACCAAGAAAGTAGTCATGCAATCACTATGGAAAACCAGGCCACACATCAAATGTTTGTACAAAAAAAATAAAAGGTATTCCTAAATCCACACCTTCATTCATAGGAATTTGCTATAAATGTAACAAGAAAGGACATAAAGCTTATGAATGTAAATTTGAGGTGAAACAAATAAAAAAGGAAACCTACATGGACAAATGTTGTCCTACTTACAAAATGCATGGGCACACATCTCTTGAATGTAGGAAGAAGAAAAATAAAGCATGGAAGCCTAAATAAAATAAAACTGCTTATCAACCAAAAAGATTCGGTAACTCATATGTTTGAGATTACAATACATGGGCAAACTGCACAACATGTGGAATATTTGGACACATAGCTGCAAACTGCATAAGAAAATGGACGAGAAAGTCTAGGAGCTAGACTAACCCCAAAATGGCATACTTACATTGTCATAAAGTTAATCATCTAAGAAAGGACTACAGAGATCGAGTGGCAGAGACCAGAAACTTTGCCAATGGAAACACCATTAAAAACATCAAGAAGATGAGAAACAAAATGTGGAGGAAAGATACAAACACTGATGATGCTAGATGAAGCAATGTAATTGGTGGCACTGTATCCAATGGATCTGGTGACATCACCACCCCCACCTAAGATGAACAAGTATGGAACTGCACTATACTAAGTTATACTTTACATCAGTTCCATTAAATACATAGTTAAAATGCCAAATCGGCATGATTAAATATGAACTATGGTATTACTTGTTATGATTCTGTGAATTCAATCTCGTCGGTCAATGCATACTGAAAAGCATCGGTTAACATACAAAAGCTAAGTTGTCAAAGCATACCAAGAATCATCAATGTGCATATGAAAACTAATTTAATCAATGTAACCCGAGACTCGTCGGTAATCATGTAAAATGCATTGAAGACTTCACCACTTCCTGAGCACTATCGATAAACCTGTGAAAGGTCAAGTAAGTTATCACTTACCCCGAGCTGAAAGTGTGTGTGTAACCCAAGCAACTCTGTCTTCGACACCCAACAAGTGAGTAGAGCATTAATTTCTCCACTTAGGGCATTGTCTATAAATAGGGCGATGGATGAGCTCATTATTCACAAAGTGATTAAGAAACAGAGCCAAGCAGAGCAGAGCAAAAATAAAGCGACCAGATTGCAGAGAACTCTAAGCAGATTCATGACATTCAAATTCTGAACAAACAACAATTATAGAAGGTTAAAATAAGTAACAAAGATCACCGACCTCACTATTTTATTTTACGAGAAAATCCCTAAAATCATGAAATCATGGAAACCACTTCCCGTGCAACCAAGATCAAGAATGCTAAGGAGAAGAAGGTCAATCTGATAAAGAACTCCACTTGTGAATAACCTAAGTTTAAAATCCGTCTAGAGGTTTCTTAACAACCTGAAAATGCTAGTGCGTTCTCTAGAATTCCACCTAGGGTTTTATTAATTAAAGATGTTTGTTCCTACATACATTGCAAGATTGCCGAGATAGGAGATCTTGAGGTTGGTCAAGCTTACAAGAAGATTTTTACAGATGAAATCATCAAGGAGGAACACAAACACATAGAGGTTAAAGGGCTGACATGTTCCCTAATGTTCCCAAGGGAGTTTAAGACCGAATGAATTTGGGTAGTGCTGAGCAGAGTGTACGACTAAAAAATGTGGCTAGATGAGCCAAAAATGATCACCAGAGATGTGATACATGCTATTATTGGTTAATCCTATAACCAACAAGGAAAAAGCACTTAAATATCCTCCTCGACCCAAGATTGAGAAAATGACAGGAGCAGTATGGGATAATAGAGGATTGAAGGTTAACACCATCACCGATCTAGAACTCAAGTTCGGTGCATGTGTACTAGGTTACAAGATTGTATAGTCAGAAAATGGAAGCACTTCCATTGTAGACATTTTTAGCCTTCCGAGTAAGTGGTTTGGGGTCATGGAAAGTGCCTTGAATGGGTTCCTGATCTTGACATGGCTTCTCCCCTGTTCTATCCCTCTTTCCACTCCTGTTTAGCCTGATTTCTGCATTCTGAACTGCAGATTGGTGATTCTGGGCTTCAGTGTCAAGGTCGACCTTTTAGGTCTATGTCAACCTCAACCCTAACCTAGGGTTAGGATCCTGAGGTCTCATAGTTTTTGGAGGTCAGCCTTTGCAAAAAGTATTTCCTGCTTTTGGGTTGGCTATTTCAGGTTCTGAAGCGTTGATTCCTAAATTATATTTAATATAGATCCTCTCCTAGGGGTAAAGGCTTTAATGAGAATTCAATCCTCCTATGTAGGCCTCCTTATAAGATTGTTCCCTAATTTCATATAAAAGGAAAGCTTTCTCTATCATTTTCGCTAAGTCTTCTAATCGTGATCAAGCATTCTCAAGTTATCTTCAAGTGTGATTCAAGAAAGAAATCAAGCAAGATTTAAAGCAAGAATTCATCCATTCAAATATCCATTTTCATGAAGGAGATCCATTGGAGGCCATTGAAGGATTGAAGCTACATAGTGCCTTTTTTGGTGATCTCTCCATCCACCTTCTTCCAAGCCTATTCCAAATTCAAGAACCCATTCAAGACTTGGTGTTGGAGATCTACAAGCAAGAGATTGAAGACATCTTACCTTTCTACATTCCACATTTTGAAGCATACTTGTGGATTCAAGGATTTGAATCTGCCACAAGGACTTTTTCAAGCAAGGTGAATTTATGCATTTACTTTGTCCATTTCTACAATTTCAATTACATATATTTGAGGTTAATTCCTAAACCGGGGTTTGACCAAGGCAAACCCCTCCCTCACAAAAGACAATATCTTTTTTCTTGCAGGTACAGGTTTAGAACAATTGATTTGAGACCAGATCTGGATACCCTTTTTGGCTTTCTTTCGGACGGCGCGAACAGATTTTCCGTCGGCCTATGTAGGTCAGGGTCAACATTATTGAGTCAGGGTTGACATTTGTGGGTCAAGGTCGACCTTTTTCATAAGATGACATCAGAACAAAAAAATTTCTGGGTTTTGTTTGTCTCTGCGTTCCGGTTCGGGATCAACTGTTAGTTTTTCCATAAACAGTCTACAGACCTCATAAAACAACATTCTTTGATCTGTAATATTTCAAGGTTAGTGCATTTCTCCTATTTTTTCAATTACTGTCATATATCATTTCTATAGATATAATTAACATAATTTAAGGTATCTCTCTTGTTATTCTCCTTTTCCAAATAGTTGATTCATTTGGGCATTAACCCTTCTCTTGGGTTGATCAACT
>MU227688.1:1048267-1067141 GCA_018584345.1 Thuja plicata | reverse complement strand
GTTTTCTCTTGAGTTGGAGAGAGAGAGAGAGAGAGAGAGAGAGAGAGAGGGTGGGGTAAGATAGGAAATAGGCGTTAGATGTCATAAGAGCGATCTTGGATAGCCTCTAGATTGATAGGGATAGACTCGTAGGGGCTTCACTTAGTGAGCCTAGGTCATAGCACGTGCATTTGTTGCATACTAAAGAATCTCCCTATTTTTCAAAAAATATTACCCCAAAATCCTTTTTTTGCATCCCCTCCAATACCCACCCAATACCCCACACGCTCCTTTTCCTATATAAACCCTCTTAATCCTCCACCCCCCCTCATCAAACTCCCCCCTCTCTCCATATAGGAAATATATTGCCCTATTTTTTGCCCATTTTAAAACCCCCCATATGAATGCACACGATATTGTATTTCCTTATCAATTAAGACCTCATAGATAGACTGAAAGTGGAAAGAGATACGTCTCTCAGTGAGAGATAGATTATAGGTAGAGGTAGATTTTTTGAGGGAATATTTATAGTCACGTGCATAAGATGGGGAAAAGGGTCGATTAGATATCTTAAGAGTAGAGTGGGATGACTTATAAGTGCAATTTGAATGGGTGCAATAAGATGTACAACATTCATAAAATAGAGAAAGACCATGCACAAGGATTTTTGGGTCTACATAGACATGAAATGATGGCCATGTAGATGGTTACACTATTCGAGTAAGCTTATGGAGGGTGTAAGAAGTAGAGTACTATAGAGAACTTTATGAGTAGGTAGTGCTAGTAAGGAAGTGACCAATTTATTTTATTGAGAACAATTAGTAAATCGGGGAGATTAGCTAGGTTTGGGAGGATAACTTAGGCATTAGTAAGTAGTTCATAGCCACAACCATCACCACTACCTATAGGATTGCATGATGGTGTGAACTAATGCTAGTAGGAGAGCTAGCTTGTATATGATATTATATATATGATGTATATATAGCTCCTAGCTACTTGTAGCTTATTTTGTACTTTGATCTGGAGGATGTGACACATTGTACCACAATTGTTTGCACACATGCACACATAGACCCACACACACACTTGTATACTGTTGAACACTGCTTGGTATTGAGGGGGGGGTAAATCAACACAAATAATTATTTCATAATTCCATCATAGTTATTAGTTAGTGTTTTTTGAGCTAACTAATTACCACCAAAAGATATAACAATGAAAGCATACATACATGAACACATTTACGTAGAAAACCCAAAGTGGGAAAAACCATGGTGAGAATTTTACTCACTACATGAAACAATTGATTACAAAGTTTTACGCCAGAAGCCAAGGAACTCATTGTCCCCAATTGTTTAGGTGCACTACCAGAGATATAACTAATCCCATGAAAACATGAATAACAACTATAGATATTCAAAATAATACTTAGAGAACTACCTTCCAGCAAGCATAGATAAAATATGAAAAGATGTAGGATCTCCCGAGCAATTTGCACTTTTGTTCTGCCTTATCTGCATCTCTTAGTCTTCATTCTATCCACACATACTTTGCAATTAACTCATGCTCACTCATGCTTAACTCATCCATTTCCTCATATATATATATATATATATATATATATATATATATATATATATATATATATAGATATAGTGATTTTCCATCGGAAACACCAATAAGGTCAGCTATGAAAAATATAAACATTGTTAGAACTAGATTGACCAACATGAACACAAATACTTAATGCGGTCCACCCCAGGAGGTAAAGGGAATCCAAATCCATCATAACAAGTCTTTTTCAAGTGATATAATTAAAGCACACACATCACAACCTCGTTTAAAGCCAGATCCATACATACCATGTAGAAAATCATTAAAAACATGTTACTAATTGGCCCAAAAAAATTCTTCAAAGAACATAGTGCCATCTGAAGCACAACACACTATGACATCATCATCCTTAACCTATTAACTCTTTTATTAATCCATATCCAATTTAATAAAACTCAAATCCAGTCACCGCAAATATATGAGTCAAGCAAGAGCCAACACAGGCAATAATATTGCACTTGTGACAACAAATCTTCACTTGTGGAGAAAATAATTTAAAAATATCTGAAATGAAACACTACACGAATCATGTGACCATGTCCACCAAACCACATACCCTAAAATTACAATACGGACAAATCTCTGAGCCTGTCCAATCCTTTCCTAACATCCAACCTTATTGTCAGCCAACAACACATCATATCTTTGTCAAAAGAACAGTTGGGAACTTGAAAACATGATAATGCAATATTTATAGTATACAACCATTATAACTAGAATCACAAGTCACCATCATCTTATACAGAGGTATGTAGAACATTCTCCCATAATGTCTTCAAATAATATTTTCTATATATTTCTTCTTGTTACATTTCCATCTTTTGGATAAACCTTATACTACCTTAGAATCAACACCTGAACATAAATACCAACCACTTACTATCCTTCAAGAACTCATACCATCAGATCAATCATTAGATGCTCTTTTCTGCATAGAATTCTTGAAATCTTCTTCATCAATTATCAATCATCAATCCTTCAAATCTTCTACATCAATCGATGATACATATTTTTCTATCTTCTCTACCTCAACAACTTAGCATAAACAAGATATCAATGCCACCAAGAGTTGACATCCATGACAACACAAAGTATAATGCTAACAATTTCCCCCTTCGTCATTAATGAAAACACTGATGACAAACATTTGAACTTCCTTTTTCTTCTCCCCCTTTGACATCAAATATAAAGGGCATCAAACAATTTTACTCTCCCTTTCAATCTGCAACCAAAAACTTCATTTTGAATAAAAATAAAATATATCCATCTATAAACTCCCCTATCAGGGAACCAATTTTCTACAATTCTTTTTAGAAACCTACCACCTATACTTCTCCCCTTGAGAGCAACCACAACATCAATCTAGGAGAAAAAATAAATAATGATTATTCTCCCCTTAAAAAATGTACACCTCTTATGCATCTAGTTTGAGAAAGGAGGGGTAAAAAACCCTAATTTATGTCTAAGATTCTCAAAATTATCCTTAGCCAAAGCTTTAGTGAAAATATATACAATTTTTTCCTTGGTAGGGACATATTCCAACTTGACTTCCTTCTCAACAACTTTTTCTCTTAAGAAATGATACTAGATAGAAATGTGTTTTGTTTTGAGTGCATCACTAGATTTTTTAAATATTAATGGCACTTGTATTATCGTGTATTATCATAATTGCTTCATCAAAACTACCTTCACATCCTTAAGTGTTCGCTCCATCCAAATTATGTGAGTGCAACAAGATGTCGCTACAATGTATTTTGACTATCCAGTGGATAATGAAACTAAATCTCATTTCTTGCTTTTACAAAATGTTAGAATAGTCATATTATAGCTAATAATTAATTCATTTAATTATTAGTCTATTATATTCTATGCTTAAGTTAAACTTAGGCATCTCATTTAGGGTTTTCCCTTTAGGGTTTTAGTATCCTTTTATAAGGATTCACCGCTTTGCATTTTGTAAGGAGATCTTTTACATCTCATTGTAATCTAAAAACAATATATTAACAATATATTTCTAGATTACAATGAGATGTAAAATAACTCCTTACAAAATGCAAAGTGGTGAATCCTTATAAAAGGATACCAAAACCCTAAAGAGAAAACCCTAAATGAGATGCCTAAGTTTAACTTAAGCGTAGAGTATAATAGAATAATAATTAAATGAATTAATTATTAGCTATAATATGACTACTCTAACACCCCCCCTTAAGTGTAACTTAGGGAGAAGCTAAACAACTAAGGACTAAAGGATACATGAAAATAAAATTCATGAAAGGAACTATGGGTCCCGGCAACTAGGCCTGATCAGGTACCCAAGTACAAGAAATAAACTAGATGAAGGAAACTAAGCCTCCAATCTAGGGAAAGTCCCAAAGAAAGGAACAAGAATAAGCACGAAGCATCTCCGAAGCAAGAAGTTGTAAACTCTGCCAGAAGTAACTGCTGGAACTCCCACTAAAGTGCATGACCAGGTAGAGAAGACAAAGTCTGAAAAGCTGATCAATCAAACCAATGAAGCAATAGAACCAACAGGTGAACCTCCCCCCATAATTTTGAACAGGGAGAGGTGACAGGAACACTGAAATGCAATGCCAGAAACATCTGCAGAAAGAAGAATTAGGAACACCAATAGTGCAATAGAAGTACAAGCACAGGATAAAGGGCGGTGTTACTGACACACAGCATGGGCTAATGTCATGGAAGGTATGCTCACTTGACAAAGGTGGATGACCACAAAATGGCATAACATCGTAACCCCCCATGACACTTTATAACTGAGTGCGAGTACAACAAACACAAGGTGCTCAAAATCTCAGAAATGCAGAAGTAGGCACTATCTTAGTACATTTATAGAAAAAAAAATGCTACAGAAGAGAAGCATACAAGCTCAGAAGTCAGAAAGAAGAGTGAGCCAGAAGATCAGAAGAAGAGATCCCAGTACCTATAGAACCCAAGTAATCTGCCAGAGTGCGAATGATGCCAAACTCAAAGAAGAGAGAACCTAGAGAAGAATCTAAAAAAAATACCCCTGCAACTGAATAGTTCATTGAACCAGCTTTTCGACGATATCTGGTTTGCCAAAAATAGAGTTTGGATGAGCAAGATAGGGCTCCCGGAAGGCAAAAAACAAACATCAAACTTTGACAGCAAAAAATGCTATCAAAATAGTAGAGCCAAAAATTTTAATCACCATAGTCAGAAAGAGCTCAAAAAAATCTTTCCGACGATATAATGAAGTTCAAAAAAGGCCTCTGTATGCTCCAGATAGAGCGAAAAAGGTGAGAAGGGCCCAAAATTGCTCTAAAAGCCAGGTTTTAAGCCCCTGGGGCTAAAAAAAATGGGCCCCTGGGTGCATGGCACGTGCAGGGGCTGAACCCAAAGCCCTTGGTCACCATATGACCGGCCACTAGGCTAGAAGGAGCCCGCGGGGCTAAAGCCCAGGCTGGCGGAGTGGAGCATCAGAGCGGCGGGGACCGGGTGGTCGGCCGGCGGAGCGGCGCCTGTGTAAAGGAAATGGAGCGGGCTGGTGGCAGGGGCGCTGGAGGCAGGGGTGCAGGGCAGCGGGGGCCGCTAAGGTGGGCGGAGCATCGGTGGGGCGGCGGGGGCCGCGGAGTGCGTAGGGTGGCGGGTCGGGCACCGACCGGCGATGGTGGAGCGCCGATGGCCTGACGGTGGCCAAAATAAAATTGCATTGCTTGCATTTTCAAACGCATAGAAAAACATTAAAACAAATGTTTTTTGTGAATTTTTTCTTGAAAACCATGCCCGTACAGCCCTAAAAGGCCAAAAAAAATCTCCCAGACGCTCCGGTGTCCAAATCAAACATGTTTTATATGGATCCTAGGGTTTTTGGGCCTTCCAAATGCAACTGTGAGGTTGGTTTTGGTCCAAAGTGCTCCAAAAAATAGAGACCCCCTAGATCCAATAAAAAATACCAAAAAAAGATGAAATCTTCAAACCTTCATACCGTGAAGAGCTGGCTTCAACAAAACTAGAACAATGAGTAGTAGGAAAGCTCTGATACCATGTTAGAATAGGTAGACACCTATTCTCCCAAGAACACCTGCATGCATAACTTGTTACAAGAATGAAGAAAAGATAGAAGAAGCTATGGAAACCAAAAGGCCAGAGGAGACATCGTATGCAACAGAAAATAATATATTAACAATATGTTTCTAGATTACAATGAGATGTAAAAGAACTCCTTACAAAATGCAAAACAGTGAATCCTTATAAAAGGATACCGAAACCCTAAAGGGAAAACCCTAAATGAGATGCCTAAGTTTAACTTAAGCGTAGAGTATAATAGACTAATAATTAAATGAATTAATTATTAGCTATAATATGACTACTCTAACATAAAAGACTAGCATATCTCCCAAAAATAATGTACCACCACTTGTACTTCATTTTTCATCTACACATCCAGACCAATCCACATTAGTAAAATATTTCAAAGAGAATTCACCATCTCTTTTGTACCATAAGCCAAAACCCTAAATCCTTTTTACATATCTAAATATCCCTTTTACTTCCACTCCATGAGATTGTTTTGGATTGGCCTGATATTTGGAAACTAAGTAGACTGCATGCATAATATTTGTGTTGCTTGTTGGTTGCACCAAAATATTGTCTTGTTAATGCTCGATACAACCACTAGACTTATAGAACACGGGAAGTGGTTAATCCATGTCGCGGACCAAGCACTATGTTGCATATCACAAAGAGACCAAGGGCATACACCTTGCACAAGTCAACCCCAACGTAAGTGCAAGTTTCAAACCTGTGACCTAGGCTCTGATACCAATTTTTGGTTGCTTGTTGTACCAAAAGATCAACCTATTAATGTTTGATACAACCAATAGAATTATAGAACATGGGAGGAAGTAAAGCCATGTCACTAACCAAGCACTGTGATGCACATCACAAGGAGACCAAGGGTACACACCTTGCAACAATCTAGTATTGAAGTTGTTAAGCATAACAGTACACTTATCATAGATATGTATAGCTTCTAATAAACCTAAGGAGACTCATGGTCCTTTCTCAACTAACAACAAATAGCCATAGGAGTTGCAATTGGTTTTGAATCCTCTATTCTAAACTTTTTCAACATTTCTTCGATGTATTTAGTCTGAGAAATGAAAATGCCATCTTCCTTCTGCATAACTTGAAGATCAAGAAAAAATGACATTTCACCAATCACAGAAATTTCAAATCCTTTCTACATCTCTTTAGCAAACTTCTTGCAAGCATTGTCATTATCTCCAAATATGATATCATCAACATATACTATCAATATAAGCAACTTATCATCTTCAATTTTAAGGTAAATATTATCATCTATCGTACATTTGTTGAGCTTCTGTTGTAGTAGATAGCTATCTAGTCTAGAATACCAAGATCTAGGGGCTTGCTTAAGTACATAAAATGCCTTCTTGAGTATGTAGACCATATCTAGATCTTCTGACAAATTGAAACCATCTTGTTGTTCTATTTAGATTTATTCTTCAAGCTCTTCATAAAAAAAAATGTAGACTTACCGTCCATATGATATACCTTGAAATTTTTGTAAGAAACAAAAGCTAGAAATATTCTAATAGATTCTATTCTAGCTACGAGAGAAAACATTTCTTCAAAATTAGTTCCTTCAACTTGAGTATAACCTTTATATATCATTCTTTCTTTGTTTTTGGTGACTTATCCATCTTCATTCATCTTACTCTAAAATACCCGCCTAGTTCCAATCACATTTGTGTCCACCGGTCTGGGTACCAGTCCCAGTGTTTGCTTCTTTTGTATTTGATCTAATTCTTCATTCATAGCTCTCATCCAAAATTCATCCTTGCATGTCTATGCGTAATTCTTACTTTCAATTGTAGATAGAAAGTAGAAGTTCGATTGTTCACTTGCCTTAACAAGTCTTCTTATGGTATAAACACCTTTATCATTTTCTTTAATAATATATTCTATTCAATGTTCCCTCTGAACATATCTATTAGGTGTCCTTGGTGTCTGTTCATATTCTTTCTCTTCCTCCTATGATCCTTCATTACTTTCCAGTGCTTTCTTCTCTTTTGTATGAGTAACATGGACATCTTCTAACTCAATTTAAAGTTCTAGAGTAGTTTGATCACATACTTCATTAACTTTCAGATTTGCATTTTATACTACTTTCTTCAATCTCATATTGTAGCATCTATATGCCTTGCTTTTAGTAGAGTAACCCAAGAAGATACCCTCATCAGATATTGTATTATTTTTTTCTGGATAGCCTTCATCTCTTTTGATATAACATTTGCTTCGAAAGATCATGTGAACATCAGTAGCCTTATGCTTCCCATCAATAGAGATAGTTCCCTTACCACATAAAGGTATAGAGCCTTTATCAACAAAGGTAACATACCCTCCATCATAATTTTCAAGATTTACAAACACTCTTCTATCACTTTTCATATGATTTGAACGTTTGAAATCAATGATCCAAGATCTAATTCTTCTATTGCATGCAGAGCAGTATTTCGTCCTTCAGATTTTTCATATTCCTTGTTAACAAGGAATAACACTTTATCATGTGAGTCATTCCCTTCATCCTATGTTTTCTTCCCATCTTCCCTAAAATAATATTTAGCAACATAGTGTACTAGTCTTGTACAAGTAAAACATTTAACTTACCTTTATATTTTGAATCCTTTCTTTAGTCTTTCGACCAAATTTGCTTCTTCATCTATATCATATTCATCTTCAGTATTTTGAACTACCTTGAAAGATGCATATTTCTTCTCATGTTGGTTCTCAAGTTTAGACAATTCAAATGCAGTAACAACACTATAAAGCTCCTCCAAAGCGTACTTCTTCATATCACGACTCTATTGAATAGCAATTTAACAAGGTTTTGTAGGTCTTAATCATAGTTCTCATCACTTTGAGCAATACTTTATTTTCTTCTAGGGTGTGATTGGAGCCTCTGATAGAGTTGAAAATTCCATTCACCCAGTGCAGGTAACCTTCAATGTTCTCATTTTTAGAGTCTCAAACTTGTGTTTCAAATTTTGTAACTTGATTTGCTCGATCTTTTTGTCACCTTCATAAATGCTACCAAGCTTTTCCCTTACATTAAATGTGGTTATGAAAATCTATGACTGTTTGCAACTCTTAGTCACCTAGACTACTGATAATAACATTCCTCACCTTCACATTGTTCTCATGCACTTTTATCTCATATTGTGTAGCAGGAGCACAAAATGCTGAAGGAACATAATAATTTATGATAGCATCAAGAACACCATATGACATAAAGTCCAAATGTGACTCCATTCTCTCCTTCCAAAATGTATAATTTGTTCCATCAAACTTAGGCTCTTTGGTGCCATGTTCACTAGCCTCGGATCTAGCTCAAGTAGATAAAATTATTCTATAGGAACCTCTCTTTGATACTAATTGTTGAACACTACTTGGTGCTAAGAGGTGGGGGGTGGTGAATCAACACAAAAAATCATTTCACAATTCTGCCACAATTTTGAGTTAATTTTTATTGAACCAACTAATTACCACCAAAAGATATAGCAATGAAAGCATGCACACATGAATGCCAAATTTACGTGAAAAAACAAAAGTGGAAAAAACAACAGTAAGAATCTTTTTTTTATCGGTGAATTTTGATATTTTTTATTGATAATAATAAATATTATAACCATAACCACTAACTTCGACAGAAAAAAGTTTGATCCATCATCTAACTGAAACCACCTACAACCCGAAACCCTTCATCTACATCCTCTTGAAAAAAAACTACTCACTTTCTTCCCATACAAGCCAAAATGACTCTATTCTGCCTTTACCAGAAAACTAAGAGAGATAAACTATATGTCTAGAGCAATGATAAGACCATTTCATTAACAAAACTGGGAAAATGCATTGACTTTGAACTATCAAAAACAAAATTTAATAACTAGTGTGGCTCAGCCTACCCATTTCCTGAGCATTTCCTCCCTGGTTTTAGTGGGAATGATCATGCCCCTGCGGGTGTCCAGCTTGTGTTTCTTAGCTTTCTTCATCTGTCACTCTGGCACTGCGTAGCCCACCTCAGGTTTCAACTTGGCCATAGACTTCCTCGGTGTGGAATTCACCTTATGCTTCTTCTCCTCCTTCATACGCTCTGTGTTCTCCTCTCCTTTCTCCAAATATATAAACAGACCGTTCCACCCCTCCCTTGCTTCATCAATTTTCTCTTCTTTTGGTTTTGAAGAGATCCAAACAATGAAAGGCTAAAAATCCTCAGCACCTTTGATCACCCTCCAAGGATTGTACCCAGTCTACAATCCCACACTTGACTCTGCCCTTCAGATAATGTGTATAATTTCCCCATCTCATTCCAGCCTCACACACATTCTCATAGCCCTTAATACTTCCTCTTGGCTACCCAGCTGCAATTCCCATGCCAAGAACAAGGAAAAAAAATGTCCAGGTTAGTTCTTGGTCTTAAATGTATGTTTAAAAATTTCTCTCTGAGAAAATTCTTGATGCAACCCCAGAATTTGTCATCGTCAAAATTGAAAACACCCCTCAGCCTCTGGATTGTAATCTCATCTCTAAACCCATGCAACTGGTTAGCGGAGTTAAGGGAAAAGTTGGCTTCCATGTTTGTTCTGTCACATTCACACCCTACCAAATATCGCTTTCACCAGAACAACTTAAAATAACCTTTCTTTTAAAGGCAAAAACTATTTACATGGTTCCAAAAAAGGCTAGATCTCCACCCCAAATTGAAACCCCTGACATCGACATTAAAGTGTCATGATGATGCAGACATCCCAACACACCACATTAACACAAAAGCTCAATGTATTTTTGGTCCTTCGTCAGTGGGAAAATTACATTGTTTAAAGTCGACACCATTCAGATAAATAATGCATGACCCTTATGATACCACTATACATTAGCATTATAGCTCCAAATTAAGTCCCCTATAGTCCTCTTGGAACTCTCCTTTATTCTGATATGGTAAAGACACACCAAACTTGGATAGTTTGTCATCAACCTTATTTGCTTCTCTTAGCACATGTGATAATTTGAATTCCTCAAAATCACTTAATAAAGATTTAATTCTGCGAATGTATTTAGTCAAATGACATGCTCCTTATTCTCCCTTAATGATTCAATTGATTATAATTTGTGAATCACCTTCTAAATACAACTACCTTACACCCATGGTTTTTGCCAGTCTAATAGCATGTATTGCCACTAAGCTCTCAACTTCATTGTTAGTGCCAATCGGGAGCATTTTCACTCCAACCATCAATATGTATCCAATCTCATCCCTAGCAACGTAGCCAACCCCTGATCTGCCTAGATTTCCCTGAGAGGCGCTGTCAAAATTAAGTTTTGTCCATCCTTTGTCTAGGGCTATCCATTTTTTTTTATTCTCCTTAGGCTAAAGAGGATTATCCCTCAAAGGCCCATGAGCAGGCCACCACAGTAATAATCTTACTCAATATATGAAACAATTGATTACAAAGTAATAGGCTAGAAGCCAATGAACTCATTATCCTCGATTGTTTAGGCGCACTGGTAGGATCTAACTAATCCCAAGAAAACTTGCACAACAAATATATATCTTCACAATATTACTTAAAGAACTACCTTCCACCAAGAACAAAGAAAATATGAAAAGATTTAGGATCTCCTGATATACTTCTATAACCATTCTATCTAATTTAGAAATTCACACTTATGTTCTACCTTATCTACATCACTCAATGACGCAAGCACTTAGCCTAGCTATGTTCAACAATTCAATTTAAACAATCACAACAAAACATATAGGTGAACAATCATGTAGAAAACAACAAATACCTTGAAGAACATTCCCAGTTAAGAAAAAACCCAAAAAATAACCAACAATAAAATTGTGATAAGATTTAGAACAGGGTAACATTATATTTACATATCAAGAATCTTACATGGTTTTTTCTGGTCTCTTCATACCCAACATTTAACCCCCCCACCGTTACAATTCTCTAGTCTAATATATATTTATTTTCTCTAAAAAGCACACACTCCTCTCTAAAAATTGATTCTATTTTTACAAATCATGAAATAATTATTTGCCATTGTTTTGTGTCATTACTACTATTACTAAACATAGCAAATACACTTAGACTTGTCTCCCATTTTTTAGGGATCGGTTTGATTGTACCTCCTCATTTGTAGGAGATAGTTTGCATCATTCTCCTCTTCTTTTAAAATGTTTGTACCTCCTAGTTCAAAGCTTATTTACATGAACAAACCTCAACATTAAAACTATGGCAATCTTGAACTACCTTCAGGAACTATATTTGTGCGCCTGTTATCTGCAACAAGGCACTTCAATAAGTCATTCTGTTAGTGAAAAACAAGCGTTAATGAGCATATAAACCATAACTTTGACTTATTTCTTTCTAACTAGGATGAGTGTAGCAAATAACATAAAAGCTCTTAGATTTATGCTAAATACCAGTGACATAAACAAATTAGCATGAAATATTTGATTTACAACAAGTTATTATTCAATGAGCAATGCATATTAGTCTAAAAACGGACATTATAACAATGCATGGTAATGGAACTATGAAATCAAAAAGAAGCTATCTAAATCTTAGCAACATAACAATGTATTTTCTAATATGAGATGAAGGTTCTTTGTGCTCCAAAATGCATACTATTTATAGAAGAATGAGAGAGAGAGAGAGAGGGGAGACAAGGTTCATTAATGAGTTGAGGGACTCATTAATGGTGGTGTAAGAGCCATTAATGCTTTGAGCATTAACGAGGCATGGAGGAGACATGGGCTTAAGGCATCTTCATTAATGAGGCATTAATAAAATCCTTAAAGAAGCATGGGAAGGGTGTAAGAGGGTGGCTTGAGAAGGTGGACTTGAGGAAGGAATATTGAGATTCCTTGACTTTCTCAAGTGGGTGGAGTTGTTAATCATTCCTTAATGGAATGTGACAACATTAGGAGGTGGGTTAGGGTTAGAATTATAATGAGGATTAGATTAGCAAGGGTGGAATCGGTTGAGATGGGTTAGAACCCAGGGTAGAAGTGGTTGAAATAGGTTAGGTTGGGGTTTAAGGGAATATAAATGAAATGAATTAAACTTATTTAATTCATTTAAAATATATGAATTAATTATTTAAGCCTTTTATTATTTTTTAATAATTAGGGGACTATAGCCATTTTAATTAAATTAAATAGGCTAGGGGAATGGGTTAATTGCAAGTGGATAATTGATTTAGCGATTTATTTAATTCTATTATAATTAAATAATATAGCCATGTTTGAATTTGATTTGTTTTAATTGGTTTAAATTGATTTGAATTGTATGGCTATAATAGTTAATATAATTCAGTGATAATAATCACCTAGGACATTAAATTGGTTTGAAGAATTATGCCAACCAGTAACAGAGTTGTTTGGACATAATCAAGGGTATGATCACACTTAGGGAAAATAGGGTCTATAGTCAGAAGAGACCAAATTCAGGTGGTTACATTTTCCCCTCTTTGAATTGATGTGCGAGCAGCGCATTGATTCAAAGAAAGTTTTTGATTTTGACTTCAGAAAGATTGAGAATTATGTTCTTGGTTGTTGAACAAAATGTTGATGAGATCAGTCTTGCACTCGATCGAACAAAACTGATAGAATCGATTTTGAACTTGGTTGTCGTCCAAATATCAATAAAAGATTTTAAAGATACCAATTCTAAACTTGTTTGTCGTCCAAAGATTGGTAATACTGATTCTGAACTTGGTTGTCGTCCAAAATTTAGTATGAAGCTGCCAGGAGCTTAATAAGAATCTTTTAAAATGAGGAAACACAAGATATCCAGCTCATGATAACAAAAGCTTTCTATCCAACAGTTCTAACTTTAGTAAAGGAAACTATCATGCCCCTAGTTTGTTTGATAACGAAGTCATTTTAATGTTGTTTCGAGCAAAAATTTGATTGATGATAGTGTGATCAAATGTAACCACCTAAATTTGGTCTATTTTGACTATAGACCCTATGTTCCCTAAGTGTGATCATACCCTTGATTATGTCCAAACGACTCTGTTACTGGTTGGCATAATTCTTCAAATCAATTTAATGTCCTAGGTGATTTTTATCACTGAATTATATTAACTATTATAGCCATACAATTCAAATCAATTTAAACCAATTAAAACAAATCAAATTCAAACATGGCTATAGTATTTAATTATAATATAATTAAATAAATCCCTAAGTCAATTATCCACTTGCAATTAACCCATTCCCCTAGCCTATTTAATTTAATTAAAATGGCTATAGTCCCTTGATTATTAAAAAGCAATAAAAGGCTTAAATAATTAATTCCTATTATTTAAATGAATTAAATAAGTTTAATTCATTTCATTTATATTCCCTTAAACCCCAACCTAACCTATTTCAACCACTTCTACCCTGGGTTCTGACCCATCTCAACCCATTCCACCCTTGCTAATCTAATCCTCATTCTAATTCTAACCCTAACCCACCTCTTAATGTTGTCACATTCCATTAAGGAATGATTAACAACTCCACCCACTTGAGAAAGTCAAGGAATCTCAAGATTCCTTCCTCAAGTCCACCTTCCCAAGCCACCCTCTTACACCCTTCCCATGCTTCTTTAAGGCTTTCATTAATGCCTCATTAATGAGGATGTCTTAAGCCCATGTCTCCTCCATGCCTCATTAATGCTCAAAGCATTAATGGCTCTTACACCACCATTAATGAGTCCCTCAACTCATTAATGAACCTTGTCTCCTCTCTCTCTCTCTATCTCTCTCTCATTCTTTATAAATAGTATGCATTTTGGAGCACAAAAGAGCCTTCATCTCATATTAGAAAATACATTGTTATGCTACTAAGATTTAGATAGCTTCTTTTTCATCTCATAGTTCCATTACCATGCATTGTTATAATGTCCATTTTTAGACTAATATGCATTGCTCATTGAATAGTAGCTTGTTTTAGATCAAATATTTCATGCTAGGTTGTTTATGTCACTGGTATTTAGCATAAATCTGAGGGCTTTTATGTTATTTGCTACACTCATCCTAGTTAGAAAGCAATAAGTAAAAGTTATGATTTATATGCTCATTAACCCTTGTTTTTCACTAACATAATGACTTATTGAAATGTTGTGTTGCAAATAACAAGTGCAAAAATATACACACACATTTCTGGTGCCCATTGTGGGGCTCGATTTCCAACTTGGCCTCATTTTATATCACTTTTTCACTAATTTTCATGCCCAAAATTCTGTTAAAGGCTCATTTTTTACCATTCTGGATCGCATCCGGGATACGCCATCGCACCGCAGAAAATGAGGCTCGCATCCGAGATTTCCCATACCGTTTTCAGTTCAGGCTCACATCTGGGGAGCATACTGTTGAATCTGGTAAGAAAGCTCACATACAATATACTGTATCACATTTAGTATTTTTTAGGCTCGCATCTGGTTAAAAATTTTGCACACTTCGTTTGCCTAACTAACATTTTGACAAGTTGTGTTTTGGGTATCTTGCAGCCTAACAAGTGTTTGCAGGTTGTTCTTGAAGGTTTTCGTGGGAGTTGAAATAAACAGATACTCACTTGGTTTTTTAGGTTTCCCAACCCCCATCTTGACCTCTATTTACTTGCTTTCAAAATTAAGATACATATTCCAATCTATCACTAAACTGACACGAGGATTATGCTCTTTTCCTTTTAAGGAAAATCAGAAACTCACACATCAATTTATGGGTTGAATGGAATTTGGAGGTAAATGAACAAGCAATCTCACAGTTTAATTTTATTTGGGATCAGTAAATGAACAACACAAATCACTAAAATCTTGTGGTTCAAAGAGAAACTACATCGTATAATTTCTTTTGGAATCAGAAATTGGACAATCAAAGCACTAAATCTATGGGATCAGAGAACAAGTTCAATCGTTTAATTAAATTTGGATCAGTAATTGGACAAGAAACTCACTAAATCTTGTGGCTAATTGAATAAGGAAATTTTTCTTTTTCAAGCCATCCTATTCTTTTTAAATAGGAACAAACTAAATCAATCTCAACATAGCTTGAAGGAATGAACATTGCTTTGCGTGTTTTGGGAGAAAATAGTTTAGATTAGGAGAGTATGCTCTTCTTCTTTGAAAGAATCAGAAATTCAGACATCCAAAGCTCACCAATCCTTGGTACATATACTTAAATAGTAGAGGGCTTGCCGGTTGAGGAAAAAATATCCCGGGACCAACCCAAATGAGGAAAGGTTTTACGCCAACCCTTCCAACTCACTATAAATAGTTGCTTCCTCATAGGCTAAAGCCTCGGAAGATGGAGCTTTTTTTTTTCATGTAATTTTGACATCATTCCATGAACATATCTGGGTATATGTAGAGCGGAGCCGCTTGAATCTTGCTTGTGAGACTACATATATTCAGGTACTTATAGGGCTATATGCCTAAATTTTTCCTTGAGCAATTCTATGGGGGACGGTTTCGAACGATAATCTACAACAACTTCAACTGAAAGAATTCATGATTCATCCCCGAAAGGTTGATAATCTTTGTGCAAGGCAAAAAGTAATTGCCCCAAGACACTCGTCATATTGTGCCTTCACTTGCGTTTAGAGTCGGCTAATACAACATCATGACTGGAGCCATTGCGTGCTTAGTGATGGATGTATTCTTATTAGCATTTGAGTGTGTACCTGAGTCAACGAGCAAAGATTTTCATCCTCCACCTAGAAAATAGGAAAAAGATGTGTGTCTGTTTCACCCTCCTAACAATGAAAATCTATTTGACATGTTTGAAAAATTATTAAAAAGATAACATCTTCAAACAAACAACAAATTTCAACCCTAGATCAACGCACATGTTTTCATTCACTAACAAACCTTAGAACGCAAAACTACAATCAGATGAGCTTCACGTACTTCCAAAACATTTTTTTTCAAAACAAGAAAAACATGATAGAACATCAAAGGCTCGCATCCGGGATGCTGGCTCACATCTGGTAATTTCTGCATTGCATCCGAGATGCTGGCTCGCATCTGGTAATTTCTACATCGCATTTGGGATGTTGGTTTGCATCTAGGAAAACATAGTGTCACATTTCGCATCTAGGACAGTGGGCATTTGTGTAGGTCTCTCCCAAAAAATCTAGTATATTTGGGTACCCTTTTGGCTCCTTAGTCTGGTCCTATTGCTTTTTTCGGTCTGTCAATTGTTGTTTCAAAACTTTCTCACAAGTCTACCTTGCATGTCCTCTTGGATTTTCAATATTGGTCCCAAATCATGTGGATTTTACAATCAATAAAACAACTTGATTCCTAGCTCACTATCAGGGCACTCTAAAACCCTCTGACGCTGGAGTCACTTACTTCAAACAATTGACTCTCATTGGTTCCCAACTCACTATCAGGGCATTCTAACCCTTTGATGCTGGAATCAAATCACTTTGAAACTTCAAAAACAAACTCACACATTTGGGGACAATTTGGCAATCCTTTTGACACCATTTTGAGACTTTGATCAAAACAATCTTACGATGACTGAAAACAAATGGGATGAATCCTATGGTCTTAACAACAAGGAAGAAGAAATTCTCATTAAGACCCTATCTAAGAAAATGCAAGCTTTGCAATCTGAAATTCAAGACTTAAAGGAAGAAAAGGATACATCATCAAGTGGGTCTTCACTAAGATCAATCTTTCCTCTTCTCTATGAGCATGATGCATGCATGTCTTCACATTCTTTAGGTAAGAAGAGACCTACTCATGGTTATCCTATATTTGATGAGGAGATTATGTCACAGGATCATGTCGATCTTATCTTTGATGAACGTCCTCATAAACTTGAATCCAACATCTCTTTGGAGAGTTCAAGTGGATCTACATGTACAAGGGATAGAACATTTATTCCTTCGAGATGACCTTATACAACAATGCTAGCAGAGCTTCTTAAAAACAATCTCATCACATTTGGTGATACTAGGGGATTATCAAATGAAGATACCAATCTCAAGCATGATCAAAATCGTGAACCTATGTCTAGAGATGAGCTACATGCTACTTCTAATTCTTCCATTATTCCTCCATCTGACAAAGCTTCAAGGATATCCAAATATCCTCCATCACACAAATATCCTAATGATTTTCATGATAACTATGTCTACCCTCAAGGGATGCCTTTAAAATAAATCCAAGCTAATCTATATCTTGCAGCAAGTACATTCCATGCTCCTAAGATCAAAGACCCTAAGCTTCCATGTGCTTCAATGCCTTTTTCTAAATGATTCCCCAGCAATCCTTCAAGAACACCTTATAAAGATTGAAAATCCTACCTTTTCCTTTGGAGTGGATCCATGTCAAGAGGATAATACAAAGAAGAAATAAGTCTTACTAATGATCAAGATCAAGACATTATCCTACCCCCTCCAACATTTGACAAAGATTCCATATCCCTACAATCTGAAGATGATCCCTTTGTATCTCTTCATTTCCTTCAAGAAGATACCCTTCCATCTCAAGAGCTACATAGCCCTCCATCTCCTAAGAAAGATCTTAATAATTCTAAAAATACTATTGAAAAACAAGAGCAAAGTACTCTTCCTGCATTATACAAAGACCCTTGTCAATATCAGCATGTTCCATCATATCCTTCACATAATCCTCCATATCCACCTCAAGAAATCATTATTCCTCCAAATCCCTTACATGACAATAATTTGCCTCAAGCATCAAGGGTTCCAGTTAAAATGGCTCCTATCAAAGATACACATGAGCCTATCAGTATGAAGATGAATTTGAAACAAAAGATCCTTGGTCGGGAAGCTCACTCTAAAGATGTTAATACTCATTTCACACCATATATTCTTCCATTTGCACGCAAGAATCAGCCTTCTCCATCTTCCAAATCTATCATTGGTCCATATTTTCAAAAGTGGAAAGCTTCAAACCTTCCATATATCCCTCCATCTTCCACTCCTAGGTTGTCATCCACTTATCCTATTTCTTATCAAGATCAACAAAAACATGCATCTTTGAAACCTCCATATCAACACATCCATATGAAGCATCCATATCGGTCTTATTCATCCACAAATCCCAAGTTTTTTGTAAGCAATTTGGATGCCAAACAAAGAAATCAGAAATTCAAGAATCCACTTACATATGAAGATCACTATGTCCAATCTAATCGACATGTGAATACAAAGAAAAAGGAAACATTCAAGAGACCACAAAGG
>MU227688.1:1026388-1047544 GCA_018584345.1 Thuja plicata | reverse complement strand
GAAAACCTGGCAAACAGGCGTTACGCGTAATTCCTCCTACTTGCACTCTTCACTTGGGGGCAAGTTCCTTCCATGACATCATATCCCTCATATCTTTCATCCATTTTCCATCTGGTGATCTTGACAAAGTTGGGCCTATTCATGAACAGATTACGTATCTTACTCATTTGCTCTTATCCATTGCACATTATCATGATCTTGCATATTCTAAGCCAAAACTCACTACACCATGCCTTATCCTATCAGTTAACCCCTTGGTCTTGATCAAAAGGAAGAAAAAAAATAAAATGAAAAACAAGTTCTAAGAACTCTCTTGACATGTCCACTCTTTTGGACTGCATGCTGTCCTACATACTTTTCATGACATCAGATCACTATCCTATCTAATATTTAGCACCGCTTCGTTGAAAGGAAACTCAGGTGCGAAAACAGCTTCCTACACTAATCTCTATAGGAAAGTATTGTGTAAATTCTTTTAAATCCTTACAATTTCAGATTCGTTAACTACTTTAACAAAGATATTGCAGCCACATACCATGCATACAGAAAATAGAGAATGACACAATGATTTACACTAGGGAAAACCTTTCGGTAAAAAACCCCAGCACTCCAAAACCTGCACAATGTATTATCTTCAACACAATGGTTACAACACACTTGCAATGCAAGTTCTTTTCAGGAGACAATCGACACACATAGACAAATCCAGTAGCATCAGATTATACCAACAATACACTCTTTTCATATCCTTTCCTGTAACCCTAAAAAATGCTTATATCATTGCACTTTTATTTTTAGGGCAACTTCCAAGGATAGTCGTATTAGGATTTTACCATTCTCTGAACCCCACAATTGTGGAAGAGTGTAAAGTACTCAACTTTATCAGTTGCCACATGTCTTACATGTCTTCACTTGTCATTGAAATCTCCTAGAAATAGCTCTTACGTGTCATAGGAAATCGTCATAACCATTTTAGCCATTATCTCCTTACACACAATTCAAGATGTTGACACATCAACATGCCAACTAGACATGTACACTCACACTAAATTATATTATTTGCAAGAAATACATTTTACAAAACAAATAATAAGAATAGGAATTATCCAAGGTTGAGACACCTTATTCCTAACATTCGTGAGCCTACATTGCTATATTATTTTTACCTAGCTTGGGTAATCTTGAGGACACTGTCCTTGAGGGTGGCAATCACTTTCTTCCTCCACCTTTTTCAATCCACTTCTGAGATATCAATACATCTATAACACCCTGCACATTTCTAGACATTGGGGGCACACAAATATGATCATGCTTGAGAATTGGTAATATTTTACAAATCTTCTACACACTGGTTGGGACCTTATGTTATCACTGCTACTTTTGGGACTGGAGCTTATCAACTGGCTACACCTAAGGGATACATTCTTCTAGATCCTATTAATACTCTACATTTGAAGCGGTTCTACGCTTGATGTTTGGCTAGCAGAGCCTGTACAGCAAAAAGTTCTTGCAAAATACCAAAAACATTCAGAAAATTGATACTGAAGAAATTCAAAAATAGTGGAAAAAGGTCCTACAAAAATGGTATCCTTGGTGAAAACCTGGTAAACAGGCGCCTTGATACTACAAAAACATTCAAAAAAAGAAAAAATAGCAAAAAAATTGAAAAGGAGAAAAGTGTCTTGATGAGCACCTGGTAAAACCGGTATCTTGGTAGCAAAAAAAGAAAAAAAAGATCTTTCCAAGTGGTGAAAACCTGGCAATCAGGCGTCACTTGTGTTTCGCACTCCATCTATCAAAGCACTACTGATACTAAGCCTTCATAATTTTACCTATGCTCATACACTGACTTCATTTTCCTACATGACTATCTTATCCTCGCTTGGGATTTGTTTATATTTACGTCTTAGGAATAAGTCATTCTGCACTAGGGGAATATTTGCTGGTATGGTAAGTTGCGGTTGCTAGGTTTCTCTAGGATGGTTTGCCTCATGGACACAATGTTTATTGATACATGCAAAACAAATGTCACTTTCCAAAACAAGGGTGTCTTTTCAAACATTCCATATCCAGACATGACATTTACAGTGACAACATTCCTACGAGGCTATATTGGATCACAAACATGAACGGATTATCCTATCAATGCACAGACATGGAACACCATATTGCTTGTATTCCAATTTTCTGATTGATGAATCTTTACTGTGTTTGACATATGAATGAACAAGTACTACTTAAGCACAGTTTGCTATTGGTTTGATTATGATTCTTTCATGCCCTGATGATGTTTTCAACTAGGAACATCTAAGTAATTATAAATTTTATTTGATTGATTGATAATTGATGATTTTTTATGTCTTCTTAGTTACTCACTGAGGTCTACGCAAAGACAAAGAGTCGCAAGGATAGGGGGCATAATATTTTCTTGAATTTTTGCGTATGGTGATTGTTCCAAATGATCCTATAAATTTCACCTAACTTAGATGTTTATGGTAAGAGTTTCTACTATGGGTGGATAGCCGCATATATCTCGATCTTCGTTATGTGTAAACTACGGTGAGGTTGAAATAATTTCCTTGTCTATTTTCTGATCCAAATTCTTACTAAGGTATACGAATCATAATGTACCCAAGGATATGAATTTTCAAGGTCATTGCAGGTCCCATATCTTGCCTTAATCAAGGTCTGGTATATTAAAAGGAAGGTGACTATTTTTTTATCCTGGCTTCTATGCCTTGATGCCTAAGTCTATTTCTGACATTTCAATAAAACATAGTATTCATACTTTCATAATATCAGTGAGTATTAGTGATGGTTGTACTATCAGGTGGTATCTGTTCTGAAAAGTGCCCAATGATGATAAAAAGCTATACATTTTCATACCAATGAAAAAGTCCTAAGAGTCTTCATATCATTCCATTTTTTACAATTGCATGGAATATAAACAAGAAAGGAGAAGCATTAAAGGCATTATGAGCTCCAAATTAACTCAATTTTTCTTCTTCTAAATCCAATTTAATTACATCATTTGTATTACTGATATCAATGGTTCCTGAAATCTCTGATCTATCGATAACAAAATTGAACTCACATTTTAAATGTGATTAACTTGATACCAGTGTGTTTACTCTTAAACACACCCCCATTTCTTCACTTCTTCTAAACCATTCTTTCTTGACCTCACCAACCCCTAAAAGTGATACATTATTTCAATAGAGGGATTTTATTCTTTTTCTTCGATTTCATTCTCGAGGGGGCATGATCACACTATCATCAATCAAATTTTTGCTCGAAACAACATTAAAATGACTTTGTTATCAAACAAACTAGGGGCATGACAGTTTCCTTGACTAAAGTCGGAACTGTTGGATAGAAAGATTTGGTTCTCATGAGCTGGATATCTTGTGTTTCCTCATTTTGAAAGATTCTTATTAAGCTCCTTGCAGCTTCATACTGACTTTTGGACGACAACCAAGTTCAGAATCAGTATTACCAATCTTTGGACGACAAAAAAGTTTAGAATTGATATCTTTAAAATCTTTTATTGATCTTTGGATGACAACCAAGTTCAAAATCAATTCTATCAGTTTTTTTCGATCAAGTGCGAGACTGATCTCATCAACATTTTGTTCGACAACCAAGAACAAAATTCTCAATCTTTCTGAAGTCAAAATCAAAAACTTTCTTTGAATTAATGTGCTGCTCGCACATCAATTCAAAGAGGGGCAAATGTAACCACTTGAATTTGGTCTGTTCTGACTATAGACCCTATTTTCCCTAAGTGTGATCATACCCTTGATTATGTCCAAACGACTCTATTACTACTTGGCATAATTCTTCAAATCAATTTAATGTCCTAGGTGATTTTTATCACTAAATCATATTAACTATTATATCCATACAATTCAAATCAATTTAAACCAATTAAAACAAATCAAATTCAAACATGGCTATAGTATTTAATTATAATAAAATTAAATAAATCCCTAAATCAATTATCCACTTGCAATTAACTCATTCCCCTAGCCTATTTAATTTAATTAAAATGGCTATAGTCCCCTAATTATTAAAAAATAATAAAAGGCTTAAATAATTAATTCCTATATTTTAAATAAATTAAATAAGTTTAATTCATTTCATTTATATTCCCTTAAACCCCAACCTAACCTATTTCAACCACTTCTACCCTGGGTTCTAACCCATCTTAACCCATTCCACCCTTGCTAATCTAATCCTCACTCTAATTCTAACCCTAACCCACCTCCTAATGTTGTCACATTCCATTAAGGAATGATTAACAACTCCACCCACTTGAGAAAGTCAAGGAATCTCAAGCTTCATTCCTCAAGTCCACCTTCTCAAGCCACCCTCTTACACCCTTCCCATGCTTCTTTAAGGCTTTCATTAATGCCTCATTAATGAAGATGCCTTAAGCCCATGTCTCCTCCATGCCTCAATAATGCTCAAAGCATTAATGGCTCTTACACCACCATTAATGAGTCCCTCAACTCATTAATGAACCTTGTCTCCCCTCTCTCTCTCTCTCTCATTCTTCTATAAATAATATGCATTTTGGAGCACAAAAGAGCCTTCATCTCATATTAGAAAATACATTGTTATGCTGCTAAGATTTACATAGCTTCTTTTTCATCTCATAGTTCCATTACCATGCATTGTTATAATGTCCATGTTTAGACTAATATGCATTGCTCATTGAATAATAGCTTGTTTTAAATCAAATCTTTCATGCTAAGTTGTTTATGTCACTGGTATTTAGCATAAATCTAAGGGCTTTTATGTTATTTTATACACTCATCCTAGTTAGAAAGCAATAAGTCAAAGTTATGGTTTATATGCTCATTAACCCTTGTTTTTCACTAACAGAATAACTTATTGAAGTGTTGTGTTGCAAATAACAGGTGCACAAATATACACACACAAACATAGCAAATACACTTAGACTTGTCTCCCATTTTTTAGGGATCAGTTTGATTGTGCCTCCTCGTTTGTAGGAGATAGTTTGCATCATTCTCCTCTTCTTTTAAAATGTTTGAACCTCCTAGTTCAAATCTTATTTACATGAACAAACCTCAACATTAAAACTATGGGAATCTTGACAACCTAACTATTGCATCTTTTTTTTGTGATGTGGGATCACTTTTTTTTAATCCCAAGATGCTGCTAAAATGAAGATCATTTGCATATTCACACTTTGTCTCTTCAAAACCAACCAATCCATGACTCATTACAACCACTAAATGACATTTTCTACTCAAAGCATCATCCACTAAATTGGTTTTACCACTCCTATGTTGCACAACAAAAGTATATGCATGCGATAATGAAGCCCATTTAGCATGTTTATGGGACATCTTACCTTGTGAATTTATGTACTTCAAGGATTGGTTATCTGTCATCAAAATGAACTCCTTGTGTAGGAGACAGTGCCTCCAATATTTTAATTCTTATGCCACAACATAGAATTCTTGCTCTTGAAAGAGTTTTTAGCAGGTCTAAAGAAAGGGCTACATCATTTTGGTATCAGAGCATATTCGAGAGATACAACAAGTTAGGCTCAAATAACAATCTATGAATGAGCAATACAAAAGGAAAGCTGATTTGCATGGGAGAAGAAAGGGTTTTCAAGGAGAAATGGTCATGGTACACCTATGCAAAGAAAGGTACCCAAAGGTGCCTACAATAAGTTGAAGCCTAGGAAAATTGGATGTTGTAAAATTATAAGGAGGATAAACAACAATGCCTATCAAATTGAACTACCAGAAGATTTGGACATTAGTCTCATATTTAATGTTGTTGACTTTCATTCACACTCAACTGAAACTAGTGATGAAAATGTAGAACATGAGAAAAATGAGACAAAAGATGACAATTGGACCAAACACTTTCCAAAGAAGAAAAGAGAGTAGATTGAAGGAGTATTAGATATTGAATTGGTGACTACTCAATCCAAATCTTACAATTTGTACTTTGTTAAGTGGGAAGGTATACCACATTCATATAAATCTCGGGTCTCAGAATCTAACTTGCTTAAGTATAGCCAAGCTTATCCTACTTTTGAACCAGATACAAAAGGCCAGGAATATTCAAGCTTTTCAATACAAGTGAAGTATGATGCAGAGCATTAAATTCAATAGGCATCCATGTTCAAATTGGGGAGTGACTATTTTAATCTTTTATTGACTTCAATTAAAGCTTTAACCACCTATGCAACTAGTTGTTTTGGCTGGTCTTTCTTTGTTAACAACTGTCCCATATTTGGTTAGAAGTTAGTTGTTAGTTGAGATACTTCAGGATTCTTTAGTGTAACAGGAGGATACATAGGATTATAGGAGGTTAGTAAGGTTAAGGGAGAATAAGATAAAATGCAACATTATGATACGATTTCGGTGGTGTTGCTAAATAATTTTGATTATATTTTGTTTTGATTACTGGTTATGCTTGAATAATTTATAGAAAGTAACATTTTGATTCTAGATGCCTTTATTTAACTCTTCTATTTGTTTTTTTTGTAAGCATATTGTTTTTATCTAAACTAAACACGTTAGAAAATAGGGTGTTGTCGAAAGAGGTTTTTGTAGGTTTGAAGAAAGGGTTGCATCACCCAGTCTTCACATTTGATCCACACATACTTCACAATTGCTTCTCACACACTCATAATTAGCTCGTCCATTTTTGCTCATATATATAGTGATCTGTCCATTGGAAACATCAACAAGATTGGCCATGCAAATATAAACATTGTTAGAACTAGGTCGACCAACATGAAACACACACTCAATGCGGTCCACCCCAGGAGATAAAGAGGACCCAAATCCATCATAATAAGTCTTCTTCAAATGATATAATTAAAGTGCACACATTGCAACATCCTCCAAAGATGGACCCAAACATAACATGTAGAAAAAATAGTAAAAACAGATCCCCTGTTGGTCCAAAAATATTCCTCAAAGGACATAGCACCATCTGAAGCCCAATATGCTACAACATGATCATCCTTAACCTCTTAACTTCTTTCTTATACCATATTTGGTACAAAAAAACTCAAATCCAGTCACCGCAAATAATTGAGTCAATTAGGAGCTGACACAAACAACAATATCGTACTTGTGACAACAAATCTTCACTTGCAGAGCAAATAATCAAAAAAGCTCTAAACTGAAACACTACACAAACCATCTAGCCATGTCCACCAAATTGCATATCTTGAAATTCCAAGGCAGAACAATGTAGAATATTCATTGAGCTTGTCCAATCCTTTCATGACAACAAGCCTTATGGTCAACCAACAACGCATCATATATTTGTCACAACAACAATTGAGGACTTGAGAACATGAGTGTAATATTCACAGTATACAACCATTATAACTTGAACTACAAGTTGTCACCATCTTATGCGAAGGAATGCAAAGCATTCTCCCATAAGGTCTTCAAATAATATTTTATGTATATTTCTACCTATCGTTCTTCCATCTTCTGGATAAACCTTATACTACCTTAGAATCAACATCACAACAACAATACCAATCACTTATTGTTCTTCAAGCACTCAACCCATCATGTCAATCATTAGGTACTCTTTTGTATAGAATTCTTTAAATCTTCTTCATCAATCATAAGTCCCTCAAATCTTCTTCATCAATCAATGATACATCTTTTACCAACTTCACTACCTCAACAACTTCTCAATCTTAGCAAGTTGACATCAATGCCACCAAAAGTTGACATCAATGATAACACAGAGTATAATGCTAACACACACACACACACAAGATGAGTATGATTTTCATGACAACACATGCTTGTATTTATGGCTGTTTTATTTTTACACGCGCACACACACACACACACACACTTAGATGAGTATGATTTTGATGATGATGTGTGATGGTTATGGATATATATGATAGTTATGTATGGTGTTCATATTTATGGATGCTTCATGTTTATTATATGTTAGGCTAATGATGTATACATGTGATTATGGATAGATGATATGTATTATGAGCATATAATACTCCCTTGTAGCAATCCATCAAATATATTTTTATATAATATACTAAATATATTATATATATGCAAAAATGGCTATTCGATTTTGTGACAAAAAAGTTTGTTTTGGTTTATTGCCTCGGGAATGCTATGAGATTTCGCTTGGGGGTGTCCAACTTGAAAAGTCAACTCCTCCAACATATTTAAAGATTTCCCTTGGTTTTTGAGACTTTACCCATCGTGCTAATAATTTTTTAATCTGCATTTGATAATGTAAACACCTAAATCTGATTAGAACATGTTAATCATATTTAGTGCCCTGCTAGAACATCATTGATTAAGTAAATTACCCATTACCTAATTGATTTATGTTATCCCTATTCTTCTATTAAATGAATGAATAATATCTATTCATTTAAATTAATTCATATTATCTATTTTCCCTCCACTTGTGAATTGAATATTCAACTTTATTCAATTTAACCCCTAACCTAACCAATCCCAACCACCTAACCCTGAGTTCTAACTCAACCCAACCCCTTCACACATGCTAACCCTTCCTCGTTATCTAATTGATCCTAATCAGCTAATTAACCCCTCCACTCATTCTCTCTCTTTCCATCACCGTCTCCCTAATTACCCCACTTTATCCCTAACCCTAATCTTAATCACTCCCTAAGCTTGTCACATTCCTGATCAAAGGATTAGGAATTCAACCCCAATCCCAAAGTCAAACTTCTCAAGCCCTCTCATAAATCCCCACTCATGCCTCATTGATGCCATCTTAAATGCCTTTTAATGCTCTTACACATTCCTTTAAGGCTTCTTGCAGTCTTCTTACATACTCCATCCCCAAAGTATTCTCCCATCCCCTTGCACATTTCCCTAAATGGTCACATTCCTCATCCCCTCACACCCTCTCTCCTTGTGACACTTGTCACAATGAGAGGCTTTTGGAGAAGCACAATCCTTGTGCTCTCTCCAAAATGCATATTAGCCACTCTTCAGGTTTGCATCTTGACCCTCCATTTTCCTATATAAGGAGCCCCTTCCCTTCACAAATTATCCATCTTGTTATGCAGAGTTATAATAAAGTTTTGAAGAGCCAAATACATCCAACCTTGAAGCTTGAAGAAAATCTGTTGAGCACACATCCACAACAATGGACAAATGGAGCTTGATTAATCTTTTAGGAGGTTTGCACTCCTTAGAATTTATATGCTTTTCAAATTTTGTTTATTGTCTTATCATGTATGTAGTGTTGGTCTTTTAGTTATTGAGTGTTTTAAGTTTTTATTATGATCCTTTTAATAACTAATTTTCAAAGCTCACATTTCTGGCACGCCCGGTGGGACCCACTTCACAGTTCAGTTTCCACTAACATAATGGTTTTCTCTTGAGTTTCTGTGAGCTCATAGGTTTTGTAGGTTCAAAAAGCACTTTGTCTCAAAATGGACTCCACCATTGCGTCCGGATAGTCATTTTGATTTGAAATGACTATAAACTTGCCTACATCAAATCTGTGGCCAAAAAAAAATGCCCGAACAGGCTGTACGACCTTTTGCATGCGAATTGAGGTAGAGAACAAACTTTCCCATCCCTGCACATAGATCGAGATAGATTTCTATCTACAGGAAAAATTTATTTTTGGGGCTTATCATAGTCGTCTGACATTCTGCTACATAGCATTCTATTTCAGTTTGTGTTCTAACTACAACCTCTAATTACCCAGCGACATATTCTTAGTTTTATTTATAAATTTTAAAACCTTATATTTAAACTACCCCTTTCTTTTTTGTGTGGGGCATGTGGGATAAAAATCCCACACCCCTACACTGCGGCACTTCCTCCGCCGCTTCCAAACCCCCACCCACCGCGCTTCCCCACCTCTCCCAAACCCCCGCACTCACCGGCCACCGCCCACAACATCCCTCCACAGCTCGTGACTCCTCTTGTCGATTCTCCTCCCTCTCCCCACTCAGCCTCTTCCAACCCCTGTGCCACCCAAACATACCCTCCTCCCTCTGCCCACTTTCAATCCCTCTACGTCGCTCGCACAGTCTCCTCTGCACGCTCTCCCTCAGCCTTCCCTCCTCCCATCTCTCCTTCCCATCGCCCTGCACAGCTCTGCTTCCTCCCCATCTCCACTCTCTTTGCTGCTCTACCCGCACTCCCCTTCCCTCCTTCGCCTGCTCTCCTCCTCCGCCCACAACTCCATCACTCTCCTCCGCCTAAACACCACCCAGTCCATCCACCTCCTCTTAGCAGGTGGTCTTAAATATTGATGCCCTTCTAGCCGTCAAAAATAGGCCTATTGGATTTTACCTTCTACGGCCATATAAGTGTCAAAATTAATCACACAAGTGGATGACATCATCAGGCACCCTTTCAATTCCATGAGAAGGCACTTTCATGGAAACACTCATAACTTTTGCATTCGAGCTTCATTTTGAATGATTATAAAACTGTTGGAAAGCTGAATCAGAAGCCTATTCAGATTTGCAAGGCATTTTATCATATTCCTCATCAAAAATCAAGTGCACACGTTCAAAGTCACCCCTTCTTTTGCGCACTAATCTAATCAAATCGAACACAACTCTTGAATGCCCTTAAGGAATCGAACAATTCAAGCAAAATCAAACTTGAATGCATAAGGAAATCAACACTTTGTTTTAGGTTTTGAAATCGAACACGCAATCAAGCATCTTTCATTTTGGATCTAAAACTGAACAAGCAATCGAACATCTCATTTTGGGCTTTAAAACTGAAAAATCTATCAAACATCTCATTTTGGGTTTAAAACTGAACAAGGCTATCTAACATCTCATTTTGAGCTTTAAAATTGAACAAGCAATCAAGACTTTCATTTGGATCTTAAAAATGAACAATCAATCGAACACCATCTTGAATGCGATAAAGGCAAATTGAACAACAACTCTCAAAAACACTTCGTTTTGGGTTTAAAAATAGAAGACAATCAAACACATTTCAAACTTGGGTTTAAAATTAAACAATCAAAACAAACTCAATCTTGAATGCATAAAGACAATTGAACAAAGGCAAACAATCTTTCACTTTGGTGCACATAAAACAAACAAACGCGTGAGTTCATTTCTGTATTAGATCAAAACACATTGCCTAACTTATCAGAAATTAATCACGTGTTTTATGTCTTTGGTGCACTTGCACAAAATTTTGTAGAGTGCAACCTCATTTCATGCACTCTCCTCTCCCACTGGCTTTCGTGGTTGTTGGTGCAAGAGAAAGATGATTGTGACCGTTCAAAATTTTCAATCTGCTTAGAGGGGCCTATCTAGAAGAAGCACAAGTCCTTCTTGAGAATGACCCCAAACCGGTAAATCCTTCGGCTAGTATAGAAATAATGCGCGACCTAAAGGTTCATTTTACATCCCTTCAAGCTCGGGCGAGTCGTGTTCGATGGTAGTCCATACTGGGTGAATATCCCCAACATACTGGTATGGTCAAACTAGGCTTTTAAGTGAGTCACATCGTACAAACCGATTGCAGGGACTCCACGAAATTACTAGCAACTGATAAAATAGAAACCTACCTGTTTCACCTATGTAAGCTTGATAATTGGTTGGGCAAGGAAGATAGTAACTTCCCCAAGAAATTTGCACATTCATGCCACCTTGAGTGTTTGGAGTCAGATAATACGACATCATGACTGGAGCCGCGTGCTTGGTGATGGTTGTATTCTGATTAGCTCTCGTGTGTGTGCCTACGTATACAAGCAAAGGTTTTCAAGTTAACCAAATCCTTAGGTAGAATTGCTTGTGTGTGCATGCGATGTTACAAACCTTGTGAAAAATAGATCTTGAACATACACAATCTGAAAGTTTTGAAGTCCTTTTGCCAAACAAAACAACATTTGTATGCTTCTTGCAAGGTTGCTTTGCCTCTTGCAAGACTGTTTTCTCAAAATACCCAAAATCATCATTTGTTCCAAAAAGCTTCTAAGGCATACTTTCCATAGTCACTGCCTCATCCTAAAGCATCTTTCAAACTGAGCCCATGTCCAATTCCATCCAACATAAGAAAGTTAAGACTCTTTTGCCTCTCATATGCAAAGAACAGAAGAACGCAACTAGAGAGGCCAAGAAATATCAGCATATCATTGAATCCATTGAGGCAGAAAACCATAAGCGTAGAGAATACGAGAAGGTCCTTTACAATTGCAAGATTTTATGTTTCCAAAGAAGATATTGTCTGAACATGACCTTCATCACATATGAGCAATATGACTAGCTACATCATCACACATTCCTCCTCTTCTTAGATCGCGTAGCATGCATTTTAGTACATCCTTAGAAACACATCACACACACCCTATCATAATCTTAGCAGTCAATCCCAGAACATCCTATCTGATCCTAAATCAATCCTAATCAGTCCTAAATCAGTCCTAAATCAGTCCCATCCAATCCTAAATCAAATCCAATCAATCCTAGCATCATCATCCTAGTATCATCATCCTAGCCTAGTCCAACAACATATCTCATCCTTGGTGTCCCATGCTTTCAGAGTTGCTTGACCTGCATCCTTAATCAAAACCATATCTTAAATGTCCTTAGGCTAAGCATTGTCCTAGGATAATCAACTTTGTCCGTGTGAATCTCATCGCCTTGAGCAAAAGGTTAGTTTGTGTTGATAAAGAATCTCGTCGACTAAAGACCACACATATGTCTTAGGTTGGCAATCATCATCCACTTGATCCTACATTAGGGAGAGCAACCCTTTATCTATTTTTGCACCAAGTCATCTTTTATCCTTAGGAAGCATCCTCATCATCATTTGATCCTAGTCATAGCATCATCGTCCTTAGTTTTAGGAATATCCTTGCATTTGCATCTTGTATTTCACATCCCTTTAGGACATTCATTTCATGTCACCCATCACATGCGCCGCTAAGAAGAGGAAAGACATGAACCCTAATCTAGTAGCTAGCTCATTTGATCCAAAAATTAATCACACAAACGCAATGGATTCATTTGATCTGCGACAGAACACACCTATCCAACACATTTGGGTAGACACAAATGAGATTCCAACTGTGAGTACTATAGAGACATTCATAAATCATCCAGGACATGTTCACATGGTGAATTCCATGAGTGGATGCAACAACAGTCATGTACTCACAGACATTCAGCAACAAGGAATCCAATTCACACCTTGGCTTATACCAACACTTATCACATGACCTATTGAACTTTTAGGAGCAATTCCTCATGTCATCCAAAATGAAGTTGTCGACCCCCTTCAGCGAGATCTACAGGTAGGGTCTCTCATATCCCAAATAGTCCAACCTTCCATCCCACCATCCATCGTGCACACGACACCTCAATCTACCCTGGTCATAGTCCTGGGAGCCCCACCTCCTAATATACCGTCAACAGCGCAAGCAATACCGTCCATCATTACGCAAGCACCTACACGTATCCAACCCGCAGTTGCTCCACCCTCACAAGAATTCCCATCATTTGCGGTACAATTCCAACCACCACTAGTCAGCACTCAGCAAGCTAGTGCTCCACCAATCACCACTCAACCTATTCAAAATATATCTACCAGTTCATACCCGCAGAGAACGCAAACCATTAGCACCTCCATACCCTCATCCATTCCACCTTTCATCCCAACATCTCACCAACCGTAAACACAATTCACCACTGGCATGCCACTCATGAATCATTACAACCAACCCCTATTTCTGCAAGGGCCCACTTCCCACCTGGCAGTACAATCACACTATTTGCCAGCACTTCTTCCACAAGCACAATCCAACCCAAATCCTCCACAACAAGTTCCTCAATTTGGACAAACACAGCAAGGGACTTCCTCTTCTACATGGAATTACTCTTAAGCCACCCTGCAGGCCCTAGGCATTCCCATACACTCACAGAGCATGAATCTATTCACCTCCCAACCACAACAAACATTCACCAACCCATTTGCAATCTCGCAATCCACTATCCAACCCACTCAACAACAACCCCAGCAGCAGACCACCAATCCATTTGTATCCCAAGTACTACAACCACAATTCAATCCCTTCACCGCAGCGCAAACTCCTATCTTGCCTATTCAGCAGCAACAACCCTAGCAAGCACGGCAGCAGACCACCAATCCATTTACATCCTATGCACAACAAACATCCACCAATCCCTTCACCGCTACAAAAACCACTGCCCAACCTATCCAGCAACAACAGTTCAATCCTTTCTCTGCCACACAACCCACCGCTCAACCTATCCAGCAGCAGCAACCATAGACACAGGGGGAAAATCCCTTCACCACACAATCACTGCAGCAGACTGCTAACCCTTTTGCGAGTGCACAACCCATCATCCAGCCCACTGCGCAACAGCAACCCAACTTCACCAACTACCTAGCCATGCCATCTTCCGCTACATCACAAACTGTTCCACCACCACAACAATCCAGTGTTCCCGTTAACACCAATTACTTCACCATAGCAAGTGGGGGCATTCCACCACAAAATACCTATCTTCCATCCTTTGGTAGTACAACACCGCCACCCTATGCAAGCGCACAGCAGGCTCCTCCCACTTATCCAACACCTCAGCAAATACAGGCCTACTTCCAACGGTTACAACAAACACATCAGGCTTTGCCACCTCCTCCACCACAATATTCCCCTCAACCGCAGTTCCACCACAATAGCCCATCTATGTTGACCATCAACCTCCATATCAAACACCACAATACCCTTCGCGAAACCCCCCGTATTCACTAGCTCCATTCGACCCATACATGACAAGAGGGATCAACATGACAGGGACTAACAATCCCCCACCAGTCAACCAAGAATGGGAAGAAATGAAGAATGCCCTTAAAGCACTGTGAGCTGGGACTGAAACAAGGCATTCAAATTTGAGGAAGTATGTCCCTATCCATTCAATTGATCCATCACGAGCATCCCCTTTCCTAAGCACTTTGAAACACCTAAATTTGACAAATATTGAGGAAAGGGAGATCCAGTCAGTCATATCAAGGAGTTCTATATGGCATGCCAAGAAGTCGCCTACAATGATAAATTTCTCATGCGACTATTCCCTAAGATTTTGGGAGGGTCCATTCTTGAATGGTTCTACAAGATCCCCTATGGCATAGTATACACATTTGCAAAGCTATCCAAAAATTTTGTAGCATAATACGCACACAACATTGAGAATGAACTCTCCCTTCTAGACTTATGCAACTCCAAACAGAAAGGAGGAGAGAGCTTAGCATACTACCTACAACGTTGGTAGGGACTCATTATGAGATTGTCATATCAACCTCCTGAGAAACACCTCATCACGATCTTGATTAACAATCTCCATCCCAAACTAGACTACCACATGCGCATGAACTGCATACAGACGTATCAAGATATCCAAGGAAAGGGCCTGGATCTTGAATGGGGTCTTGTAGAAGATGGTGCCATAAAGCACTATAAGGAACCACAATCTGACAAAAACAACAACGATCGCTCATGATATTGGAACAAGAACAAAAATGTCATAATAGACGGAGCTCCGGACACTAAACATGTCCAGATCATTATTGCAGGTCCTCAAACACCCACCCCAACATATCAACAACAACACTACTAGCAGAACATACTAGCGCAGACCTACCAACAACCACAATATCAACAAGTGCCACCTCCCCCAGCCTATCAACAAGCAACACAACATCAAGTAGCACAACAACAAAACACATGCCCACAACAGGTTGCACAAACCAACTATCAACACAACTATCAGAATCCCCAAAACCAAACAAATGCAATATTGGTCCAGCAAGGACAGAACAGACCGTGCAGAGATGAGTACACACCTAAATGCACATTCACTCCCTTGGGTGAACCTATCGATGTTATATTCCACAAAATGATGAAAGAAAACCTAATTGTATACCCACCACCGACGCAACCCTTTGAGGACTCTACTCCTAAACCACAATGGTATAAGGACAATGAGTATTGTGATTATCACCATGTTAAAGGACACACTAATATCAAGTGCATGAAATTGAAGCACTATATCCAAGACCTCATTGATCGCAATGAAATTGAAATAGATTCTACAACCAAGGCCTCACCCAACAGTGATCTGAAAATCTACCAAAATGTGTTCCCTAACCATGGCGACCACAAGGGACCTACCAACACAAACACTACTAAAACATCCAATCAAGGCAAAGGAAAACAAGGAGACAATACCAGTAATAACACCACAGCTTATGTTGATTTTGGCAGCTTAATTGGTTGCATATCCCAGGTTGAGCCATCGGTACATGTTATCCATGTCAAAGGCACTGATACCAACTTTGTAGTCACCACGCGTCGAGGACACATAACTATTGTCGGTGCTAGTATTGCCTCCTCCTCTGGGGCATAATACAATATGTTGGAACATCTAGAGAACACACTCATCCAAATCTCCATCCTAGATCTTCGTACATCACCCATACATCAGGAAATCCTGAACAAAGCTCTCCAAGAGTCTCGTATACCTAGCAATATCGACAGTAGCCAGTTCCAAAAATTTGTAAGCCACTTGTCCGCTTCATGCAAAATATCTTTCAAAACCTCGAACATGCCATCCATTGAGACCGATCACAAGCTCACCCTTCGCATCGCAGTCATGGTAAAAAACTTTGGCATCAAACGGGTCATGATAGATAAGCCTTGAATCTTTGCACTTTGAAATTTTTTAAGCAACTAGGATACTCTGAGACAGATATAATGAGTGACATCATCACTATCAAAGCATACGATAATCTGGAACGCACCTTAGAAGGCACAATCTCCTTGCCTATCCAATTGGGCCCAGTAGTACAAGAAACAACATGCCATGTGGTCGATCTTGACCTCCCATAAAACATCCTCCTTAGACGCCCATGGATCCACTCTATGCAGGTCACCCCTTCCACCTACCACCAATGCGTCAAGTTCCCCCACAACGGAATTGAGATCACCATCCATGTTGATCCCCAGCCCTTCACATACTTCTGTGAGATGGAAGCCTCCTATCCACATTCAACTCATTGTCTCAGAACTGACATTGTCACATCTGTCGCCAGTTCCTCCAAAACCTTTCCTAATCCAAGCACTATCCTTTCATCCACTCTTTCCACCGTCAAGATCGATCACCAAGGCTGCAGAGAATACAGCCTCACCGATGCTTTTGTTGTCGGAGCCCTACCAACATATTCACATACACATGGGCGTTCATCCAGTTACATAGAGCAGAAGGAACCTGAGCCAGAACAACTAGGTTCTATTACCTTTCTTTCCCACGACATTCTGAATGGCTAGGAAATGGCACCTAACATCAACAACTAGCTGTACAAAGATCCCACACCTCCTGGCAGTGGCCTCCTGGATCACTTCAAAGGAAAATATCCCTCTACCCACAAACTGGTCACTGAAAAGTAGAACTATCAAAGAGGCGGACTAGGCCCCGACGAACAAGGCATGAGAGCTCCCATTGAGCCCTTTAAACTAAAGACACATTGGTCTGGGCTTTGAACATGATACATCTAGCTTTGGTCGTAACATAACTAGGGGCACCAATGAAACCAGTCTAACTTATCACATTCCCCCGGGCAACATACATGAATTCGAAGACATCCTGAAAGAGAAAATAGTGAGAGCTTATGATGATATTGACGATGATATCTTCCTTAGTAATGTTGTCCTTCGCCAATTATCACTCAATCTCATAGACCTTCCCCTCATCCATCCAGAACTCATAGACTGAGACCAACTAAGCATCATCCCTATAGACGAGTTTGAAAGCATGGCCACGCTCCTAAGATTCATGCGAGCAACAGATCAACAGCCAAACTGGAGCCAGTCCTCTACACATGTATACAACTTGGACCCTGAAGCATACTTTGGGGGAGAGGAGGTCTTCAGCAGCAAAATTGAAAATCAAAATAAAAAAGAACAAAATGAATCTCTTAGTGAAAACCCCTCTTGGGCACTATCTATTTAGAAAAAGATAAAAACAAAGGGCTTATCTCCCGATGAAAACCTTTCTGAGGCGCCAGGAGATGGATATTCTCCTCTCCCTGTTATCCATGATTACATATCAAAGTAGACATCCATCATCATTGAAGAAACCAAACCTGTTAATCTGGGTATAGAAGATCAGCCTCGGCTCACTCACATTGCAGCATCATTAACAGACGAAGAATAAATGGCCTTCACCGCTCTTCTTAGAGAATATCCCGACATCTTTGCATGCTTCTAATCTCACATGCCTGGGTTGGACCCAGACCTCATGGTGCATCACTTATCAGTGGATCCAAACCTCAAGCCAATCAAGTAAAAACTCTGCAAGATGCATCGTAAAGTAACACTGCAGGTCAAAGCAGAATTGGAGAAACTTTTACAAGCTAAGATCATCAGAACAATTGATTACTCAGACTGGATTCCTAACATGGTGCCAGTCTCCAAGGCTAACAACTCAATCAGAATCTGCACAGACTTCTGTGATCTCAACAAATCATGTCCTAAGGATGATTTTCTATTACCCAATATCGACATAATCGTGCACCTCACAGTCAGACATGAGATGTTGTCTCTTATGGATAGATTTTCAGGATACAATCAGATCTGCATCGCAAAAGAAGATCAGCACAAGATATCGTTCACAACCCCATAGGGAACCTTCTGCTATAACATGATGCCATTTGGGCTAAAGAATGTCGGAGCTACATATCAGAGGGCCATGACTGTCATCTTCCATGACATGATTCATAAAATCCTTGAGGATTATGTGGATGACATATTGGCTAAATCCAAAAAAAAAATAGATCACGTAAATGACCTAGAGAGTATTTGATTGTCTCCGTCACTATGGCCTTATGCTCAACCCTAAAAAGTGTGTCTTTGGGGTCACCTTAGGAAAGCTCTTGGGATTCGTTGTCTCATGCAGGGGCATCAAGATAGATCCTAAAAAATTTAGATCCATCATGGAAATGCCTCCGCCAAGGACACTCAAATAGTTGCGCAATCTACAAGGAAAGCTCCAATTGGTGCGTCGTTTCATATCACAGCTCGCTGATAAGTGCCAACCTTTTACGTATCTCCTACGGAAAGATAGCAACTTCAAATGGGATCCTTTATGCCAAAGAAGTTTTGACAAGATCAAGGGATACCTGGAAAATCCACCCATCTTAGTACCACCTACACTAGGTAAACCTCTCATCTTATACATATATGCAACAACAACATCACTAGGGGCGCTTCTGGCTCAATAAGATGACAATGGCAAAGAGTGAGCTATCTACTACATCAGCCGCACTTTGGTAGGCTATGAGCTGAATTACACACCAGTGGAAAAAGCATGTTTGGCAGTGGTTTTCACCACTAGAAAATTTTCCATTACATGCTTAGTCACACTGTTCAACTCATATCAAAAGTTGATCCGCTCAAGTATCTACTATCAAAAACAACTCTCACAAGCCGAATGGCTAAATGGGTTATGCTTCTAAGCGAATTTGACATTCAGTACATCGCCAAAAAGGCCATCAAAGGGCAAGTCATAGCAGATCAATTGGAAGAGGCATCGTTGGTCGATGCTTATCCCTTAATCATGGTGTTTCCTGATGAGCACTTATGCAGCGTAGAAGAACAACCAGCTTGGAAACTATTCTTTCATGGATCCTATACAACTCATGGTTCTAGGGTAGCACTAGTACATTTGACCTCATTTTTCTACCAAAATTATCGACCATTAATTAAAAAGGTTTAGGTTGGTTGGATTATAGAAGGAAAAAATTGTTTTTTTTAATCCATGCCCGTGTTGGTCGATATTTCGACCAATACTATGTCAGTCGAAATATCGACAAACACGGGCATATAACTTTAAAAAAAAAATATTTCAATTCTCATTTCATTTTTTAGGGCAAATTATATGAAGTGTTGCAGCGCACGAAGGAGGACTGCAGCGCGTGAAGGATTTCCATCTTCTAAGCTACACACCAAGGGATATAGGAACGAAGCTTATTCCAGATTGTGAAGAGCCAGACCCTACACTAGCAGCATATACAACACCCAAGGTTAATAGCATATTCCATCTTTTTATGTTATCAGCATGTTAATGAATAGAGGGATTTAATAACCCTATTAATCTATTTGGCATATGTGGCTGTAAGATTCATTATGTATCTACAGCATCAGGTATGTGGTTGAACAGTCTGTATGTCATGTGTTACGAAACCAGTAGAAGCATTAACGTCTCATTTTAAATCCCTTTGATGCATTCACAGTTAGCTGCCATTTAATTAATTGGTCTTCATCTTACACAGTCGGTGTGGAATAAACAAATACCTTTGACTGTTGTCGTCACATGATTAAATCCATTTGGTTTTGTTTATCTAGTTTTGTTTTAAATTTACTTGGACTCTGTTAGACCAGGATTCAAAACCCATTATCCTTGGCTCTGATATGAAGTCCATCCCTAACTTGTAATTTCGCGATGAGATTTCCAATGTCATGGGTTGAAAGACAAGTTAGGGTAATGTTTGTGCATATACCAAACACTCAGAACCGTGCAGAGTGTTAAAGTTGCTTCTTGGTCGATGCCCTAGTTGGTATATGTGGTGAATGAAACAAAGAAATGTTGAAGCAATATAATAACTGGATATGTTCCATGCATATCCATCTCTTTGAAAGACAATATGACACCTCTCGTTACATACACTGTGGCCCTGTAGCTGACTGTCATATCAGTGGGTAAGATTTACATCTTTTAATCTGACCATCTTTTCATAAACCATATGAATCATTATTTTTTATCACTTTATACGACTGTGACAGTGGATAAGCATTGAAGAAGAACTTTCTTTAAACATTTGTTATCCACATTGTTTTGGCATCTTTTTAAATAATGAATTGTTACACTTATCGTCACCTCATCAAGCCTATTTGATAGTCAACCTTGTCTATAACTAAGAACTCAAAAGTGATGTTTGTCATTGGGACTAATCTTTGCTTACAAATTTGATCACCATTTATTGACATCCTTTTGATAGTCACTTCTCAAGACTCTTGGATGCATTTTTATCTTTCGTTCTTACGATTCCTTCACTAATT
>MU227688.1:994278-1011200 GCA_018584345.1 Thuja plicata | reverse complement strand
AATTACTTCAAGTTCAATTAATAAAATAAGATTAAAATTTGCACTCAGCTGAGAATCGAATGTATTTCAAACAAAATGTAATTTATCTTGTTTGCATTGCCCTTTAATAACTGATATTTTTATTGCAAAGTAATTGCACAGAAATACTTCGAAAAGAAATCAGTACCTTTGCCTTTGTTGATTAGATTTTCCCATGTTCTTTGTAGAACTAACTGCCATGAAAGGTTGACTTTTGGAGAATCATTCGCCACGGGTGTCAAACTGGATCCAACTTGGGTGAATGACAATTGATTTGGCACAAAAAAAGCTCCATGGAAATGTACTCCTATACACAGCACCAAATGTTAAGATAATGATTAACAGTGTAATACTGCATTCAAGTGAATGCAGCCTATGGGATAAGCAAAACTGGCTTTGCTCAATGTAATGACGAATAATGACAATTGATAGAACTCCAAGGAACAAATCGGATATGCCCTAAACTCTTTTGAAACAGTGTGCATTTGAGAGTAGTCAGGCATCATAAAATAGTTGGAACAAATTTCCATTCAAAGACATCTAAAACATGTTAGAAGTATTGTTAATAAGGGCTTAAAAAAAAAAGACTGCTCTTTAAACTTACGTAATGGATACACTTTGAACTTGGTATGACAAATGTTTAATTAGTGTTTAACATTCTTCTCAACGAGAGGAATAATTTATCAGCATTTTATTATTTTCCTTTACTATATCATCTAACTCCCAACAAATATCTAGGCGAAAATCAGTCTCCCTAATTTACAGCTTACAGTGGCACAAGATTACGAAGCAGATAATAAAATTTCATAATGCACAAAAGAAAAGAAACAAATGAAAATTGAAGAATCGTGATTTGTTAACAAAAAAATAACCCTAAACAAAAGAGCCGACTCACAATTCCTTTGAAATAGATGAGTGGAATTACATGAAACGAATAAATTTAAGGCACAATTCCTTTGAAATAGATAGGTAGAATTACATGAAACGAATAAATTTAAGGTGCTATACATGCCTATATAATATCAAGGTTACACGAGCATGCTGACGAGGGGCTACACAGAGTGCAGGTATGGGATAACCAGTGCAGACCTCCAAAACTTGGGTAAGTGGATGCATTATCAGAAAGAACTTGAAACCAAATTCTAATTCTAAAAATTTGACACAGAATTTATGTTGAGTTTAAAAAAATAATAATAAAATATTTACTTCTCATCATTATCTTTTACTTTTTGTTATTAACCTCTGTTTTTCATTTTCATTTGTCTTTTTATTTCACGAAAAGATGATGTGGACAGTGCAGTGGGCATGGCACTGAATACGTGGGAAATACTCTCTAAAGATATGGTGTCTCGCTCAAATGTACTAGTTATGTCACTGGGTGCGGGTGCATCAAACCCACTTGCTGGAAGTGGATGTGAGTGGCTCAGAAGCATCCTGAAAAGTTGAAAGCTATTTGATGCGCATAGTTATTGAAATATTCTATATCTAGATTATAATTTATGCCCGAATCCTATTTTTGTGGCAATGAACTTCATCCAAGAGATATAAAAACATATTCAATCAGTATGGAGTTTGCATCTGAAATACAGTACCATGTAGAGCACATGTATCAACAAGACGAGGAAGTAGTAGTTGTGGGTCCCTCTCAGCCATACAATTAAATATTAGGATCTGCAAGCAAAGAAAATGATAGTTTGAGCACCATAAACAAACTTGCAATCTAATTTACATAAAACTTATATACTTACCACAAGAAGATTTCATGTTGTAAAGGTAAACTGACCTGCTTTGAAATCTTCCTATAGCTTCCGCTGCTGTAGTTCTGTTGCTCAAAATTTGATGATAGGTGGTGGTTGTCATTTTGGACTAAATTGGGTATTTCCTTAAATTGGGTAATTGATTGTGTATTGTCTTTAATAGCATGCGAAAACCAAATGGCGCATGCTTCCATGCTTTCTGGACTGTGTGCTCCATCCAAATAGAAAATCAAGTTGCTAGAATCAACATTTTCAGCATCTTCCATACCATGTTGATCAGAGCATCTTACAATGGGATCAACAATGATTTGTCCACGACCTGGAAAATTGGTCATTGCGAGCCCTTTAATGAATGGCTCTGGAAAATGTCCATCATCTATCTGGAACAGAAACATCATAACCCATGTTAATCAAGGGGCTTCCATTTGCAACTTCAAAATAAACCATGTATATAAACACAGAAAAATAAATAATTGCAAATAATGAGCATCAACAGACATTCTCAGGAAGATCAAAATCTTTAGAGTGCCCAGTTCTCCTAAGCCAAGCATGACAAAGGGCAACAGCCAGGCCTGAATTTATATATTGATGATCACCGGCCAATCCTAGGTTAAAACCACCTAGACTTGAAACCCTCAATGGCAGTGCTACTTGGAGAGGAATCTGCATCATTCAAAAAAAACTTTAAAAAATGATACTAAAGCCACAAAAAAAAATGAAGAATTTATAGGATGAAAATAACTGAATTTATTGTACAAAAACAACTGAGATGTTAAGAAAATTTGAAAGACAAGTCAATGATTTTAATTTTATGGTCGCATCACTCGCACTAGGTTTAGTCATTGGTGCAAATGACACTAATCAAAGTACATATTTGAGACTATGTTGCTTTTTTCTAGTACTGTCCATCATCGTGACAAAAGTTCCTAGTACAAGAGAAATGTATTAGCAAACCACTCAAATTTTAGAATACAAAATTGAGGTTCTTCTTAGCATTAAATTTTCTCCCTATGAGGACAACATAAAAGAGAATAGCATGCAAGGATAAACCTTTCTTGAAATTAGAAGTGGAAGCTCCTTTTTAACAAAATATAAACCATAAAATTCTAAATGAATTGTTCTCAGTATGTAATACAAACAAACAGTTGTCTTTTTCTTCTTGGGCAAGGAGACAAGGCAACACTTCTATCAAGATGAGACATTTTATCAACTTTTCTTGAAATCTAACACTTTACAACAGTTAACAAATGCTTACACACTCTTACTAAAAGTAGAGACCACAAAGCATGAGTACAACACAAAACTTGGAACTGGATTGAATAAACTAAATTCAGCAAACCAATTAGAAGCTACTGTTTACAAAGCTATGGTGACATCTTCAATGAAACCTACAAAATCTAGCTTACACTTCTCAAGAGACTATTTGATTTGAAATTAACAAACACAAGATTACACAAGACAACTTGAACAATAATCTCAGCAGCAAATAGGCATAAAAATTATCATTTTATCCCTGCCAAAGTCTAAGAGCCAAACCATCACTGGATGCCAAGAACATTGAAACTCTCCCAGCTCACCTGGAAACTTATGGAAAATCCCAAAACTTAGTCAACACTCACATAACAGTATGGCATAAAAATGGGGACATTAAGTGCATTACTCATGGCATGTACACATGGAGTCCACCAAATGTGCCTATAGATTGCCTCAATCAGTTTCCCTGCAACTTTGCACACATGTTATGTTGCATCTCACTACTTGCACCACATTCTCAAGCCCAATCTCAATAGCATCTCTAAATAATTAGAACTGAAAATCAACTTCCTTGCGATGCGCTGAACAATCAATAGTCCTAAGGAAGTAAGGGCCCTTTGTACATGTGACCATGATGTAGATGACTGGATGATATTTGATATTCGTCCACCCATCCATGATTATGTTGCATTCACTACTGACCCAAGTAGCTGTTATTTTCTCCATTAAAATATTAATCTTGGAATAGGTCTTATCCAAGACTGTTATCCTCAATTTTGTCTCCCCTAGTGACACATATGATCTTACTCTAATTATTTTTTCCACAACCTCCTTATAATAAGGAGATCGAGTCACATAAAATGGAATGCCATTGGCAAAGAAAAATTTACTAATGGCATCATCTGCCTTATCTCTATTCTACACATTGAATAACTCCACCATTGTGCTTGCGACATCACTAGTGGTCATTCTACTTTCCTTTAGACTATGCAACTACCCCTAAATTAGATAGAAAAGCATGAGATGATAAGCTGAAAATTGTGGATATGGGTATTCTTAGTACTACTAGGAGTAGGAGCCCTCAATGGCAAAGTGGCAGGTACAAGACTTTGGTCACTAGAATAAGCCCACTATGTTAGTAGATGCCAATTAAGGGCAGCCTCATACTTTTGTGACTGTCATTTTGACATTTGTAGTTCAAACTTGTAGCCTTTGGGCATTTCATTGAATTACTAGTTTTTAATTTTATATCATATACACATTGACAATGAGCTATGGAAGCAATTAAATTTTAAGTTTTAACATTTATTAATATTAACTTGTTTGACTCTCATGTGAACTCTAATGTTGTGCATTGAGGATTCTATAATATACACGTCACTATGATGAATGCCTTATCAATGTCATCATATGAATATTTGAAATTTCCTTATATTTTTAAATTTTCACTATTTAGTATTTTTCTCTAGTCATCCCCTTTTTGGTCCCGTCATCCCCACAAATGACCTAAAAAAATCTGTCCTGGAAACATGTCCCTTGCTGTCCCTATCCAAAAATTTTGGTGGGACGGCGGTTTATATTGAAAATTAAGCTGTATTTTGGTCAAAGAATTCCATGAAGGAAGTATTTGTCATAAAAATGATCCCTGTGATTTTACTATAATAAATGAGAAAATGTGACGATTTTATAACAACCAGATTATACTTAAGGGCATACCATTTTCGGTAGTTGTACAACACCACATTGTTACCTGATTTATTTTCACATTTCTGAGTTTTAATGGAAAATTTAGCTTGGAGATGTCTTGCCATATTTTTCATCTTACTTTGTTTTTAACACTGAAATGCTACAAAAACTTCCTTTGCATCAAATACTGGTTGGAACTTCTGATAGAGAATTACTGCTTCTAATCACGCCAAACAATTTTGACTGTGTTCTTCCACGCAGTTATTGCTATGACCAAGCTAGATTGAATATATTTGAAGACTTAAATTCAATTGTTAATAGACTATTCTGATATCCTCCATTGATCACTTGTAAAATGTAGGTAATTGGAAAAGCAGTCTGGTTTGTTTGGAGAATAAAGTTCTTTGTTCTAAAACCTAATATTGAGGAATAGATGTAATCATGGATTAGTATGTGATCTAAACATTTTGTTGTTCACAATAACTTCATTTGTTAAAAACTTCAAAATAATGTTGAAAATACAAAGTTCAATTGTGTTCTGAAACTCTAAATTCACTAATTAAAAATAGAGGAAACATAAATCACCGATAATTCAGAAGCTTTATCCTTGAGAACTTCCATTGCCTCTTCAGGTTGAGGTACAGTGATGGCTGGGACTCCAGGCTGCATGTCATAAGAGATCCTAAGTAAAAATTTAGCATATGCTGATGTTAAACTTCTATTTACAATGCATATTTGATTAAGGATTAAGCTATGAGACTACAGAATCCACAATTAGATCATGAAACAAAACCCAGTTTAATAAACCTAAACCTTGTAATCGAGTTGATAAATCGAACCTTAAAAATTCCTGCTTTCTCACCGGCAATTTGTGAGAGAGTATTCCCTGTTTACAACCACAAGAATAAATTGATTCCATTGCTTTTATGTATAGTAAAATTTCAATCTAAAAAGGATCGCAAAATGTATTACTAGAAAACAAAATTATAACAAATCAGACGAGATTACATATATAATTATTTAGATATTGCTTATCAACAGAACTTTCCAGGCATGTTTATTTCCATTGCTATTAAATTTTTCTACAAATAATGTATCGATTCATGTAATATAAGATGGTGATTCAAGACAGTTACAACAAATAAATGCTTGCTGATTAAAAAAATAAAAGTGTTACTTAATAGTTTATATGAGGATGGCTTTGAGCGGGAAGAGGAGTGGGGTAGGATTTTCAAAATCTGAGGTTGCAGAGGGGGGGGAGACTAATGATGAGGATGATCCTAGCAGCCATGATGGGATCTGCTCATTGGTGGTGGTGGTTTTAACTTTTCTCTGTCCCTGCCATGCCTCTGTATGAGTGTTTTGGTGGGTTGTTTGTGGATGGAGCCCATGTGGCTCTTGTGGGCTTTATCGCTTTATAAGTTGCAGATGATGGATCTCTTGTTGTCTGTGGTTTTGTTTTGGCTATGGGGGTTTCGATTTTTGCACTGCAGGCCTGTTTTGTGTCTGTCGTACCTTTGTGGGAGGGCGCTAATCGGTTATGCCGGGCCGGGGTTATTTTGGTCCCTGTGGATGCTAGGACTCTATCTATTGCAGAGGAGTATGAGATCAATGGTGCTTTAAATGGCTCTTGGGTTATTCGTGTTGTAGTAGCTATGGAGTGGCTTTGTTTAGAAGTCAATATTCTTGTGCTGGGCAGATCTGGGCTTCTGTCCAGTGGCTTTTCTACCCTTTGCAATGGCACCAGTCTAGTTGCAGCTTGGTTGTCGAAGGGTTTGTGGGCTACACAAACCTCTTTTCAAATCCTTGCCATTACCATGAAGGATTCTTCCTTTTTGAATTTTTTTGTGTCTTGGTGGGTTGAGGACTTTAAAATAATTCTCTTCGTGGCAGATCTGTGCATGTATGGTGCTTATGGGGAGGGATATGACTGTCATGTGGCTGGCGACTGCTTCTTGGCCACTGATCTTTTACATGAGTGTGGATGCTTGCATTTTGTTCTTCGTCTTCTTTTGGCAGATACCACTGTTGTCTTGTTGCAGATCTGGCCTTACACGACTTGCTTTGCTGTTGAGGCAAATGGAGTGGTTGGGATTCCAGCTATCTAGGTTGCCCTATTGTTTTTGCATCCTAGAATTATTTTTAATCTTCTTTCTGTTCGTTTTTTTCCTGTGATGAGCCATGGGTTTTGATATATGAATGGGGGCAGTGCTTTGTGATTGCGGCCACTATGGGAAAGGGGATTTTTACCCTTTGGTTTAGGGCTTTTATGAGGGGGAACCAATTTCTTCTCCCCGTGCCTATCTTTCTACGCAATCTCAACTATGGCGGGGTTTGCCTGAGGAGGGCCATGGTTGTGGTTTCGTGTTCTTTTCTGAGGAGTTTCGTCACCCACCTAGAGTTCTTGTGCGGTGTATCTAGCTCTTTTTCCTACTTGAGAGCAGGGGTGGTTCATTTTCCTTTAGTGAGGTTGTGCTTGCTTTTTGGGTTTTTGACCTTGTTCTTTCTGACCCACCCCGTACTGGGGGTTTTAGAAGTTGTAGAGATATTGTCTTTGTATGTGGCTTTTGCGAATGCCACCTTCTGCTTGTTGGCGTTTCTCTTCCTTAAGATGCAGTCAGTGGGGTTTGGTGTTTCTTACGTGCTTGGAAGTGTTGAAGTACTGCCACAAGGGTGCGGTGCGTCTTGTACTTACAATACTGATCCTTTGTGGATTTACTGTCTTTTGTCAAGATCTGTTGGGCTCGTCTGTTGATGAAATGAGTGCTCTTGTGATGACTGGAGGTGTGGTGGATTGTGTTCCAATCGATGGAAAGGTAAGGCTCCAACTTATTGTGGGGTTGGGGGATGTTTACAGGTCTGTTTTGCTCCTCCCTATGCCTACCCTAGGTTCCAGGGTTGAGTTTCTTCATCCTTTGTAGCTGGGTCGTGATGAATATGGCTGTTAAAACTGGGTTTCTTTTTCTTTTTCTGTGTGTCTTTGTTTGGACTGTCTATACTAGTGGGTAGGGACAATGGTCTTGTTTCTTCTTGTGGCCAGTTGATTGCTAATAGTTTTCAAGGGCGCATCCTGCTCTTTGATTGTTTTTGGTTGAGATTTGTAGCTGACAATGGGGCTATGTTGGACCCAATTGTGGTGGGTTTTTTTTTGTTGGCCATGATAAGGAGTTGGTGCACTCAGTGTGTTTCTTCCTCTTTCACCATTCCTATTGAGGTGGACGAGTCTACTATGGAGGTGGGGATTTGTTGTGCTGTGGAATTTTGGGCGGTCTTCTCCTTTCTATGGCTGCTAGGACATGGATTGGATTTCTAGTTGGCTCTCCAAGATGTTATTCTCTTCCTTTTTATGCTCCTATGGAGGTGGGCTCCTGGTCTGCTGCTATGGAAAGGAGTTTTGCAGATGGAGAGAAGTGCTCTGGTTGGAGAGGCATTGTCATTTACAAGATGATTTCTAGTACCATTTTGCTACCCTTTGTGAAGGCTTGGGGAGCCTTTCAAAATCTCTTAGGTATTTTGACCCACCTATCTGGGTGCTGGTTGTCTACTGTCAATGGCCCATGTTGGCCATTGTGTTGTAAGGAGTGCGTTATAAGTGGCCCTTGTGTTGCAAGTGTTGTAAGTGTGTTGTAAGTAGTCACTGTGTTGTAAGTGGCCCTTTGCTCTACAGAGGCTTTTTAAGGAAGGCGGCTAATTTACTAACAGTGTGCCCTTTGTGACCTTGACTTGTAACAACCAACACCTTTTGTAATGTGTTGTTGATCATTGCACAACCCTTGTGCTATCATTTTGTAATGGTCAACCCCCTTGTTTTGGTTGTTGATTAATATCAAAAACAAGTGTTACTTAATGACATGTACGCAATTTCTATTGTTGGACGCACATGACAGCTGCATATGCAACAAGATACACTTTTTGTGTCAAGTTCCACCCCAAAGAATACAATGGCTCATAAGATCATTTTCCATAAATGAAAAATAAGACACATTTATAAGGACAAGGGAGTATTCACATTCTTGAAACGTGTTAGGTGACAGTTTTGTAAGTCATTGTGACAACAACTTACAAATCTGTGGATGTTTTGCAACCAACAGCTTTTTAGGATCAATTGCACAACAGTGATTCCAGCCACATGTGAGCCACAGTCTCTCCTACTTCTCAGGGAAGGCTCCCCCCTCTTATTGCTACTGGAATCAACAAAACACTTAACTACTATTTACACTAAGCTAAATCAAGCTGAGACATTCATCCTATTCTCTTATTTCAAAATAGATGATACTATTACAATACAATCTTAAAGCAATAGTGTGATTCACTTATAAAGTATCTGTTGGAGCAATAATTCCTATAAACAGAAGATTAGATGTAAGAATAATCTTTAGCGTACCAGCATTTTATGTAACCAAGAAACTAATGAAAGCTCAAAGTCTTTCCATGGCTTCTTATGAGATTTTCAGAATAAGAATGAAACACGTGTATCTCAAAGTCTCCACGTATTTCACCCTACATGCAAAAAGAAAGAGAGCAAAGCAGCACAAAATTTGCAAGCGGTTCCCTTGCTTGAGTGTCTTATGTTAATCTCAGACTTTGATAAGCAGCTCAAAGTCTGCTAGACCAAATCTGAAACCAAATTATAACTCCGAATGCAATATGCTGCTCAAAGTTTGCAAGATTGGGTTCAAATCCCTCTTGAACAAAAACACCAAACTCACAATCAATATCTAGAAAATGTCGTCACATAACACCTTTGAGTCAACACAAAGTTTGAAAGCAAGTTGCCTCTTTTATTGAAAGCAATTTAATTTACATCCAAGCTCAAAGTCTTAGAGTGCATATACAAACTGGCAGAGCTTTCTTGCATTGCCAAAAGATGAAAAAATACAATGAACATCCTCCTTTATTTATAGGTGAGGGGCTGAGAGAGAAAGGTGGGAGAAACCCAACAAACTTTGACTAATTCCCTAACTAACTTTGACTTATTCAAATTGCGGGTCCTAACTAACTTGACTTGCAGTTGGATTACATGCAATCACTTTACAGGTGAAAATCCCCCTATAATTACAACTTGTTCCCAATTACATGTAATTTGTCAATAACAAAATTACAAAATGCATGATGAAAATAAACTAAGTGTCTGACAAGACACGACTTCTACTACATCATCCTTTGTCGGTCTTCATGCTGCTACATGATGCTCTGTGATTGAAGTACTCAAATTTGGCGGAAGCATCTTCAACTGGGACAGGAAACTGCATCCTTGATTGTTCTGCATCATAATGGTCATTATTGGGAAAGCATCTTGAAAGAATTCTATGCCCGCAACCATTCCATCACTCATTCCTTTCTCTATATGACTCCATCATGGTGTCATTCTTGCCTTGCCTCGTCACTCTTTAGTCTTGAAATCTGTTTGCAAAATAAGACCAATGCCATGATTTGCTGATTAGGTAAATCATATGGGTAAACAGGAGAAGCCGTGGATCTTTTTTCCAAGCTAGAACTTTGCAAATCTGGAACTATGCATGTTGGACAATCAAACCTTGAGGGAAAATAGAAGGATCAACTTTTAAATTGGGGAAAATGATGAATTACGGGATTTTTCTTGAGCACTGCAGGTGAATGAAATGCAAGTACTTGGTATGAAAATGAGATACAAGTGTGTGTATATACAAGTGGAGGTACTTCTTACTCATAAGTGGGGTTTTTAAATCCAATTATCAGTCATTTTGGAAAGTTTTGCTACCTACAAACGGGTTTTTAAAGCCCACTTGCAGGTTGGAAAGAGACTTCATTTGTGCTTGGAAAACACTTGCAAGTGGGGTTTTAAAGTCCACTTGCAGGTAAGGGAAAAACTTAGCTCTTTTTGGCAAAATAAACTCACAAACGGGTTTTTATATTCTGTTTGCAAGTGGGAAAAATATGCATTTTTGAAGTTCTTTCCTTGGGGTAAAATCTTGCATTTCAACTTGCATCATTTTGGGGAAGAATATGTATCATTATGAAAACAATACATTCAAACTTTCAAAGCCAAGAATCCTCTTTTGAATCAGCAACAATGTAGAAGAATTGCTCAAAAATGTGATAGCAAGGCAACTGGAACAAAAAATCCCTTGCAAAAACTTAGAAGGAAACCCCAAAATTGCTGCTCGAAAACTTAGAAAAAGATTCTACAAATCATGGCTATATAGGCAACACAAATTTGACAAAATCCTCTCAAAAAATCAATGCATTTTGTGTCCATGAGCCTCTTGGCAAATGGCCAAGTATGAGAGCCGAAATGCAAGAAAATAGCAACCTTTGTGGACTTGTTCGACACCAAAAACAGGTTTCCAGCTAATGATAGCAAGCCGACTTGCAATAATGCCCAAAAATGGCATCCAAGGAGAAAAACGTAGTTTGTATCAAGCAAAACAAGTAATGGAAATGATTGAAACCGCCCTGGGTCGGGCTTTCTTAACATCATTTCAACTTGGGATGATTTTACTCTTGCAAAAACATAAGTAAATACCTTAGACGGGCTTTAATAATGACGTTACAAGTGCTGGAGGTTTTTTACGTTTTAAATATTATTTGCATTTACCCTAGATGGGCTTTACCAGCAATGCTGCAACTTTAAATGATCATTTTCTTTCAAAAAATCACTTGCAAATGTCCTAGGACAGGCTTTTCCTTTGATGTTGCATCTTGAGAATGATTTGTTTCATTCAAAAATGTTTTGTTTCTGCCCTAGTCGGGATTTTTTGACCACGATGCAAGATTAGAAGTTTTTAAAGTATGAAAGAACAACATAGTCGGGCTTTAGGAGCCCAACTACATGCTCCAACATTCATTTAAAAATTATTTCCTCTTTAAAATGCATAGACGGGCTTTTGAGATCACGTTACAAGGAGAATACAATATGTTTTGAGTTGTAATCACTATATGTAGTCGGGCTTAAAAAGCCCACTTACGTATACTTTTTCTTAAAACACTTACAATTGTGGTCGGCTAAATTACTGTTAATATTTGTTAGCACGGTCGAGGGATAGGTAGTTGGGAATGGTTGCGAAGGTTGGCACTCGCAACTCCCTCGACATCTATATATGTCATGTACTTGTATCCGAGAGATATCATTGTTATGGTTGGCATTGTGGTAATGTTTGTCGAGATACTTTGGTGTCATTACTGATATACATTGTAAACATTGATGTCATAAATGAAGAAACATCTGTGAGTTCTCTGGCTTTACTCTGTTCTATTACATTTTCTGTATATTCTCGTATGCATTAAATTGTTACCCTAGGGGGCAAACATTTGGCGTCGTTGCTGATGCGAATCTGGGAGTGACGGAGTGTTACAAGGCTAAGGTAGCACAATGAGCCAACCAGTGGACGAAGGTGCAAGAAGCAGTCATGAGAACGCAGAGAGTTTCAAGAATTGTTTGAAGGTGAAAGAGCATTGGCGAGGGACTTTGCAACCATACTGCAAGCATCCATTGAGACCCACGTACAAAGGGAAGCCGCACAAGAGGAAGTTTCGGAGAGTGCGGTGTGGACTGCACTCAATGTGAGCCCCGCAGTGGACCGGTTGATGAGCTATTTGCCCAGACTATTGGCACAAACCTTTCTTGCCTTTAAAAACTCACAAGAACAGATATACAGAGAGAACCGTCACCATCAGATTTTGTAGAGGTACGAAGAAAACAGTCGGAGGGAAGAGCAACGTGACGAAACCCAAAGGAGGCAACACACTCTCAACCCCTACGAAAGCGAAATTTAATGTCAAATACCTTAAACAAAGATAAGAATCGTACTGGGAAGAGACAAGGAGACGACTACGAGGCGATTCAGAGGGCCTTGAGACTGGAAGAACAAGTTGAACGAAGGAGAAGGCTACGGAGACTTGACAAGGGATGGCTTGAAGGGCAAGAAGGATTGTCGGAAGGAAATTTGAGAAGTGCCGAAGTGAGTATGTGGGTCGAAGGTGGTGCTGAAGGGCAAGCGTACGGTGACGAAGAGGGTACTCGTTCCGAAGGAGAAACTGCAGAAGGAGACGTGGTGTTTGAACTGATCGAAGAGACTCAAAACCGGTTGGGACATCTTACAATTACACTGCCACGAAGCAGGGGCTTTTGTGCGGTAGAAGCAGAAACTAGAAGGGAAGTAGGGGAGATTGAGAACAGAGACGTAGGGGATACCGGTGCGGCCGAAAGTGTCAGGAGGACACAGGAGCATAGTGATCACAACAACCTGTTCGATTCAACCATACCCAGTTCAGGAGTTCCCAACGGACCAAAGCCACAGATGAATACATCAATGGCAAATAAACAAAAATTGCCGAAATTCACAACGAATGGCAAGGACCCTGTACGACACTGTTAAATGTGCGAGACAATTTGGTAGGCCAACGGGGTGACCGACGACGACGAATGGGTACTGCAGTTCCCTACAACCCTGCGCGGAGTAGCCATCGACTGGTTCTTCGACATTGACAAGTAAAAAGGTAAACATATGGGATGAATTGAAGAAAGCTTTTCCAGAGTGAATTCTAACTGCTTCGAGATGACAACGAAATCGTGGCGGAGATCTATAGTACGAAGTAGGGAAAGAATGAGAACATAAGGACGTACAACCGGCAGTTGAAGGAATTGTTGGGAAAGATGAACAACCAATCAGCCGACGACTTGAAGAAACGCTGGTTCGTAGCGGGCTTGAAATCCTCTCTAAGGAAGAAAATGAAAATTGTCCCGCCAACGTCCTATGAAGATGCCTACAACCGAGCGATGGACCTGAAGAGTGAAAGCAAAACATCTAGAAAGAAGAAGAATAGGTCCTCGAACGATGACAATTCCTCCGATGGGAGCAGCAGTGACGAGGAGTCCAACAAAAAGGTGCAAGCGCTTCAGAAAGATATGCACCGTATGATGGAGTTCAAAGCAATGAGGGGGAGCACCAGCAAGAACAAAGGCAAGTTATGTTGCATGGACTGTAAGGAGGAAGGTCATACGAAGGGCGCATGCCCGAAGAAAGCCTTATGTGACATTTTCCAAGTGATGGGACATCTCACCAAGGAATGCCCATACAATATGAAAACTAGAGGTCCTCAAGTCCTCTTCACTCTGGAACAACCGTCAATGTCCGCAACCGCGGGCACTTCTCAGACACAAACCAATACCAACGCATTATCAAGTGGATACTGTAACAACTGACGTGGGGAAATAAGTAATAATAATAACAACAATGGTCGGAGCCAGATCCAATATGATGAGAAGGGTCGCCCCATGATTCAGTGTCAAACCTACAACCAGTGGGGGCACTTTGCTCGCAATTGCAAGACGAAAGAATCTCCTCAACATCTATGACGATGGTGTGGACAGGATGAGCACAAGGATGCAAACTGCCCAAAGCTCAGAGTCAACCGATTGGACATTGAGAAGTCGGGCGAAGACAAAGGGGTACTTGCAATCACTCGGGCACAAGCCAAGAAGGCGACGTACCCAAACCCTCGAACGGAGAAGGAGAGGGTACGGGTAGCAAAGGTAGACATTGAACGAAAGATGATGGCGGAAAGAAGAGAGACCCAAGACACGACGAGTACTTCCTCTTGTACGCGTACAGAAGCTAAACAAAACATTATGAGGCAAGTGTTGCAGACGGAGGTGCCAGTTACAATTCAAGACCTTCTAGAAGCAATGTCGCAGTTATACATGAAGTACAATGCCAACTAGAGGAATTTGAAGATAAAAAAGAATTTAAAAAGAAGCAAATGGAAGAAATAGAAAAAATTGGTGGAGAGGCCTCTTCAACTCCTCAACCTCCATTTCATGTATCTGCAAGTGGTGGTAGTGCGAGTGTGAACATTGGGCCTCAAATTCATAAAAAGAAATCCACATTAGATTCACTTTTTGTTCCACATGCGACTTGGATGCCCAACCGTCACTTCAAAGCATGGGTTGGAATAAGGAGAAGCATAGCATTGCAAAAAGTGCGATTGGAGATTTTTGGTTCAACAACACCATTCCATTTCATGCACTGAAGTATTCATTATTATTTTGATTTCTATTCCTTGATTTTTTTTCTTTTCAGAGTGCCACATTGATTGTTTTAATTTTTAAAGTTAAAAGTAAAACTTCATACTTTCTATTATTTAATTTGTTTTAGATCTCTTTATTGGCAAATTATGATAGATGCATGTAATGTTTGTGGTGTGGGGTTCAGAGCCCCTCATGATTAGGAGATAAAATGCCCTATTTTGAGTCAAAAGATGGCTGATGTCAAAGCCACAATTGTCGAACAACGTGAGGTATGGAGGATATGGATGTCATTGAGGTTGAGCCTGAGACACGGGCAAATATCATGGCTGAAACATCATCCAGGACCTATCTTAAGCGCACACGCAGGAGGGTTGGGAGGAAAGTGATATAGGCTCCTCTGAGCCATAGACTTCTAGGCTCTAGCTTTTATTTTGATATTTGTTTTGAACTTTTGATGCTATGGATTTCATATTCCATGAATTTTGTAGACATTTGACACTATTTATATATCTAATGTGTTATTTAGTATAATTGTAACATCCTTTGGTATTGCAATATGCCCTAAATGGTTTTAGGTATTGTAATATGCCCTAAATGGTATCTGTTATTGTATGTACTTAATGGTTGGGCGCCTAAATTAACAATTTAATTATGTTAAGCAAATGTGAAAAGTTTTGTTACTAAAAGATGAATTAGTCAGTACAAGAATTTCTAGATGGAACTAAGTAATCAAATTGGGACACTAGATTTAATTATCTTCTCGTATTTTTCACTTTGTATTATTGATTATGAGTAATTATCGTGACAAGGAATTAACTACAGATTGTTTTGCAAGTGGATGCAGGACCAACTAGCCCAGAAGGGGAAGAGGTATCATCGGGAAAGAGAAAGGAGCATGTTCATGGTAAACAAAGAACGAACATCAGTGACCTTCAAGTACTGTGAGTAAAGGAACAACCCTGTTGGCCAAGGTCCCTAGTTGTGGTTGTAGCGTAGTGCTTACGTCTTGAGCTACCCTTGCCACCTTTATTACCAGAGTCGTGACATTGTTTTAGTTCCTAGTCTTTTTTGTTAGACCATCATCGCATTTCAATCACCTATAGCCATGGGTGTCGTCTTTTTGAGAGTGAACATTTTTTTAACTCTTTCGGTTGTGTGGTGACTTAAGTGGAACTTTGGAGTTACTTCGATGTCTTATTTTTTTGATTAATTCTTCTTCTTCTTTTTATCTTTTATTCTTCTTATCTTACCTTAGTGCTCGAGTCCACCTAGGGGGATATCGTGGGGATATCTCCTACGTGGATGTCTGTTTTTTTTATTATTTCGGGAGCGTCTTTTGATCTTTTTTTATGTCGGGAAGAAGGATGTGAGGGGAGAGTGGCAAGCTGAGTCACCCCAGCTCGCGTGGAGGTAGTTACTTGAACCGTCGGGTGGAATGGATTGGGAGGGGTTTTCTTTCATGGTAAGGAAGAAAAGACAGTATTGCGAGCAGCTGGAGGTGGTGGAAGAGGAGAGCAGACGCGGCAGCTTGGTGGACGACTCAAACCACAGAAGGCATGACCACTTCTTCTTTCATTCCTTAATCTTCTTCATCCCTCGTGCTACGTGATTGTTTAAAAAGGAAATGTTCTTTCTTTCTTGTGCAACGTGATTGCTTATAGGAGATGTTCATTCTTTATTTTACTGCGGAATTGTTAAAAGGAAATGTTCATTCTTTCTTGTGCAACGTGATTGCTTATAGGAAATATTCATTCTTATCGTGCCACGTGATTGCTAAGGGAAATATTCATTCTTTAATTCTTGCGAATGTGCCATGAATGGTTGTGTCTTTTCAAGCCGCACGGTGATGGAAAGACTCGAACCATTCACCCTTGCTAAGTCATGTGAAATGGAGTTGTCGATCTTTATACTGGGTAATAATGGAGTGAACCAGTGAAACCTTCTTCCGCTTCTTCTTCTTCTTCTTTTCTTCTTCTATTTTCCTCTTTCTTGTGTCGAGCTGCAGTTGGAAGAAGGAAGTACCACGCAGTCGAATTTCTCCGTGGCTTAGCTGCAGAAATGTGAGGAGTCGTAATTTTCTTTCTTCTTATAGTTTAGTGAAGTAAAACATGTGGAATGAAGTAAGCGGATTTGATTCTCCGCTAGTTATTTTATTTGTATTATAGTTTCTTTTTATTTAGATGGAACCTTATCTGAAT
>MU227688.1:952752-970764 GCA_018584345.1 Thuja plicata | reverse complement strand
AGTTGATTAAGGCACTGGTCTTTATTGCTTATTTGGATTATAGTTATTTAGTTCATTGTTTATAGTTTTGTGATATATTATCTATCTGTTCATTTCAAATTACATACACATTTAACAAACATTCTTTCAATTACTTAAAGTATTTTAATTTACAGTTCGTGATCTATTGCTTTCAGTTAGATTTCTTTCAAGTGCCTTGCCATACTTGAGAGAGAAGGTTGAAGTGTTACTTATCTACTATAAAAAGCCTTGTAACTTGAAGGATAAGTCAAGGTATAGGCCTACCAGCCTTGGTTTTGCAGAGCCAAAATTGCAGAAGTTCCAACCTTTCCTTGGTTGTGACTTGTTAGTTGGCCAAATCACTCGGGTTTCCCAACATTGGATTGGCAAGTCCATAGGAAATCCAATCTGTCGATTTGAGCACCAACAGGGGGCACCGGTGATTTTTGTTAAGAAAAAGGATGGAACCCTTCAGTTATGCATAGATTATCGTATGTTAAATAAGGTTACAATCCGGAATAAATATCCCTTGCCTCGAATTGACGATCTATTCGACCAAATGCGAGGTGCCTCAGTCTTTTCTAAAATTGATTTGAGATCAGGATATCACCAATTGAGACTAAAGGAGGAAGACGAGCATAAGACCGCTTTCCGAACTCGATATGGGCATTACGAGTTCACGGTCCTACCCTTCGGGTTAACCAACGCCCCAGCTGCTTTTATAAATCTGATGAACAGTATCTTCCACGATTGCCTGGACAAGTTCGTGCTAGTGTTTCTAGATGACATTCTCATTTATTCCAGGAATGAGGAAGAACATCTTAGACACCTCCACCTGGTTTTACAGCGACTCCGGGAACACAAGTTGTATGGGAAATTATCCAAGTGTGCCTTTTTCCAGAAGGAGGTGCAATACTTGGGACACTTTATTTCTGAGAAAGGAATAGCAGTGGATCCAACCAAGATAAAAGCAATATCAGAATGGCCAGTACCCAAAAACGTTCAAGAGGTTAGGAGCTTCATGGGAATAGCAGGCTACTATCGGAAATTTGTTTTAAATTTCTCCCGTGTCGCCAACCCAATTACCTCGCTTCAACAAAAAGGAAAACGGTTCGAATGGACCGAGAAGTGCCAACAAGCCTTTGAAGCGCTCAAAGAAAAATTAACCACCGCTCCAATCTTAAAAGTGTCGGATCCAGAGGGACACTTTCTAGTCATCACTGACGCCTCAGGTGAGGGGTTGGGTGGAGCACTTATGCAGGAAGGTAGGGTGATCGCTTATGAGTCTAGGAAACTCAAGAACTATGAAGTTAACTATGCCCCGCATGATCTAGAACTGGCAGCAATAATTCATGCGCTGCAAAAGTGGCGACATTATTTACTAGGGAAACCCTTTGAACTCAAGTCCGACCATCAAGGCCTAAAATATATTTTCACTCAACCCAACCTAAATGCGCGCCAAAGGAGGTGGATGGAGTTGATTGCAGAATATGAATTTGAAATCAACTACATTAAAGGGAAGGAAATCAGGTGGCGGACGCTTTAAGCCGTAGACGGCACATCTCCGCAATGGCAACCATTCAGAATAATTTTAAGCAACAAGTGGTTCAAGGGTCCCTTGAGGACCAATTCTATAAGCAGGTTAAGGAAGCTCTTCATAATGACCCTAAGGATCGTAGGTATGATGGCTTTAGATTCGAAGCAGATGGTACACTAAGGTTTGAAGGCCGTATGTATATACCAAATTGTTCTGAGCTGCGAAATTTAGTCTGGAGAGAAGTTCATTCCGCACCTTATTTTGGACACCCCGGAGTTACTAAGCTCATGGCTGATGTCAGGCCTTTGTACTTTTGGAAGGGTATGAAATAAGATGTTGCTAAGTTTGTCGCCAGTTGCTTAGAATGCCAAAGAGTGAAGGAAGAACATCAATATCTGGCAGGATTACTTTATCCTCACGTTGTGCCAGAATGGAAATGGCAAGTAATCAGCATGGATTTTATTCAAGGTCTACCTATGTCCTGAAACAAGCACAACACCATTTTGGTGGTGGTGGACAAACTGACAAAGGTGGCTCATTTTATTCCTGGAAACTTAACTGATGAGGCTCCAATTATAGCTCGGAAATTTGTACAAGAAATTTTTAGACTCCATGGCGTACCCAAGAAAATTATATCTGACAGGGATGCCAGAATGACTTCTAGATTTTGGCAAACACTTTTCACAGCTTTGGGTACTCAGTTAAATATAAGCTCAGCTTATCATCCAGAAATGGATGGGCAAACAGAGTGAGTGAACCAGGTTTTGGAGGATCTCCTTCGGATGTACTGTATGGATCAGCAGTACAAATGGGAAGATTACCTACCCTTGGTAGAATTTACCTACAACAACACTTATCACTCATCCATTAAGATGGCTCCATTTGAAGCATTATACAGAAGGAGGTGCAGAACACCTATCAGCTGGGATAAGCTGGAAGATAGGATAGTCCTCGGTCCGGAAATGCTATCAGAAATGGAAAGTCAGGTTAGGCTGATCCGACAAAGGTTAGCAGAAGCTAACGATCGGCAAAAGAGCTATGCAAGCGCAAAGCGTACACCCAGACATTTTGAGGTTGGGGAGAAAGTGCTTCTTCGAGTGAAACCTCATAAGAGTGCCATCAGTTTTGGCAAGGCATCCAAACTAGCCCCCAGATTTGTAGGCCCATTTGAAGTTTTGAAAGTAATCAACCCAGTTGCCTACAGGATTGCTCTACCACCAGCCCTCTCACTTATGTATAATGTCTTTCATGTATCTTACCTTAAAAATATATAGTAGATTTTTCTCATATGATAGATTGGAACTCTCTGCAGGTACGAGATCTCGGGGTGGTTATGGTCGAGCCCATCAGAATGCTCGAGGTACGTAAGCTTCGCTTGCGAAACAAAGAGGTCAAGCAGTGTAAGGTACAGTAGGACCAATATGCTGAGGACAATGCTACCTGGGAGGATTATGATGAGATACATCAGCAGTTCCCATTTTTGTTTAATGCTTATAATCACTTGGTTTAAGAGAAAAAACAATGTTAATTTTATATGATGAATTCTGGATTTATATTTATATCAATTTTGTTGTGTTGACTTTTAACTTTGGAACAAGTAAGTTTATCATGATCATTATAATCATCTGAGACGATGATTCACAAGGGGATGGGTATGTAACATCCTCTGGTATTGCAATATGCCCTAAATAGTTTCAGGTATTGTAATATGCCCTAAATGGTATCTGGTATTGTATGTACTTAATGGTTAGGCGCCTAAATTAACAATTTAATTATGTTAAGCAAATGTGAAAAGTTTTGTTACTAAAAGATGAGTTAGTTAGTACAAGAATTTCTAGATGGAACTAAGTAATCAAATTGGGACACTAGATTTAATTATCTTCTCATATTTTACACTTTGTATTATTAATTATGAGTAATTATCGTGACAAGGAAATAACTACAGATTGTTTTGCAAGTGGATGCAGGACCAACTAGCCCGGAAGGGGAAGAGGTATCATCGGGAAAGAGAAAGGAGCATGTTCATGGTAAACAAAGAACGAACATCGGTGACCTTCAAGTACTGTGAGTAAAGGAACAACCCTATTGGCCAAGGTCCCTAGTTGTGGTTGTAGCGTAGTGCTTACGTCTTGAGCTACCCTTGCCACCTTTATTACCATAGAGTCGTGACATTGTTTTAGTTCCTCGTCTTTTTCATTAGACCATCATCGCATTTCAATCACCTATAGCCATGGGTGTCGTCTTTTCGAGCGTGAACATTTTCTTAACTCTTTCGGTTGTGTGGTGACTTAAGTGGAACTTTGGAGTTACTTCGATGTCTTATTTTTTTGATTAATTCTTCTTTTTATCTTTTATTCTTCTTATCTTACCTTAGTGCTCGAGTCCACCTAGGGGGATATCGTGGGGATATCTCCTACGTGGATGTCTGTTTTTTTTATTATTTCAGGAGCATCTTTTGATCTTTTTTTATGTCGGGAAGAAGGATGCGAGGGGAGAGTGGCGAGCTGAGTCACCCCAACTCGCGCGGAGGTAGTTACTTGAACCGTCGGGTGGAATGGATTGGGAGGGGTTTTCTTGCATGGTAAGGAAGAAAAAACAGTATTGCGAGGAGCTCGAGGTGGTGGAAGAGGAGAGCAGACGCGGCAGCTTGGTGGACGACTCAAACCACAGAAGGCATGACCGCTTCTTCTTTCATTCCTTAATCTTCTTCATCCCTCGTGCTACGTGATTGTTTAAAAAGGAAATGTTCTTTCTTTCTTGTGCAACGTGATTGCTTATAGGAGATGTTCATTCTTTATTTTACTGCGGAATTGTTAAAAGGAAATGTTCATTCTTTCTTGTGCAACGTGATTGCTTATAGGAAATATTCATTCTTATCGTGCCACGTGATTGCTAAGGGAAATATTCATTCTTTAATTCTTGCGAATGTGCCATGAATGGTTGTGTCTTTTCAAGCCGCACGGTGATGGAAAGACTCGAACCATTCACCCTTGCTAAGTCATGTGAAATGGAGTTGTCGATCTTTATACTGGGTAATAATGGAGTGAACCAGTGAAACCTTCTTCCGCTTCTTCTTCTTCTTCTTTTCTTCTTCTATTTTCCTCTTTCTTGTGTCGAGCTGCAGTTGGAAGAAGGAAGTACCACGCAGTCGAATTTCTCCGTGGCTTAGCTGCAGAAATGTGAGGAGTCGTAATTTTCTTTCTTCTTATAGTTTAGTGAAGTAAAACATGTGGAATGAAGTAAGCGGATTTGATTCTCCGCTAGTTATTTTATTTGTATTATAGTTTCTTTTTATTTAGATGGAACCTTATCTGAATTCCATTCATGCTTTAAGAAACTGCACCAATAGGTACGCCTCAATGTTCTTTCTTCCTTTCTCGACAGTGATAGAGATGTCATGGCAATATTAGCAAACGTACGCCATTCTTGACCCGCAGACCTTGTGGCGGGAAGATGGTCCTCTTTGGTACCATAAATATATCTAACTACAGAATTTTGGAATGGTCGTCCAACCATTCTAGCTGAGTTCAGAAAAATACACCGGACACCTCCAACAGGGTAACCTTAGGTTGATTTTTACTTCTTAGAGTAGAGAAGTCTTTCACTGCTTAATTAGTTACCTCAGAACACTGTAACTGTAGTCAGCTACCCTAGGAATTGGGTAAGAGAACAGATTTAGATTATAGAATCAGAATAATATTGTTACCGAAGTAATGGATAGGGTGTGAGACTAGCTACATGTTAACCATGTAGATTAAATTCCTTGGCCAAGGGGGTACTACCAGAGATGTGGTACTAGTCAGATTAAGGGACCAGATACAGATGTAGTCAGTAGTCAACCACGTTAGCAGAAGCTATAGGGTTGATCGATTACGTCCATAGGAACCTTACACCAGTTCCGAGATTTACCATGACCATGTTCCTACTTGCGGAGGGCCAGGCCATTTCAGTAGAAATGTGCAGGATAGGATCAGTCGATCCATGGTTGGGAGGATAAACGCCCTGATGATACCTTTTCCTCCTTTGGCTTCAGCTACTTACTTCTGCATCTTATGTCAGCATCTTATCTCAGCAACATGATGTATGTATGGATTTTCTCATGCCTTGATTTGTTTGTGTTGAAAACGTTCTTGCTTATTAAGGAAACGGAAAACTGGGTATCACTTAATTTTATTTGTTGCAAGTTGATAAATTTTGTAAATAGATTACTTTGTTGAAAAAAAAGAGATTCTGTCATTATGATGTTTCCATGTTTTCTAAAACAAAGATCATTGTTGTTTTCTGTTCACAACTTAATTTCTTGTTCATGTTCATTTAAATTTTTGTAGGCTGTTACAATAACTTATTTCCTTAAGCCAAAGCCTAAAATTTACATTTATACTTATGTGATCAATGTAAACTTGTGCTTGTGTTTAAAGTAGCTTCTATTTGATGAGGTTATTGTCTCTTTAAGGTTTATTTATTAAAGGATGTATGAAACAAGTTTTAAATCCTTAAAAATCTTTGAATTTCTTGGGTTTTTCAATTTGTCAAGACTTTGTCGAGTTTTTGCCAAGTGCGGGCATCAAGTTCGAGTCAAAAATCAGCTTGTCGAGTCTAAGCTGAGTCTGGGTCTTGTAATTATGATTGCTATAATATCACTTATCATATCTCTATTAGGATGTGTAATATGCACCCTTATATACCCTTGATTTTTTTTGTTTTCTTTTGAATTTAACAATGTCTGATAGAGAGAATAGAAAGACCTGATTTATATTGCAATAAATACATACTATGACAGCACATATAAAAGAAATGCTTGCAATATTCACTTGTAAAATCAGTCCAAAACTAAAAGTACAATACAAGCGAAAGCTAAAGATACCCAGATGGATAAATCTAATTATAAACACAAATACAACATACCCATTTGCTGATAATATACAAAAAATGACTGCAGCAATAATAACCAGCAAGTACAAGTTCCAGAAAACCTAGGTTCTTCACCACATTGCTCCGAATGGCACAACTGGGTCAAGTAGTGTTAAACAACTAAGATTTACAAAATGCAGATATTGTTAATATATTTCAGATTCTAGCAAGGAATATATCAATCTATAGAAATCTAACAAAACTAAGCACAGGATATGATATAAGAAATCACAAGGGAGGAAAGATAGTACCTGGAAATCAGACTTGACTATGCCTTCAACCTTTCCAATGTATGTGCCAATTAGCCCACCTAGGGCTTCTTTCAATTTAGATTCAAGGTGACAGCAACCAGCACTGTGTGTCTTACGATCTGCAATTATAACTGCAACCAATCTGCACTTAATATGCAGTCCTGAATTTTTACTTGAGTTCTTCCATATCTATATGCTGGAATAATCACACCAATTATATATACTTTAGATCTGATGTAAATCGCATTTCCAGTTTGCACCATGAATTCGCTGATCCAATTGTTTGCTCATTGTTGAACTTGCTGACTTCACACAACAATATTCGCTCCTCTATAGCTGACTAAAGTTCGCTCATTAATGGCAGGATTTCGCTCATTAATGGCAGGATTTCGCTCCAGCAAGAGGATGAATTCAATCCTATAATACATGATGGAATTCGCTGCTCCAAGTTGCACAATGGATGATTTGGATTCTTGAAGGAGAGGAAAACACGTTATGTTTTTGGTGATCTCTCGTCTTGGATCGAAAAGGTATATATATGAGATTTGAAGTGCTTAACTCTTCTCCTAGGACTCAGCCGACTTGGGCCACCCAAGAGGCTTATTATTTTATAATAAATAAATAATAAATGCTTATTATTTATTATTACAAAATCGCACTTTATCTCTTTATATATATTAATTCATTCATTCATTTTGACAAAGGGTAATTAATAATAATAAATATATTACCAAAATATATTCTATTATTATTTCCTTACTTTCGTCCTCTTATTTATTCCATAAATAAGCGTTGATCTTGACCGTAAAGGCCATAATATTAACAAATATCAGCTCCTTAAACCCCAATGGCTGCCCTAGAATCCTCACATTGACCCTCAAGAAGTGATATGGTTGGCTGGAAATGATATGGCCAACAAGGAAGAAGATACAACCAGCAAAATAGAAGTTTAACCCTCCTCAATCTTCTCCAAAATTGTCCTTTGAAAATCTGATATCCAATAAACTCTACAAATCTGAAAATGTAAACTTAAATATGTCCAAATGTGGCCTCTGAATAAAGTCACCAGTTTATTCTTTAGATTGTATCTCTCAACAACGTGGAGAAAATTGTTTGCAAGGGTTTTTGTTCTCGCAAACCAAATATGAAGAAGCTATAAGCAATATTAAAAATCAAACTCAACAATGCCCAAATGAGAGCCCCAATCCTCCTTTTATAGCTTTTTAGCTGCTTTTTCAAAAATATAACGTTTCTTGCTTTTCTGCTATTTTTTTAGGACTGCATTTCTGCTATTTTCCCGGAAATGTTTTTTCCCTATTATTTCGGGATGTCTTTTTGCTATTTTTTGGGGATTGTTTTTTCTACTATTTTTCCAGGAATGTTTTTTCGTTGTTATTTCGGAAATGCTTTTTTGCTATTATTTCGGGAGTGCTTTTTCACTTTTATTTATGTTCTTAAAACAAGCACTCTATATTTTAGACAAACTAAGACAATAAGATAAATTATAATTTTTGTTTTTTGCATCCAAGGATATGCATACTGCAAAAGATTTGGATGGATGTTTGACTCATTTATCTACTGTCACAAAACTCTCTAATGCTGTGTTTAAGATTTGTTAGAGCTGTTGACTTTCACTCAACATTAGAGCCAAACATAGGTGTTGGAAGCATTGTCATTGATGTCAATGTGTGTTTTGTTCAAGAAGGGAGACTGTTGGAGGTATGGTCATTGATGTTAGAGTGGGATTGTTGGAAACATTGTCATTTATGACAGAATGAATCTCTTTCTCTAGAGAAAATGATTATCAGGTCTTTCAATATTGAAATGGGAAAAGACAACACAAAAAAGTTCAATGTATTAATCTCCCAATTTGTAAGAGAAATGCAAAAATAAGAAGTGGCTTGTTTCATTCTAAGATTTCTTCATAAACAGCTGCACAGCAAATACACATTTTATCAGTGTTCATGATTGAGCTAAAGTTATGGACCATACCTAAAATCTCCATGTGAACAAATCCTAGTGAAGCTATCCCATAAACAACAGGTGACTTCACCTGACAACATTCTCATGACAGATGGGTTCGTGTGAACCTCTACTCATGAATTATGGGTCAATGAGTTTGACTCAAAAAACTACACAGTTGAATCCTGATAGCAATATCATAATTTGACTTGCTGTGGAAAATATCTCCTACTTATCAAGGTTGTTGTTGTTAAAGTGTGGGAGATTGTTTATTATATTGGCTTTGATTGGAGGCCAACTCATGGAATTTTATTGAGAAAGATTATCCCTAGCAAAACATGCTAAATTAAGTGGTTACTTTGGGTTAGACAGAAATGGAATCCTCATAATGAATCTCTTTTCTCTAGAGAAAATGATTATCAGGTCTTTCAATATTGAAATGGGAAACGACAACACAAAAAAGGTCTATGTATTAATCTCCCAATTTGTAAGAGAAATGCAAAAATAAGAAGTGGCTTGTTTCATTCTAAGATTTCTTCATAAACAGCTGCAAAGTAAAATACACACTTTATCAGTATTCATGATTAAGCTAAAGTTATGGACCATACCTAAAATCTCCATGTGATCAAATCCTAGTGAAGCTATCCCACAAACAACAGGTGACTTCACCTGACAAGAAATATCCTATTAGAATTCTTTGTAGTAACCTGTAATGCCATCTGTTGTTGCTACTGATACTATAAAGATACAAAATTTTCCAAATTAGTGCAAAGGAAATAGAAAGCTTATATTACCACATTTGTGGCATCGTACTTTCCTCCCAGTCCTACTTCCAAAATTGCAACATCAACCTGAAATTATTAAAACTTTACTCGCTTTCTTAATTTAATATTCAACTATCAATTGTTCTACAATATCTCAAATGAATATGATATTGTGAGAATCATGTGCGTTCACAATGCATCTCCTCTTATAGTCAAAAATAGTATATCAAGGTTAGATAACAAAATAGTGAATTCCAGAACTGCCTCTATCACACATTCTGGTTTTGCATTACTGGCTCTCACTCATCTACGGAAATAACAAAATTTATTATATAATTTTACTCAAAAAAGCTTACAGTAAACAATTATAGGTATGTAGTTCAAGAAGGCTTCTTAATAGTAACAAACATTAATATTTAAACTTCATAACCCACCCCTTTGTTGGACAATTCACAACTTTATAACATACATTGAGTCTAGGTATTCTTTCCAACTATTAGAATAAGATAATATATGACTGCACATAAATAAATGCAGAAAACTGTAAATAACAGCAGGAAAACAGAAAATAATAGACTGATGACATGAACATCTAGAATGTTTCTATTTTTATCAAAACCAATTGATATAACCTTTCATCACGTTGCCCCATAACTATCATTTCATTATAATTTTTTATAACAGTGCTTCATTTTCCATTATTACTTCTTAACAGTCTTCATCTTAAATAGAAAATATACTTAAAGTCAGATCAGCAAGAAATAAACCCTTTTCCACCTATGATGTTCCACTTATACCAGCACTTAGCATGCAGTATTAACAGGCTCGTATATAACTAGTGTAGACAAATCATATCTGGCATGGCGCTTACTTCCATCATTTCTTTTTTAATTTTCCAAAAAAAAATGAATATATAATAGCAGAATTGATGGAGAGGTTTAATTATTTTGGTGAGCTAATCCACTTCCCCAGCTCCAAGTGTTCTAAACACTCAAATGACAAACACAAATATGCAAACACAATGTCAGATAATCAAACCATCCTTTTGAATCTAGACAAAGTGAACCTTGGAATAACTATAGAATAGAATCAAGCTTAAAAATACAATTACTCACCTTCTCCGCTGAAAATATTTTGATGGCCACAAGAGTGAGTAACCGGAAATAATTGGGCAAAGGCACATCCTTTGTACAATTATCCTGCATGAGGAGCATATATATATACTAAAGTTCCTAGCTTTAATAAGGAAATAAACAAAGATAAAACTATAGATTAGAAAAAAACTACAAAAAATAAAATACTATACCAAAACAATTGACATAGGCAAATAGATCAATAAAATGCATGAAATGACAACAGAATAAATCATTAGCTAAGAGTTCCTTTTATTTCTAGTCATACATATGTAACAAAACAAACATCAACCAACTAGTCTATCTCAAGATCTCTCTCTAGATATTTCATTTTAACCCCTAGTATTTAATATATTTGGTCACAGCAATTGTTATAAAAGCAGTAGGATTACAGCAATAAGATATCAAAATTTATATATCGAACATAACTGTACCCACATTGCCACTGATTTAAAGGCAGTTCCATTTACATTGGCGACATCATCAAGTAAATACATAAAATTTGAATTTTATAGGGTCCTTCATTAGGTCAATTTGGGATTGAACAAGGGCCGTCCTATGCACTCTGACCTTTTTGAGCTATTGGAATCACCTATTATTTTTAATCATACATATATAACAAAACAAACATCAACCAACTAGTCTATCTCAATATCTCTCTCTAGATATTCCATTCTAACCCATAGTATTTGATATATTTGGTCACAGAAATTGTTATATAAGTAGTAGGATTGAGAGCAATAAGATATCAAAATTTATATATTGAGCATAACTGTACCCACATTGCCACTGATTTAAAGGCAGTTCCATCTACATTGGCAACATCATCAAGTAAATACATAAAATTTGAACTTCATAAGGTCCTTCATTAGGTCAAAATGGGATTGAACGAGGACCATCCTATTCACTCTGATATTTTTGAGGTACTGGAATCACCTAGATTTTTAACACAATTATTTTCTAGGAAATTCATTACCCAATGCTAGTATGATCTGATTCTTACATTCTTAGCATGCAATTGTTTAAAAAATAGATAAACATTATTCAAATGCTTCATTGAAGATTTCTTGAAGATTATTCATAATTCTTACATCATCAAGTAAATACATAAAACTTGAACATTATTAAAAGGCTCCATTGTAAGATTTCTTGAGGGACACTTTCATTTTACCAACCTTATGTTTCAGGCTTCTCAAATGTAGCACTCTTACATAGCTTTGAACACAAACATCCCAAGTATCAAGAATGATTCTAAGAAATATTAGAACCACAAGAAAGTGAAAATTTAAGTACTATGATTTGTATTATACAAATAACCTTTGAAATGGATCATTACATCATGATAGACTAAAAGGATCCATGTATCAATGATATTGGAAGAGATTGGCTGCTATGGACCGTTGCGAGCATCCGCGACGTTAGGGCTTTCTACCGTGGCTAGGTATTCTGCGGGCATTGGTGAGATGGGACAGATTTGCATTGCTGAGAAGGGCCAATGCAGCAATGGCGGATGTCGTAGCAAGGGGCCTTCTTTTTGCAGGGGCGAACAACAGTCATTTCACTCGCACGATGAAGGGTTTGCGCTTGGATCTAGGAATGGTGGGAATTCATTGTGGTGTTCCACCTTAGCGATGGACACTCTGGAGGGCAAGAATGGTAGACAGCATCCTGGGGATGCACGGCCAAATAATGATGCCGCTAGGGTTTCAATACCAAAATATTCACTCGATCTTGGGCTTCATAGCCGAGGTGAGGAGCCGGATGGGGCTTTGAAGCCACGAACGAATAGAGCCATATTAGTAGACTTAGAGGGCAAAGTGGAGGCGGAGATGGCGCACAATGTTGCAATCTTCTCTAAACTTGGATTGATCGGGTGCTTTCAGGGTAAGTGGTCGAACCTGCATGATCTCCATGGGTGGATTTGTGAGCACTGGGAGCCTATCTTGAAAGGGCGCATTCAGATTTATCCCGTTGCTAAAGTTTTTTTCACTGTAGTGTTTGAGGATGTTCAAGACAAAAATTAGATTTTATGGGACTCCCTCTGGAGCTGGGAGGATAAGTTTCCTTTGATGTTGAAACCCTAGCACCCGGATTTCTACCTTAATACTAATTTTTTTGGCAGAGTTCCAATTTGGGTGAGGCTACCTAATCTTCCTTTACAATTTTGGTTTGATTCTTGCTTTGAAGTTGTTGGAAGCACTTTGGGCAGCTTCTTGATGGTGGATGAAGGCTCCTCCAATCTTTTGCATTCAACTTATGCCTAGATTCTTGTTGAAATAGATATTACCGATGGCCTCATGGAAGACATAACGATTAAATCTTCAAAAGGTTGTTGGGTGCAGCCCTTGGATTATGAAGGGGTTCTATTTCAATGTAGAAGATACTTCAAAACTACGCACATGGCGACCCAATGTGTGAAACAAAGAGCGGACAAGGGTGCCTCATGGTGGAAAGAGACTTGCCCCTCTCTTTATACATTGGAGAAGAAGGGTGAGCAGCTCAAGTCTTATTCCCAGGTTGTGAATGGGAAGGCAATGCATTCTGAGGCTCTAACTCAAGATGTGCCTCTTGCATTGAATAATGTTAATATTGCCAATGCAGGGTGTGATATGGAGCTCAAACACAAGAATGGAGCCGTAACATTGGATGGCAAGAAGAAAAAACGATCTATGGGGTCGCGAGACAAGGAGGAAGAATCTTCAGCAAAAGAGCAAAGGCTGCAAGGTGAGAGCGGTTGAGCTATGATGATGGAGACACCTCAGATTAACCCTAAGGAGTGGCAGAAAGAGGCAGCTAGAGTGGAAGATGGCTGGGAAACTGTGAAGGGGAAAAAATCAAAGAAAGAACATAAATCTTTTGCCATGATCCTTCGTTCCCAAACTAAGGGAGGAGTTAAGGGTTAGTTTGGCCTATTTTTGTTTTTTGGTCATGGTTTTTAGTCATGTTTGGATCTGTTAATGGGTCTGGTTTGTGTCGCCATATTTTGGATGGTGGTTTCTCATGTTGTAATCTCCCTTGGTCTGGGCCAGGTCTAAACCCAGAACTATATTAATAAAATGATTTAATATTTTTACCAAGCAAAAAAAAAGGATCCATGTATCCATTAAGAAGTCCCAAAATACAACAAAAGCAAACATTGAAAGGGCCATGAAAGCCATCTATAATATTGGGACCAAGGGACGTGATTGAATAATTAGTAAGATAAGTTGACCTAATATCTTTGGTCGAGGTAGGAGTGAAAGGAAGCAAGGCACAACAAAACACTTTCTACAAAAAAAAATTGGGAAGTTTTGTGCTAATTTCAAACCATTATCAATTATTGAAAAAAGAAACAAATATAAATATCAAATAAATAATGACATAACAAAGGTGTACATGGTAAAACCCTTTAAAAAGAAAAACCCCAAACGCCAAAGCAGCCAAATATATTATTCAATAAACAATACATTTACAAAGCAAGCTTTCATATGAGAATCACCAACAAGAAATCTAGAGGAATTCTGACAACTTAACAATATCTACAAAACTCTCACACAACCTCCATCTCAAATACCTAATATATAGAAGATACAATACATGAAACTATCAAATGGTAATTAGAAAATCATAAGATGGGTCCAGCAGATAAAAACAGAACTACCTTGCTATAATCCACTCACCAAATTTTGTGAACTAGAATATCATAGCCTAAAACCACCCAAAAAGTGGCACCCAAATCCCAAATCTCAAGATGAGTCCACTAGATAAAAAAGCACTGCCTTGTTATAATCCAATCATCAAATTGTGTTTTACAATTTGGTCCCATTATCTTCAACCAAAAATGTCTTATGATGTTTCATGACACACATCATAACTTGGTCAACAAGTGTAATTCCCTTTTACAGCTTTGTTATGTGTTTAACAAGTTTTTAAATATTTTATGCAAAAATATGAAGGTTGTAACTTTTGATTTGGGAGACCAATTGAGCCCCTCTTTTTGAAATTGTAGAGCGCAAAGAGAGATATGGAACAAACCAAAATGTACAAGGTTTCGTTTATGTGCTTTAGAAGACATGTCTGATCGAAGGTACAAATTGAGAGGAATGACTACCAACAATGCTATGGGTATATTGGAGAGCATTTCAGATAAGTACTAGACATACACCATTTCAATTAATGTATGGTAAGAAGCAACAGTGCTGTGGAATGTATAGTGCCAAGTGCTGGTGTAAATAGGGTGTTTTACCTAGCTAGTTCGTCACCTAGATCCTACTCACACTAGTTACTTAAGTTTACTTAGGGTACGCATAGAATAGTTATTCCTTTATGTTTCAAGTCATATGATTAAGACATTTTGTTGCAATATGTTGTTATTGATATCAACTTATGAAACATTTGTATGGCAAAGAGATGCATTGGTGCAGATGCAGATATGGAGCCAGCATGACTAATGTCAGCGTGTTATCATAGATGTCAACCATGACATGAAGCAGTCCGGAAGTATCGTAAGTATCAGTAGCCCCTTATCTTCTGATGACCATATGGTTGAGTCAGTTGCACATAGTTAACATAGTCGCACTGTATCTTTTGAAGTTCATATCCTTTCTATGTATCAGTGTATCTTTGATGAGTCAATATTTTGATGAAGATATGTTTCAAAGATAGTCAAGTTTTGTTGTCTAACAAGATGCTGTTGTGGGCACACATGTCTGAAGTAATTTACAGAGATCCAATGTCAGTTTACTGTCTCACATAATGATGAACTGCAGAAATTCTGTCTAAGACATTAACAATTTATCTTCTAAGATAGAGAGAGAAATCTGGTTCGCATTCCTTTGCATAGCAAGATTTTGCCTTGGAGTTCAGAAGTTCAGTTTGTCAAGTTAACAAGATGTGTTATTCAAAGTTTCATGACACAGCTTCTTCCGCGAAGAAAGAAATGACTGCTCATCGGACTGTGCCAAGACAAACAACGAGTCTCAGAGGGCAAGCCAAAATTCTCTGCATTCCACTGTACTGATAGACATGGTCATGCGGTTTTGAGGACATGGTCAGAGAGGTCTGAGGTATAGTCTTGTCAATTTTCAGATGGTTTGGTGTACTGCAAGTTCAGTCTTCAAAGTGTTGGTAGGATACAGTTGAACCGGTATGCTCTGTTTTACCCATATAAATGGTTTCCATACTTGCACCAGCATATACCTATCAGATACTGTAAAAGAAGCTTACAGAGACACTTTGCATGTGTAATGTCCCCTTTTGTGATAACTTAGAAATTCGGGACAATTGACTTGCAAAATAATTGCAAGAGATTTCTATCCTCAAAAATCTCAAAAAACGCTAGGGATGATAATCTATGATATTATTTCATAATGTTTATGCTAATCAAATGATAAGATATATGAGACTATATCACTGCTACCTCTGATTCAATCAATAACATATATGCAAATATGTGTGTGTGTGTGTGTGTGTCTTTTCTTAAAAGATATTAGCCAATTCTGGTATGTCAAAAGAAATTATGCTATATCGACTAGCAGCAGTTTCTATTATATCAATATGAAGTATGCTACAGAGTGTGTCTTCTTATTGCTTAGAGCAATAGATGATTTGCTGCTTCTGATATGAATATATGTAAATATGTATAATGATATGTTGCTATTTCGTATATAGCGATATGGATATGCAATGGATATGGTATTGCTTGCAACAGTATATATTGTTGCGTCTGATATAACAATATGGATATACAAGTGTGAGGATATGGCCTATGGCAATTAGTTGTTGTTCCTGATCTGTATTTATATGCTTGCAAATGAGTTGCAACAATGGTGCTGTCTCTGATCTCTTTGTATACAAGTGCAACCAGTTAATTCCAAATAAGACAATTGCTCAAATGAGCAGATCCAAGAATGGATAGATGAGAGATAAAGTTTCCAAATTGATGCTGAATTAATGTGCTTGAGACTTGCTCTTATATCCCTTAAATCCAAAAGGTGGCAACCCTTGAAGTTTGATTACACACCTCCCTTCTATATCGATCTCTACATAACAAGGATCAGACTTTATTAAGCACTGTTCTCTTAATCCTTTTCATAAAGGATGCCTGATTAATATCGTGCCTCTCAATGAACCCTAAACTACATTAAAAATTACTGATTTATATATGCTTGCAAGTTTGTATGGCCCCTTAATGGCAAGGTTTGGCACCCAAAAATCTCTTAGGACTGCTGCAGATCAGACTGTGATCGGTACAACTAATAGAAAGGATGGTCCAGCTGAATTTAATGCTGAAATATGCAGATAACAGTGTTGAAATCTCTCAACTGTCATATCTCTTTTTCATGATGTGCATGTACAGTCTACAAGAAATTAGAAAATCCAACCACAATCTCCCACAAAAACATCCATTTTATTATTCATGAAACATTTTGAAATAACTGAAAACTTTACCTAAACAAACTCTAAAAAGAAAAATAGTCACACTAATTTATACCATTGCATAGTCTTATGAAAAGAGGTGTCCCAGTCATGTAGAGAGACAATTCTTCAAGGAGACATTCTTTGCTTTTAATTTTTTATTCTAATCAGTGCCTTAACAGGGTTGTTACCTTTAAAGTTAGTAACTTGGCCAATTATAAGCAAAACAAAAGGTAGTGGGCCATCCTGCATAAATTAAATGCCATGCCAATGTGACATTAATAAACTTGCCTTGAATGAGATCTAAAACTGATTTGGATTAGCCTTTGGCCATTATCAATAGTGTTCATACACCTTTGACATCAATGACAACATTTCTATCAATAAATTTTGTCCAATACAATGACATTAATGACAACTTCTGATAAGTTTTTAGGATAGCTGCAAATGTAATAACACTCTATGTTGTATGTGTTTTCCAAATGCAACAATCTCTCTTTCATGTATTTTGGGAATGAGGATAGGAGAGACATGTCTATTCATTATTATTTATAAGAAAGGACATGCCTCTTCCCATTAATTGTAATTTAATAAATCTTATAATGTTTCATCAATTAATTATTAATTAAGAATAATATAATAATTTAATATTAAATATTAAATTTCATTTGATTAATAATAATATAACATATATATTATATTATTATTAATCAACATACATTATACATATTCTAATGATCATACGACTGAAGCTACAAACATTAACACTCCCTCTTAGCTAGGGAGGATGATCAAACAAAATGTATAGTGGTCTCCCGTGTCAACACTTATGACCCTTACCATAGCTACACAAAACATCAACACTCCCTCTTAGTTAGGGAAGATAAAATTCATCAAAAACAATTCACAAAAGATCCATTACTTTTAAGATAGAAGATATCACCTCATCATGATATCAAGAGATATGGTCTGACCAAGAATATCAAGTCTCATGATATTCACCATAACTCAAAAAATATTTTAGATATCACCTCAATATGATATCAGAGATATGGTCT
>MU227688.1:931414-943727 GCA_018584345.1 Thuja plicata | reverse complement strand
CGTAAGTCCTGTACATATGTAAATAATGTATATATGTCAGTACAGAAGTTCAAAAAAAAAAATATATATATATATATATATATATTGTTTGTTAAGTCGATAGTGAGACAAGTAATCGATCAAGCAGATTGCAGAATAAGGGGTGTTTTAAGTGAGAGAAAATCTCCTTTACAATAAAACTGGAGGGAATTGGTAGACCGTACGGCACCTGGAAACTGCATATGAACCATACGACATTCCAGCATCTCATTAAAGTGGCCGTACGGTATATATCAGTGACTGTACGGTATTGTCTAAATGGCCGTACGGTATGTTGAAGATCAATTCAATACATATCTGACCGTACGGTATTATATAAATGTCCGTACGGTATGTTTTAGACCGCAATTCCATTGATAGGAGACCGTACGGTATATCTAAGAACCGTACGTGGCCGTACGGTAGTTGGCAACACTTAAACACGACTTAACACCCGTACGTTATAAGCTCCATACGGTGGGTCATAAAAGACCGTACGGCACATATGTTTGGAAGCTAAGATACAAGACCCGCGTGCCAGGTGACAATTGTGTTAAAAGACCCAGCATTATGAGTATCGTGGAAGACCATGACCGATGCACAGCCAAACTTCTGCATGGAAGCATGCGTGTATCTCAGATATAAGAGATGAAACCTTCATTCATATATGACAGAGAGATTTAATTGGAAAGCTACAACTTTGATACTTTGGCATGATTTGAAAGCCCACGGCAGGGTTATCACTACCGCACGGTATGTTTAAAACCCGCATGACAGGATAACAGACCGTATGGTAAGATAGGAAGCACCGCAAAACAGCTACCGTGCGGCACATTAAAGCAGCCACCGTGCGCCACAGGTCGAGCAATCTCAGTTTGATTGTCGGGTTTCTGTCTCTCCTTACGGTGATTAATCGGACTCTTAGGGAGTGCGCATTCATCGGATCTGTCGATAATCTGTGAAGCAAAACGGCTGGGAAAAGAATTGAAGCTCACCACATTATCCGTCCCTACAATAAGCAAGAGTTCTTGAAGGCACAGAAGGTAGTAGGGCAGCAGGCCTAGTTACCTTCACTGACTGACTAGCAAAGGCCCGGCTGCATTTGTTAGTTGGAAGCTTGCTGGCGGATTACTTTTCTATTCACTGGTTTCAGACTTGAAGCACTTGGGCAGCGTGGACGGGAGTAGTGGTCGACCTGTCGTTCCACTCTTGAGCGCCGTACGGCCGATTCACAACATACAGAGAATAAACGAACGAGCCAGGACCGTACATCAGCAAGAAAGTTATTTTTTTTTGCACAACTACAACTAGCCAAAGGTAGGGCAACTGCCCTAACGGATTCGAGCATTATGCAATCGGCTGGGAAGAGGAATAAGCAAATTGTTCAAGCCATGAATCAGTCAGGAGCACGGCCAGCCAAGAAAGACAAAGGCAAACAAAGGGCTCAGGTACAAACTCAGCCAGATGCACAGCTGACGCCACAGAACATTGTGTTCGAAGGGTTGACTGGGGTGGACTGTAGGAAATGGTGGGATGAGACTCCTGATGACGACCTCGTCAAAGCTAGTATACGGAAGGCACAGGTTGAATGGGCAATCCGAATGCTAGTCTTTTGTGTCAAGGATTTTGAAGGGGTTTTGCGGGCTATGATCGAAGCATATGATAGACATTCTCGGAGGAGTTCCATTCCATACTTGGGCTACGATGTTGAGATTTCATTCCGGCCAGCGGATTTCACTAGGGTATTCGGCATACCAGGGTCAGCACAAGGAGGTAAGAAAATTGATAGCAAGCCGCAGAAGATGGATAAGGACCGAAAACTGAGGTTGGTTGAATTAGTCTGCAAGGATGAAATTCAGCACTTGAAGGATGTGCTTGTCGACGCCTCCAGGAGCAGAGGGTTGCGAAAATCTGATATCCGAGAGGGCCATTGGAGATGCCTCATGGATGTAGTCAAGAGTCGGTTGACAGGCTCTAGTAGGGCATCAGACATTTCCTTTCCATTGGTGGGCATGATGAATGGGCTGATGAACGGGAGAGTTTATGACTGGGCTTCTCTTCTGGCAACACGCATGGATGAATTCATGACCTTGCAGCATAAAACGTTTTATATGCCGCACTATGCCATCGGACTCTTTCTGGAGGCAACTGCAAGGAAGATACCAAGGGATAAGTTAGAAATTCAGCCACATCCGGCAATACCTGGCGAACCTCCAATCATGCAATGGAGGCATCTCGACACCCCTGGAGGACGGAAAGCCATTGGTCAGAAGAGGACGCGACAGGAAATTGAGGACTCAGGGAATACAGATAGTGGACGCCGTGATACGTCTTCGGAGGAAGACAACGCTGGGGATTCGGAGGAAGTAGAGCAGGAGGATGAGGACGACGATGAAGTTGGAGTAATTTCAGCTACCCCACTTCGCTTTCCACGACAGTCGAGGGATGCATCACCCTTCCCATCCTTTTCGGCACCACCAGCAGTTACAGTAGCGGTACCCTGGCAACACGGGGTACGTCCTCCCCCAGTCCGACCCATCGCACCACCTGTCCACACTATGGCGGATGTGCACATTCCAGGTTTCGGGCAGTTTCGGCAGCCGGTGGTGATGCAACCAGTCAGCATACCTTCCGGTTCCCGCGCAGTAGCAGCTTCAGGACCAGGGGTTGCCCAGCCCTCGGGAAGCCACACGCCTGCACCATCAGCCGAGACACTTACTGCAGAGAGAGATATGACAGCACAGGAGCTAGTGTCAGCCAGTTTACAGCAGCCCCCTCCTGTCGTAGAGCCGGCACCTACGGAGGGAGAAGTGAGTCAGGGAGGTGCTCAGGAGCAGGTCCACCTTGATGTGATTGGGACAGATGCAGTAGTTACTATATCAGATGCTTTACTGGAGGAGACAGCAGGCCAGGAGGCAGATGTGACTGTACCGGAGACAGAACTAGAGAGTTTAACCAGTCGGGCGAGTGAGTATTTGCGGAGGCGACTACTTGCCCCTGTGGCTAGAGGCTCGACTATTCAGTCCCCGATGAGAGACGACCCTCAGTTGGAGGGCAATTGGTCCAACAGCGAGGTAGTTGAGATCCCGGCATCACCGGAGGACCAGAGTGCAGCAGAGAAAGCAGCTGCAGCGGCGGTACAGGTGCCAGACCCTCTAGCAGAAGAAAAGGATAGGGATGTTCGCACATACTTGGCGGAGATTACGGAGCGCGGCAGGTACCTAGCTGAGTTAGTGCTCACAGAGAGGAGAGCAGAGGCTGGGGTGGAAGCTCGGGTATCGGCCGAGAAGGCTCGGGAGGAGATGGCCACCCAACTTGCCACCCAGCAGGCAGCATGGGAAGCAGAGCGGACAGCACTCAGGGCTCAGCTTAAGGACGTCGCGCGGGAGAAACATGAGGTCGCTCAGCAGCTAGTGGCAGCAGAACAGCACCTGGCAACGGCTGTCCAAGACAGGGACACAGCAAAGAAGGCTCAGGATCAGCTAGATGCCGAGTGCCAGGAGGTCTCCGTAATGCTGAAAGGGTTAGTAGAAGAGAATTCCCAGCTTAAAGCAGATCTGAAGGTCAGAACAGAACAGGTGTATCAGCTACGGCGCAGTTTGTCTTCTCAGTCCCAGACACAGCCATCCAGCTCCGCAGGACGCTAAGTTGTTATTTTTTTGGTGTACGTCGTCTGGAGACGACTTTTCTTTTTGGGGGGGATGATGTAGTCGGCTGGCAAGCCGACGGGTAGACTAGTATCATGTAGCCGACAAGACCTTCGGGTACTTTCCGGAAGGCCTCCAGGAGTAGTATAAGTACACCCTTCGGGGTCATTGTAATCATCATCTTGGCATAATGTAATATCTTTGGCATATGCGAATAATATAAGAAGTCTGCTATTCATATCTATTGTCTGTGTTAATTCATTTACCTGTACGGTAAACATATCTTCCAATGTAGGGGAGAGTAACACCTCTTCATCATGGCTACCCTTTGCAATGGTCACAACCTTTCACCATTGCCACCCTTTGGAATAGTCACAACCTTTCACCATTGCCACCCTTTGGAATAGTCACAACCCTTCTTCATTTCTACCCTTTGAAAAATTTGTAACCTTTCATTATTGTCACTCTTTGAATGAGTCACAACCCTTCATACTTACCACCCTTTGGAAGAGTCACAACCCTTCATTATTTATGCACTTTGAAAGAGTCACAACCTTCCATAATTACCACCCTTTAGAAGAGTCACAACCTTTCATAACCTTTGCCTTTTGAGGGAGTTATTTTCTTTTTAAATCTTTTTTGTGTTCCATTAATTCTTCCTTGATTCCGCCTTTCCTTTTCTCTTCCTTCCTCTCTCCCCCTTTCAAACGAAATTCACTTCTCCCTTTTTATATCTCATGTTTGAAGGAGTCAAATCTTTTCATTCCATGCCTTTTGACCCTTCATTAACTTATCTAAATTTTAATTTATGCTATATTTTAATTTTATTCTTTTATATTTTTAATTTGAGTTTAATTTTTGTTCTCTCATATTTTAAATTTATTATTATTGTTTATAATTAAACCCCATTATAAAAAGGGGACACTATATATGTGGGAAATTATTTCACATTTAATATTTGTGGTTATTAGCTGCAAATTAAGGCTAGCATGGCATTAGTCAATCTACTCAACAATTCAACCTCAATAGTGCTAGAAAAAATTGCCAGTTTAGTCAAAAGAAAAAATAGATGAGTTTGATGTTAGAAATTCAAGAAGAGCGGGTCGATGGTAATTATGATGTCAATAACCTTTATTAATCCCAATTTGTATCTCTCATCAATTATTGTGTCTCCGGATGTTCTCTAGTACTTTATATGCTAAGATAATAGTCTCCTTTTGAAATGAAGACCTACATAGGATTATAACAACAATTATATATAACCACCAAGTTATTGCAGGACTAGATTCAAGAAATCCAGGACAAAGATTATATATACTTTAATCAAATAAACTCATTTGGAATCCGAGTACTGTGTAAAATAATACTGGCAATAACAAACTTGAGAATAGAGAAACAAAAAGTCTTTGATTCCTAAAAGTGTATGCTGTAGCTCAAATAAGTTGCACAAGAGAATCTTGAAAAAACAAAACAACATTCAAGAGGACAAAATAAAATACCTTTAACCGGTGCCAACACCACCAAAAGTGCTTCAAAAATGTTTCTTGATCTATTTCCAATCTACATCATGATAAAAAAATAGATTTTGAAAATAGCATTAATAACATGCAAGCTTTAACTTGTGCAGGTTAAACCTCTGCACTCAGAAAGACTAATGTAGATGATACATTCATTTTTACAGACAAGGATTTCAGATAATCCTTTAGCTCAACATATCTCAAATGTAACAAAAGCCAAGGTTAATCGAGAGGTACTTGATAAATTTACAATATAAAATAATCATCCTATATTAGTTTGTATTCATCTTCTTTGATTTTAAAACTTACATGGGAGATAGCACATTCCAACTTGTACAAAAAAATCTATCTTCATTCTTTCATGGGCAACTTTGAGATGAACATCAGATAAATAGACAGAAAACCTAGATAAAACAGGTCTATTAGCCATTTCTTATGGAGTAAATATAGCGTATGGATATGGCTAAGGTTTAGAACAGTGGTCTCACAAGATTTTTGGTAAGTTTTTTGACAGACATGGAATAAGGGTTTATAGCAATTTATAATATCCCCTACAGTTCTACTTGTAATGCAAAATTCTTTTTTACCCATGTTGCGACCCTTAATTGACTTCAAATTGCAATTATTATAGAGTGTCTTATGGTAGCTAAATGTATTTTAAAATGATCAATTCAGCATGCAATCCATTAGGAATCAGAATAAATTCAAACGAACCATATAATACAAAGGATCTTTAACCTAGAAACCAGAGTGTGGAGGAACATATTGGAAGGGACAATTGATCAACTGTAACAAGCCCTAGAGGAATATTTGCCAAATTTCCCTTCTTCCCTTCTAAGAATTTTGTCAAACAGTTTGCTTGCATAAACAATTTCAGATCAGTTTACTTTCTGAGTTATGGATCAGATTTGATAGCTTCATTTATTCCTGAGAATAATGTAATCCATATGTTCCAAACTAGAGCCAATTACACATGAACTGAAAAAGAACTTGCTTATGCAAACAGAAAAGCCTCCTGAAGAAGCATACAAGTTCTAACCCTTGTTCAGAACAGTTTTTTTATTCAAAATGCTGATGTTCATTCATGAGGTTTGATGTATAAAGTCAAAGATCAATTATTACAACTACTGCTATGTAAGAGGTGCTTGAGTTTTATCTACACTTAACCAACGCTAAAATGTAAGATTACAATACCGAGAACAACTGAATACAGAGTGTGCAAATTCTGACCTGTGCTCTTTGATTTCATTTGTGAAGCTGTAATAGACATTGCTGCTTCCAGAATCGTATGACAGCAACCTTGCAAATCATACCATATACTAGCAGATGTCAACTCCAATACTTAATATTGCTTATTAATTCCTGAAACATACTTTAGCAGCAGCCAATAGAGTCTGAAGCAACTCGTACCCTTGGTACTACACTCACAGCAGCAACCATCATGTCATACCTTTACTGCTTAATGCCTGGGATATGAAGAACCCTCATGTTATAGTATCCGATCATTGCTACAGACAGTCACGCTGGCTCTTTATAATTATTCCCAACCATATATTGATTCTCTGGCACTTAAAACCTTAAAAACTTCTAGACAACTCCAACCAGATCACATTTCCATGGTTCCACAATTCAATGGAATTCCACACGGCTTTGTATTTCTTCCACAGCACATACAAATCAACAAACTCAGATTATATGAAGTCTTCTATTACTAAATTAAAAAGACTTTGGCTTCGAATAATTTCTCCCAGTCGACCTTAGCCTTGCAAATATAACACTCTAGTGTCTTCAGCCAAGATGGGAATGTGCATAACATAGTTACCAAAAACGCGACAGGAGACCTCCGTTTCACGTTTTGACGGCCAAAACGGGTTTCTCGTTGTGAATGGCCGTTTCTAAATGATAATTCTCATTTCCCGCCGTTGTCTTCATTCCGATAATTGCAGCAGTTAAATTCAAACAAACCCTTCATTCCGGTTAATTGCTGCAGTTCAATTTGAACATGCAAATCAGATATCTTACAGCTTTCCCCAATTTCGAGGACTGTTAATTATAAATGTCAATAAACTCCCACAGCAGTTGACATTAATTTACATATTTTTATGGATTTTTTTAACTAGTTAACTATATATTATAGATTTTTATGGATTTTTTTAAAGTAGTTAATTATGAGATTAATTTTTTTAATAACAATATTCGATAGATTTATTGGACTTCTCATTTTAATATAAATAATTTTAAAATAAAAGAGTAAAATTTAAATATTTTATAGAATGTTCTAATTTTTAAGTACTAATATAATTTTATAGTTTTAAATTTTATTAATATTAATTATTTGTTTAGAATTATATATATATATATATATATATATATATATATATATATATATTTTTTCGTTTCTTATACGCAACCTTAAGATATTGTGTTTCTCGTTATGTTGCCGTTGCCGTTCCGTTTCCCTGTTCTCGTTTATGGTAACTATGGTGCATAACAGGTGGTATCCAATATCCGTCAAAGTCTCCCCATCAAATAATTATCGATCCTTCAAAGCTTCAATCATTATTTTATTCCATAACAATGTTCAAATGAAATATTTGAGCTGAATAATAATCTTTCAGAATTGGTTATTATTGACCTTACACCAAACTTGGTAATGAGCCAATAAAGAGACAGACCCCACAAATATTGAATCGGCTCCTTCAATAATACTTCCGAATAAATAAGAATCTGCAGAAGCCCAGTTTGACATCAAAGATATATCAAACATATAATAATCAGAATAAATTATTTCTTCGTTTCCCCAACCCTAATAAAATACTTCAGACCTGCAAATACCTTTATTTCTCAAACAGATTACAAATTTGGCACAAGTGTGAACTCCATCGCGAATCCACTCCTAGGAAGAAGAACTAGGGTCTTGTCCAACCCTTCTGTTAATCTTCTGAAGGTTTGCATCCTTATAGATTCAGACAAATTTGTCAAATTAAAATATATCAAAAAAACATATCAAATGCATCGCAAACCCCTCCTTTTATAATAATTAGGTGAATCTTCTAGAATTTCCACTTATGGGGTAGCTTCTGCAATAAGCTGGATGACTTATTTAATAAAGTGACTTTTAATACTATTTATTTTATTTCACTTTTAATTAAATTAAATTAAATAAAATCATCCCTTTAAATATTTAATTTATTTGGACAACTTTAAAATAATTAATTTTATTTATTTATTTTGCCAAAATTTGGGGACATTACATCAACTTCCCCATCTTCCTTCAGCAGTTCGGCCAATACAAAGATCCTTAAGGAGCATCATATCTCACAGTATAGTGTTTCCTATCTTCCTAATACTGATATAGAAAGATTACAAGGAGTATAGGGCAAGCATTAGCTATGACAACTGAATACTCAATGCTATGTAATAGTGTATTCATTAACCACCAAATGCCTCTATTCTGCTCCTCCTTCAATTGCTTAGCTTTGTTTCATCTTATGTCCTTTTCGCAAACGTCTCTTTGCAGACCAAAGGATCACCAATGACCCAAAATAGGAAGAGGCACCACATCCTGGCTGTTACTTAGTTACCCCATTTGAAACAGGTGAAACCACTAAATATAGTAGGATGATAAAAGTGAAGCCATCATATAAAGCAAGACAAAACAATTGTGCCACATGCAGAGCCACCATGATACTAGCAAAATCGTCATGAAAAAAGCATAACAATCACTTTGATGTATCTAGTACTTTTTCCATTGACAACTTTTCTCTGATTTTTTGCTAATTCTAATATGTTCTTAGGAGTCTGATAGAATTTGATTTTATTGCTAGATCCTTATGGGTCATACCTCAGCTTTTTATAGTTTTTGGTCCCACAAAAGCTTAGTTCTCTATGGGATGTGGAAGACTGCTCTCTCTGCCACTTGGACACTTCTGTTTGGTTGTTGGCATTTTAATCTTGACCCTAAGCTGCCAATTTGCTTGGATCTCTGCTTCAGTTTGTCTGACTTCCTCATAAAAAACATCTTCCTCTCACCTCCCTTATTCAGCCCAAGTTGAAGTTACAATTTGTATGTTCATCCTACAGCAAAGTATCCAAGATAGAAAGTACTAATGCAATCTTACTCTTCATTTAATATGGAAGGCTCCAAAGAATAAATAAATTCCCAAGTTTTATGCCCAGAATTCTACTTGCTCCTCCTCCCTCCTATTAGAAAAGTTGTACCCATACAAAACTTTTGGCATCAAAGACCTTGCATGCTTGTTTGTGTTCTACTATCAAGGTGTTACGTAAATAAAGTGGACTGCCATAATTATGCCCCTGTAGCTTGTCACATTTTGAGATTGGTTTGTCTTTCACAAGTGTTCAATGGGCACTTTGCTGATAATTTTGTGGAAAGAAGAAGAATAGCAAATGCAGGGATGTGTTTCAGGTGACAAGGGCACGTTAAGATGCTAAATCAGGTTTCAGCCACAAATTTGTTGGCACGGAGATTAATAAAGTACAGAACAAGTGATCAGACGCCTATGAGAGTTTGTTTTTTCTTTAAGAGACAAGTGTGGCTAAATCAACACCTAGGCCTCTGTTGTCTAAGTATTGGTAGTTAAGAGCACCAAAAATAAGGAGTTGATCAGAATAAGTGCCAAAGGAAGCAGCAAGAGGCACTTGAGAAGGATAAACAGTGTCTTTAAGTGAAAAGGAAACAGAAAAGAGGCACCTAGGCAAGGAAAGACAAGACGTTTAGTGGCAAAAAGACTAAAATCGCATGCCTGGGGCAGGTCTTGTTGTGCCTTTTAGTGGCAGAAGTTCCTGAAACAAGCAACTATCATTATTGAAGTGGCAAAGAGATGTGAAAGAAGCAAGCACCTAGATGTATTTTGTCAATCATTTAAGTGCCATGAGTGAATGTCAGGTGCACCTAGGGTGTAAAATCAACATTCACGTAACATGACTGAGTGATTTGAGTACCTATGTGTTTAAAGAGGTGATTTTAGTGGCGGGAATGTAGCAAGCATGTCCTTTGGCCTGTCTTGATGAGGTTAACTGACATTAGCGGCCTGAAGGCATGCCTGAGCAGTGGGAAGTCAGTTTAAGTGATGAATCACCAAAAACAAGTGCCTGGCTGATATGACAGAAATAAGCACCCAAGTGTCAGCAATTATAGAAAAGAAGTGCCTGGGAAGAAAGATCATGTTCATGGTTCCAGATTTTATGCAATAAGAAAATCAGAACTCAATCAAACCTGTTACTTTCCTTTTCACATTTCAGTGGCTTGTTAAATGTAAATTCAATTCATACTTTCATTGCCAAGCATCATGGCGGAGTTTTATGCCACCATGGACATGGTGTCCATGGTGGTGGCGGAATCCGCCACCATCATGGGCATCATGCCCATGGTTCATATTTCATTTATGTTCCATGTTCACATTGCAAACGTTTCAAATTTCCAGTTTAGACTTCAAGTTCATGCCTTCAAGTGCAGATTACAAGCATAGATTTCAACCATTTCAAGTATTCATAGTTCTAAATATCAGATTTCATGCTCAGATTAAATCAGGTTTCAAGTGTTCATAGTTCTAATTTCAACCATCAAATTTCATTGCCAAATTTCAAGTCCAGATTTTATGCATTGCAAGCTCAGATTTCAACCACCTACGGAAAATTTTAGAGGGGGTCCCCAAATTGGGGCGAGTTGTGAAGACCTCACAACATCTGGCGACTCCACTGGTGAAATGTTCCTGAACATTTCAAGAACAAAGGACCTGGAACAAGAAATCTCACGATGGCCCGCTCGAAAAAATCCACTTAAGGACAAGTACTCAATGCCGGAAGAACCTTCAAGTTGATCTTAAGCTCCCTGACCATAAGTTACTCACGTGTGTGCAAAGTGATTTATTCCCCGCTCAACAAGAAATTGGTATCAATCCGATCCACTAGACTTAGCTACTATAATATCCTTACCTCAAAAGCATCCTGGATAGAGCCCCGCTGCCAGTCAGGCGTCCATAGCCCCGACGGAGTTATCGCTGTGGCACCACAACCACGATTCTACCTTAAGTGACTACTTAGTAGCACCGGTAGAGATGATTGCACGCCCTCGAAGCCAATTCTCATCTTTTCAATTTTCAATCTTTATAATGCCTTTTGCATTTGATTTTCACTTTGCTTTTCTTTTCTTTGATATTTCTTTTCTTTTCACTTTTCAAATCTTTTGTTTGGCTTGCAGGCAATGAAGCCCGCGGAGGGTTTGGAAGACCACAGTGGCGCTGAGGCAGGTGTAAGGTTTTCACTAAGTCCAGCTTCTCTTCAAAACACCAAGACCTCGGAGCAATTAAGTGTGAGCATAATGTTGCAACCATGTCAGAGATAACTTAAGAACCTCTATCGAGCTAGACCCACATTTAGTACAAGTCCTACCATAGATCGACAGCTAAGCACACCTCGAAATCCTCGAATCATGTCAAAGTATTCTAGAAATGAGCAGGACGGACCCCTGCTTTATCGCCAGAATTGGAAAGACCTACATTCCTCACCCACGAGTGATAGCTTGGACCCCCTACGAGACCACAAAATTCCGAAACCAAAACTGCTCCAACTGAGGGAAGCTGGAAGATTCCAAGCCAACGAGCCTGGGACAAATTTCACTCGAGCTCCCTCAAACACCTAAGCTAACCAAACGAAAGCAAACTACTCTAACCAACTGAAAAGCAACCTAACCTAAACCAAACACGAAAGCAAAACTAAACTACCAACTTGGGCCAAATGGTCCAAGACAAACCCTACTCTACGAACCGAAAGCAAACTAAACTACTAACCGAAAGCAAACTACTTTGATATGTACAAGGAGGCCCCGGACGGAGTCCTAGGCCTGGAAATAATGCTTAAGGAACTGCCCGTTGACAGGCAACGGGACTTCTCCTCCGGTGAGTGTCTTAAGCTTAAATGCATTATCTCCGATAATCTCAGCAATCTGGAAAGGACCCTTCCAAAGCTTGTCAAATTTATCATGTTGTCCTTTCTTTTCATGGGCTTTGTCCCAATATAAGACCAAATCAGAAATCCTGAAGGCCTTGTTCTGCGCTTTCCTGTCAAACCAACGTTTTACTACCCCTTGATGTTTAGCAAATTTTTCTA
>MU227688.1:904705-917138 GCA_018584345.1 Thuja plicata | reverse complement strand
ATAATATTAATATTTTTATTATATATTATACTAATAGAATAAATTATTATATTCATAACAATGCATATGTAATAGAAATCTTAATTTAATATTTAATATTTAATGTTCAACTATAATTAATGATTATGTTTAGTTATACATATTAATGATTATATTTACTTTAATGCCTTATATTACATTTAGTTTCAAAGAAAATTCTATATAGTGGTAATTATATAGGATATTGAAATTTATTTATATTATTTTAACTCTATGCCAAATATCTTAAGGCTTAATCTTTAAGACTTAGGCAGGAACTAGACGCTATGCGTCCTTGTTTTGGGATAGTCATGGTTTCCACTTTTAGCAGGGCGCTTGAGAAATGGTATCAGTTGGAGTTGTGGAAACATTCGTAGAGCTTCCAGGTTGAGAGACTTACTATTTATAGTAAGTCAATTTGTTGGTCAGTCACTATTTCTGACAGGATGTTCGGGTGATGGCTCTGTCGGGAAAATTGTGGAGTTGACTTGGTCACTTGTTCTTTTGGGGATTGAAAAGTTTAATGGTTTGGTGTTCATTAATTAAGTCTAACTTAATTAATGATATGGTTATAATTATGTAATATGACCAAGTCATTAAATAATCACAAGCTTATAATATGGCGTCAACTCATATTGGAGGGATATATCTGATTATGTATTTCAATTATTAAATTACCAAAGTTTAGAAAAGCCAAAGCATTCAAGTTATGTGAAGTGCATTCAGGAAGCTGAAAATCGTAGGAGTTGAGAATGTTAAAAAGGCTTTCCTTGGGATTTTCAAGCATTCATATTCATCAACCAAAAAACTTAATGTTTGGCGTGAGCTTGGAATGAGGGTTTCTACAAATTGGGAGCTTGTAGAATAGCGAATTCTACCAAGCCTTGCACTTTGAATTTGTTTTAATGACCAGTGAATTGTGCCTTTTAATGATTTCGATCAGAGGTCGTGGTTTGCTACATGATGGACGTATTTGGGTTGGAGATTTCAGTTCAACTTCTTTAACGGGCTGCAGACTCAAGAGAATTTGTGTATGTCTCTAAGCACAATGAGTTAAGCAGCGCTTTTCAGTTAAGGGCTGCCCGCAATGTTATTTCCTAACCGCGGGGGTGTATAGAGAAGGTAGTATTTGAATTTAAAGGCCACGATTAAGGGTTTGGGCCACGGCAAACATTTCCAGCAAGGGACGATCATCCTTGGTGACGTTTTGCATCTTTCGGCCCATGTCGTGATCTCGTTATTATGCTATGATCAAGACCAGGTTCTACATAATTTAATAATGGTGATTTGCATTGTTAATTGTCACTTGTTTTTGCAAGCATGTCAATGTCAATATTTGTTAATAAGAGGAGCTATGTGCATAGTTTACAAAGTTATTTGAATTACTTGCATTGTATTAATCTATATTCTCAAAACAACAAATTTGCAAAACATCAAACCTTCAAGAATTCACAAATTCAGTATTGGCAAAGAGTTAGAGCCAGTCAGGCTCTTTGCATCGACACTAAGCAATGTTGTCATAGTCTTCCAGTTTGATCTACGATATTATGAGATGGCTTCACAACTGACAATAACAAAATGTGCACACCAATCCGACAAAAAATAATATTATGAATTTTATCAATAGATCTTCAACAAAGCAGATATCTTTATTTTTTGGATAATCTCTGAATTTGTCTCCGAAGGAGACTTAACAAATATGCACAGATGGGCAAACTAGGGTGAGGAGTCACTCCCACCGAAATTGCAAATGCCGGACTAGGGAGGGTCTTCCTCCTCCGAAACGGTACACGGAAACTCAATTCCAACTAGAATAGCAAATTCACAAAAAAAGATAACTCCACAATGATTACCTACAATGCTAGCCACCCCTTATAAAGGGCTCCAAGAAGTATCTGGAAGGTTACAATAGGCCGACATGATTTTTTATTTATTATTTAATTACTTTTTACATAATAATTATGTTAATCAATTGAAGTAGTCTGTATGATATTATTCAAATTTGGGACCACTAAACCATTTAATTTAATTAAGTTATTTAGATATGTTGGGGACATTATTGTCCTCTCGGCCCAAGCATTGCTTGCCTTCAAGCAATTGCAAACTCGGATGCTCCAATATCTAATTGCTCTCCCAAGTGGCATCTTCAACCCGCAAATCCTTCAACGTATTAGGTACTCCTTGATGGTGCGTGACCTCAGCATCATCTCACTGACATCAATGATCTCTGCAAGCTCCAATGCAAGTCTACCCTCTTCGTCAATAGGTGGAAGCTCCTTAGAGACTACAACATGCTGCCCAATTGCCTTCTTGAGGCATGAAACATGAAACACGTTATAAATCTAACTCCCTTTTGGAAGCTCCAACTCGTAGGAAACTTCTCCTACTCATTGTACGCCCATGTATGGTCCATAGAAGTGAGGCTTGAGCTTCTCTGCATTACTCCTTTTCAAGGAAGATTGTCTGTATGGCTGTAGTCGGAGGTGGACCAAATCTCCTACCTCAAAACTTCGCTCAATCTTGTGCCAATCAGCATATATCTTCTATTGATTCTGGGCCCGCTGTAGATTATCCCTAAGAGACCGAAGGATATCCAGATTCTCTTGCAACCACTCCTTGGCCCTTGGTGCTCAACTATCTCCCAATGCCAAATCCACAAATGTTGCAACCTCATATCCATAAAGTGCCTTGAAAGGGATCATACCTGTGGACATATGATGGGTAGTGTTGTAGAAATGCTCTCCCAAATGAAGCCAACGGATCCATACATACTGTTGTGCTGTTGCATAGTTCCTAAAGTAGCCCTCCAACCATTTATTCACAATCTCAATCTGACCATCTGTTTGGGGGTGATAGCTTGTACTTGGTGACAACTCTGTACCTGCCAGTCAAAAGAGCTCTATCCAAAAGGCACTAAGGAAATGGTTGTATCGATCACTAACTATGTTCTGCGGAAGGCCATGCAAATAGAAACTCTCGAAAGAACAACTTTGCCACCTAGACTACCCGAAGCTCCTTCGGAATGGCAAAGAAATGTGCATATTTGGTCAACTAATCCACTATGACATAAATACAATCCTTATCCTACACCTTGGGAGTCCGGCGATGAAGTCCATCGAGATACTCTCTCATTTCTAACCAGGAATCAGTAAAGGCTGAAGTAACCCAGCTGTTAAAGTATGCTCAGATTTATTATGTTGACAAGTGGCTCACTCCTTGACATACTGTAGCACATCATCCTTTGGGCCTTTCCAAACGAACCTCTCACGAACATGCCGATAAGTCTTGAGGTATCTTGGGTGCCTTGCCCAGCGTGAGTAATGAACCTCCCTCAAGATCTTCCCCCTCATCTTCGATTTTAACACCAAATAGATCATATCCTTGTACTATATGACATCATCCACCTCCTTATACCTATCATCTTGTATCTAACTGTCCATCAATTGCCACGCAAACGAGTTCTTGGAGTACTCGACCAACAAATGAGTCTTGCAATCAATTGAAATCTATGACAAAGAACATATGGCGGGTCTCTTGAACAATGCGTCGGCCACCACATTCTTCTTCCCCTTTACATACTCAATGTCAAAATCATATGCCTAGATTTTGCTCACCCATTTATGTTGCCTTTCGTTCAAATCCTTCTGCTCTAAGAAATATTTCAAATTGTTGTGGTCGGTCCTCACCACAAATCTTGCCCGAACAAGGTATGTCGAAACTTCGCCAATGCGTGCATGATGGCAAACATCTCCTTAACGTAGATCGAGTGCAATCGCTCAACTCCTCTTTAAGAACCCCAACAGGTTCTAACTTCACCCTTGCTAAAATATGATCTTACTTGTTGATTTCAGACTTAATGAATATTGTCAAACAGTTGTCAAGAAACCTCTAGCTTGTTGTCTTTTGTTTTCAGATTGTTTTTGCTTGCTTGGAATGGTTTCAAATGAAGTTTAAATGCTTGCAACTGATTACTAAGATATCTAGGCAAAGAAATAAAATGCACATGCAATCATTTTTGTCTTTTTGAATCCATACATAATTTCTACATGTAAAATGTGCACCTACAACCAATGTACATTTTCACAAAACACTTGGCATGCAATCTAATGATTCAATATAAACTATGCAATTTTTTCCTTCCAACTTAATTCACTATTTTCCAAACAAGAGTTACAAATATGAATGTAATGCTGATAATATAAGTCCAAAACAAATTATAAGAACATGTAATAATTCGCATGCTTGTGACATATTCCAGAAATTAATTAGCAGCCTTCTGAAATGACCCCATTGTTGGCATTTGGTGAAGATGATCTGAGTGTTGATCATGAGGATTGTATTGTGGTGTTGTCATTGTTGGCAACATGATGTATTGGAGGCAAGAAATCAGCTTAACCGATGGTGTTGAAGATCTAAATGAAGAAATGACTAAGTGTTCAGGCAACCGGGCAGATGACAGTAAGCGAGATTCAGATGACTAGATCTAAAGTTGGAGATCGAGTTAAGGTGTGCAATCATACATTTATTATCTATAGAGGTGTTGCGAGCTGTATCTACGATCGCATCAGTTAGTTTGAAGATCTGTAAAAATTATTGAGGATTCAAGTGACATCAACAGGAAGAACTGGAGACAGACATAACAAGTTTAGTTAGATCGGATTCCCGGTCTATTTAATGTTTGCAAATGATTGTTTGCGACCCAATTAACGTTGTGTTGATTTTATTGAGTTGACAAGTGCATTTTGGTGTGATCGGATTTGAGTTTTATGTCGGTGGGTCAAACATTTTGGGGTAAAAGGCCGACTTTGATAAAGTTGTTATAAAAGAAGGATGAATTTGTGATTTAGGGTTAATGTGGTGATGTTAAGACGGCGCGATAAGAGATTGTGATTGTGTGAAGTTGTTGGATGCCGAAGGAAGCGTTGTGAGCAAAATTGAAGCAAACCTGTCAAACAGAGAGTGTCATTATGAGATCAGTTATTCTTGGGTATTTCACAAGGCAAGCCCTAAAAGGTTTGTAGCTTAAATCTTTTAACTAGGTCACTCCTAATAAGGTGAGCAAGATCTTTAACAGGATCTAAAGTGTAAATCCTTTAACCAGGTGACTCTTAGAAGGAGTTTGAAATCTCTTAACAAAGTAGTCTTTAACAAGACTTGTATTAGCTTCTAACCGGGCTAAAATACTCTTAACCGGGTATGCCCCTAACAGGGTGTTTGTAATTGCTCCTAATAGGGCAGATTTCTTTGGTGCACTAGTGAAATTTGTGGATACCATTCCACGCGTGGTTTTCTCCCTCTAACAAGGGTTTCCACGGAGAAAAATATTGTATTGAGTCTACATTGTGTGAATGCTTGTTAAGTTTCTACATAGTGTTTTCATTTGCATGTTGGGTATTGCGGAATCTATTTAAGAAGAGTTTCAGATTTGTGGTTGCACTGATTCCCCCCTCCCCTCTCAGTGCCTTTAAAGACTAACACCCATATTGTTCCTAAGGCTCGACATCTTTGCATGGAGGCACCCAGCAGCAAATTGCAGACCCTTCAACATCTAACACAGCCTTCAGACCATGTAAGTTGTCCCACAATGTAGCAGCGGCGGCCAATTAAAAATACACAGCTTTTAATTGGTGTTGTGATTTGCAATTACACCTTCCACTGATCTAATAACAAACCCATCTTAACTGTAGCAATTCTCCAAATTTGAAACACTGAAACCCTTACACAAAATCGATCCAATTAAACACATTGGTGACCTCTGAATTGAAGCCACTAATGGCACAATTTCGCTAGATAGTTTCACCAGTTCAAAGTGAAGAATCTTGGTAGAATTCACAATTCTACTAGACCAAAATATCTAAAAACCCTTGGCTCTCAGCCCTTCACAATTTCACCAAAATCGAATTCACAATGATTTTCATTTTCTTCTTCATTGGCTTTTTTATAATAATTCACCTTGAATCTTCACTAGCAAGGCTCTTTAATGAATATGACACTTGCATTTGTTGACTTTATATTATATCATTAATAAACCATACTTTTAATCAATGAGTATTAATTACTCATTACCCTCAACATGGCCCCCACTTTATTAAAAAGTCAATTTATAACTTTATAATACAACTCAAAATAATTAAACATCATTAAGGCCATTAAAATATAAATATCTCGTTAAATACTCATTATTTTGACGAACCGTATGAACCAAGGAGTCAACCACTACATCCTTTGTCCATATGATTGCCTTACTAAAAAGGAAAGGGCCCTTTCCGATCAACCTCTTACTATAAATAGTAAGTATATGAAACTGAGCCCAAACAAAGTCCAGTCTGAGCCAAACGAAGACCAAACTAGAACATACTGAATTCTAGAGAAGACAAGAACCTCCATTAACCAAGCCACTGCCTAAAAAGACCCTCTATCCACAATAATTATCCTACGAGGGTCACAATAATAGGCTAATCCCTCAAAATTTGATGCTCGTGAAAAAGGGGGCATTACAATCTGCCCTTCCTAAGATTGTTTGTCCCCAAGCAATCATGACTGCAAAGAAACTCCACTACACTGGAAGTCCAAAGGAAGACAGTGAAATACCCCAAACAACAATAGCACTGTTGAAGCATCAGCATAACCACAACTGCACAGAGATGAACAACAAACCAACTGTCCAATCCCTGCGCCCTGAAACTATGCATCTGAAACCAATAATGTACAGGAGAATCGTAAATAAAACTGCAAATAATCCACACCATGTACACACTGCAATACACCCCAATGAACTCAGACTGGAATCTCAATGCACACAAAGGGTCCCACCTCGCACTAAAGAGTGTACAACCACATATACCTGGATCCCAAATCAAGAATAGAAGCCTGCCAAGAAGAACACTCCCAGACTTTTGCTGCTCAACACTGATCCCAACTTCACCGTAACAGAAGTGGAGAAGCAATTCAATGGTACCCATCCAACCTGCAGTACTAACCCTGTCACCGCCTGGATCCCAGTATAAACGAAACTCACATCCATCCATCATAAGGGGGTGAGAAAATCTAGTAGCACCTACTACAAATCTCACACTACACTTTGTCAGTCCTCCATGGATAAGAAATCCATCCTCTGCTAACCTACCATGGGTGTGATGACTTCAAGTAGCCCCTCGCCAACTTGCAGCTACCGACTCCATCTACGGAAGATGGTGTATACACATCCCACAAAGGATGGTATAATCCCGGAGCCAATCCACATCGACGCATCACCAAGTCCTGTACATGTGGATCAAAAGAAAAATGATGAGCACTCCTCACTGTGTAGTCACGATAAAAGGCTCCAATCTATATTAATGGCTCATCACTAACAACTCGAGAATCAAAAGATGGCTTCAATCTCTGACCTCGAACAACTGATTGGGCAAGGTCTCTGGTAACTCTCTCTACAAACCCAATCACAAAATCCCTATGTGGAAGCATTGTAGTCAGAGTATCTACAATTGCTCCCACCAAATGTCGAATGCTATGAGAACCTTGGATGAGAGTATCCTTAGTGACTCCAAATGGTCCCTCCTGAAGCTCTGGACTCTCAAGCAGGTACTCAATAAAAGAATTTGTGCAGTAAAAACAATATGAGGTAGAATCAATCTATTCTCCAGCAACCCTCAGCTGATCTCTCCGACTCCGTGACACAACAAGCTATCTACCACCATCAATTGCATGTGATGAAGTAACTGATTTGCTTCTAGGAAAGGGAAACAAATCAACATGAGAGCCATAATCCCAACCAGATGACACTCTATGAATATCCTATGAAGATGATGGAGTAGTGTCGTGTACTAACACACAACTCTTTGGAGGATCCATCACAGCCACACAAGAGCTATCAGTAATTTGACCCACATCATCGGCCATGGTACTGACCCTGGGAGAATCTGATGCAACAAGTGGCTCTCTACTGCTCTCAACCAAAATACTCATCCCATGTGAAACTATTGCACCTATATCAGCAATGGATATAGTCACATCCTCAAGACATCCATCACCACAACTCGTGGATACCTAATCATCACCAACTGCCCCTGTACGAAACTGAACTATATCTGAAGCTGGTGAAGACTGTGCTAAGCTCAACTCCGCGGACAACTCCTCAATCCGTGATTGAGACTCATGAAGGGCCAACTGTGCTCTCTCCAATGAATCCATAGTCACTCCTAGCTCATGGGTGAGCTCATCTACCTCCTCCTTACCCTTCAAGGCATCATAACACGTGCAATTCCACTCGAGAAGATAATCCCTATCAGTAAGTAACTGTAAGTAGTTATGTTGTAGAATGGTTTACAGTGCAAGATATACAAAGAGGTACTGAACAATACAGCAAGTATTCAATGGTATCATCAAGAAATATACCAATAAACAACTAATTACCAATACCAATGAAATGCAAAGAATACCATACCAGAACACCAAGATGGCGAGGAAATGTTTATTTCTATTTTTATTACCAAAAACCAACAACTTCACAACAAAAACCAAAGTACTTATATAATAGTCGGTTGGTTGGGAAAACCAACGGATGCATCTCCTCGCTACTAACTACCCTCCCACAAGCCATAACTAAGTCTAATACAAAATGACTTTATTACGTACTACATACATCCCCCCCCAAAAAAAATGTCGTCTTCCAGACGACTGAATACAACAAAGAAAATCAGATTTCAGTTGGGTTGTGAAGACATCCCTGGACTTGGGGCTCGCTCTCGGATGCGCAGAAGATCCTGCTCAGCAGCCTTCTGTTTGGCCCGAACTCCTTGGAGCACTCGTAGTGCATCCATCTTTTTGGCTTCAGCTGTTGCTACTTTCCCTTCTAGATCAGCCTGTTCCATCTTCCAATTAGCTTCCCACCTAGCTTTGTCCTCTTCCCAATCCTTCTTCATTTGGTATGCCAAGTCTTTTTCTTGTTGAAGCTCCAGGTATGTCCTCCTGAAAGCCACCTCCATTTCTATAAGAGTGTGCAAGAGGGGTGGTTGTTCCTGTTCCTGTTCCTGTTCTTGTTCCTGTACGATGATGACTGGGGTTGTCCATATTTCACCTATTTCTTCTTGTTTGTATCCACTCTGGTGGAGTAGGCCCCAGTCTGTAAGGCATTTCCCTTTCATGAATATTGCCAAGGACTCTGCTGCTCTAATTATAGCTTCCATATTCTGACTTTTGGCGTGCTGGATGATTTCCTTCGTGGTGTGCTCCATAGCTAGCAACTCTTTGAGGAATCTTGTTGCTTTATCTTCTAATGAAGTCATATCTAAACAGTGCTCTGGGGTGTATTTCATCCCTTTTACGTTCTCTCCTTCTGGTTTTATGGGTGGTGGGGAGGGTGGTGATGTCATCCCTACCTCCTCAAGCAGCCTATCTGCCTCATCCAGTACTGTGTCTTAAGCATCTTCCAGTACTAGGTCTTCAGCATCCTTACTCTCTACATCTCTTTTGTTCTCCGCAGTCTGTACCAGCAAGGCAACCGGGTGGGCCACTTCTATTCCCTGGGGTGTGTGGAGTATTATCTTATGTCCACCTGTTTGCTGCCTCCTGAGGTCTATGACCTTGGTACGAGCCTGTTGGTCTGCCGGAATGAGGTTGGCTACACTAGGCAAGGAGAGCCTAGTGGCTCCCCATTTAGGGATCTTCTGAGGTCCGCTTCCTTCTTCTTCTATGCTTAGGTTCCCCTTTTCTGTCCCCTTAACCTCTGTGTTGGATGTGGTACGGATGTCTTCCGTACTAGGAATGGTACGGCCTTCCTCCATACTAGTAATGGTACGGCCTTCTTCCGTACTAGGAATGGTACGGCCTCCTGTCCTGGGGATGGTACTAACTACTTCCATGCCACAGGCTCCTTCCTGACTGCTGGTGGTTTTGTGAATCTGCGCGTACTCAAGTACCCCTCCTAGCAATGGGCCTTCCCCTCATGGGAGAAATGTGACATCCCTGGGTGTGCCCTTCAAGTGGCCAAAACGGATTTCCTCATCCTGGGAGTCTGGGGAGGTATCCGTACTAACCTCGTCCTCTTCTGAGCTGTCATCTCCGGCCTCTTCCTGGCTTGAACCCTCGCTATATGTTGTTTGACGTTTTGTTGCCTGTCTTGGTTTCTTTTTCCTTGGTTCTCCTCCACCTACTCCGAAGGTGTCTAAGTGGACCCAGTATGTCATGGCTGGTTTGTAAGGTTGCACTCTGTTGGCTGGAACTAGCCCTCCCCTATGTTCAGCAGCCACCTGCGTGCAGACTGCTTACAAGAATAATGCTTTAGCATGATGAGGCATATAAAATGTTTTATGCTTTAATTCCATGAACTCATGTAGCCATTCTGAAAAGAACTGCGCCCAGTTATACACCTGTCCCCTGTTCAACCCATCAACTACTGGTAGCATCCAGAGCGCTATGTCGGATGTGCGACTGCCAGCGGTCAGTTTACTTTTTACCAGGTCCACAATGCATCGCCATTCTTCATTGGCTATAAAAAATTTCTTTAGGCCTCTACTATTCTTTTTGTTGAGAATGCTTCCCCATTCCTGTTTCGTGAGGTCCTTTCTGCACATTAATTCCAACCACTTCTTTTCCTCTGCTGCCATTGGGGTTTTTGTGAGTTCCTGTCCTCTGTTAGGTATTCCAAATACCTTGTTTATTTCCTTGGCAGAGTAGGAAATGGTTACAATTTGGTAGGAGTACCGGATTACCGATTTGTGTGCCTGTTTATCATAACTAGCCACCATCATCCGCAGTATAGATTCAAATTCTTTCAAATCAAAAATGGGCATAAAAATTATTTTATCTACCTCTCTTGTCGTAATGCTTCTTTCAGGGTGTGCTTGTCTTCTGCATTCTCCCACCAGGCGCGGCATCCACTTCCTATTACGCTCTCGAAGCTTATATTGGCAGCTGTAACTCTTTCCATGCTCTTCCCCTTATCCTTTGTGCTTGTCATCTTTGTCACCTTTCTCACCTGTAAAGCTGGATTTCTCTGTTTGGAATCAGTAATTTCCCCTTTGCTTGGGTTTCCCACACTTATCTTCACCATCTTATTGTCTCCCACCAACTGTCGTATTCTTTTATCACTATCTTTCCCCAACCGTTTTGTATATAACCCTTTTCCTTAGTACCTGTCCACGATTTTCGTCCGTACGGCATGCGGCCCTTCAAAAGCCCGTACGGCCTCCAGCGTTGGCCCTTTGTGTACGGCCTTCACTGCCTCCTCCCGATGTCGTCCATATGACCTCCACTGTAGTACGGCCTGCCCAAGACTGCCTCCTGTATGGTTGCCTCCCGTACGCCCCTTGTTTGTACTCTACCTGTCTGTACTATGTACGGTCAATATGTACGGTTCATAACGTGTACTTTGTGCAGCATGTTCTGTACGGCGTACGGCTTCTTCTGTGCAATAAGTTCATACGGTCTCTTGACCTCCGTACATGCGACTCTTTTGCGCCCTTCGCTTCCTCCTCTCTTTCATCCGTACGACGTACAGATGCCTCCCTTGTGCTGAATTTGCACAGTACCCCTTCCACTTTCCTCTCTCTGACCGTCCTTTTCTCCGTATGGTGTGTTTATAATACTACACTGGAGCCTTTTATACAACTCGCTGATGTTAAGGTTTGGTCGTATTATTTCCCTCATCTCATTTTCCTTGGCTTTTTCTTTTATTTTTTCTATTATGTCTAAGTGACATATGGGATGTATCTCTATTCTCTTATTATAAAGCCTTAATTTGGATCCATTTACTAAGTCTTTTAAGGGATTATTATCCAATGTGGATAATTTTATGGCTCCATTATCTCGTACCTCCATAACTCTGTACGGTCCCAACCAGCGTATTTTGAACTTGCCCGGCTTAATTTCATTTTTCCTATTGTACTTTAGTACCAACAATTGGCCTGGTTTAAAATTCATTTTCTTCAAGTGTTTGTCATGCCAAAATTTCCGTCGTTCTTGTGCCACCTGGGTGGTCCATTGGGCAAGAGTCCTTTCATCTAATTTTATCAAAGTATTGAATCTTTCCTTTAGGCTCTCTGTATCTCCTAGTATGTGCTCAATTGCTATTCTTAAGCTAGGTACTCCATATTCCATAGGCATCGCAGCCTCTTGCCCATACATTAAGTGAAAGGGTGTGTGCCCAGTGGTGGCTTTGTAAGTCGTCATGTATGCCCACAGATGTGCTGGTAGTCTTTCCCCCCAATCTCCCTTTTCCACTCCACAAGTCTTATATAGGATTTATACCAATATTGTGTTTATGGCCTCTGCTTGGCCATTCGCCTTTGGGTAGTAGGGAGTGGAAAATGACTGAAAAATTTTGTACTCATTTGTCATAGTTCTGATTGTTTGATTTACGAGATGTACCCCCCTGTCGCTGGTAAGCTGTAGCGGTATGCCAAATCTTGTTATTATT
>MU227688.1:892567-904548 GCA_018584345.1 Thuja plicata | reverse complement strand
TGTCGCTGGTAAGCTGTAGCGGTATGCCAAATCTTGTTATTATTTGTTCGTAGAGAAATTTTGCCGTACTGAGAGCTATGTTGTTTGGAAGTGCTCATACCTCTGCCCATTTTGTGAGGTATTCAGTTGCTACCACTATGTATCTCCATCTGTGATTATTGCTAACAGGGAGGGGCCCTACAAAGTCCAACCCCCATCGCTCAAACAACTCTTGTGGTTGGGACGGAAACAACGGCATGAAGTCTCTTTTTAGGGGTTTCCCTGCCCTTTGGCACGTATCACAGCTCAGGACCAATTCCCGGGCATCTGCATGTACTGTGGGCCACCAAAGTCCCGCCAACAGTACTTTTCAGGCTGTTGCATCAGGCCCCATGTGGCCTTCGGCCAACCCTTCATGTTATTCTCTGAGGACTCCGGGGATTTCTTCTTCCATTACACATCTCCTTAGGATTCCGTCTGGTCCCATTTTGTATAGCAATCCCTCTATTAACTGAAATGTCCGGCTCTTGAGTGCAATCTTCCTCTCTGTTGCTGGCATTTCTCTTGGAAATGTGGCTGTTTAGAGGTACTGTCCTATCCCTCCGTACCATTGAGGTAGTATAGCAATTTGGAAGAGGTGGGCATCTGGGAAATCCTCATTTACTCCACTTCCAGGGGCTTCCCCCGACTTGATCCTTGATAATTGATCTGCTATTACATGACTTTTCCCAGGCCGGACTATAATTTTAAAAGTAAATTCTTGCAGAAGAATTAACCATCTGCTTACTCTCCCTTGGATTATCAGCTTATTTACGAGGTACATGAGTGCTTGATGATCAACAAAAAATTTATGAGTAGCTAATAGGTAATGTCTAAATTTTTGAACTGCATAAACCATACCTAGTGCTTCTCTTTCCGTGGTACTGTAATTCCGCTCTGCTTTTGAGAGTAGCCTGCTCACGAAGTACACTGGATGGTCTAGTCCTTCCTTCCCCATTTGTGCCAAGGTGGCTCCTATTGCGTAATTCGAAGCGTCCACATGGACGTGAAAGTCCTTATCCCAATCTGGGTATACCAGAATTGGGGCACCTACTAATCTCTTCTTTAGTTCCTGGAAGGCCTCCTCCTGCTCCTTTTCCCAGCAAAACCGCTCTCCTTTCCTGGTAAGTTTTTCTAAAGATAGAGATACTCCCGCGAATCCTTTTATAAATCTTCTGTGGTACCCCACATGTCCCAAGAAGGATTTTACCGCAGTAACATCTGATGGGGCTTCCATCTCCACAATTACCCTGATCTTGTCTGGGTCTGTTTTCAACCCCTCCTTGCATACTATATGGCCTAGAAGTCTACCTTGTGGAATCATAAATCTGCATTTTTTTGGATTCAAGGCTAGTCTGGCCCTTCTGCAGCACTCCAGGCATTCACCAATGATCTTGAGGTGGTGCTCTTTTTCACTATATACTGACCAGTCATCCAGAAAAGCTCTGAAGTTCCCCACAAACATGCCATTAAAGATATGCAATATGATTCTTTGGAAGGTGGCCGGTGCATTGCACAATCCGAAAGGCATTCTATTGTAAGCATACACCCCATCTTCCACGACAAAGGTGGTTTTTAGCTTATCCTCCTCAGCAATACTGATCTGGTTATAGCCTGAAAACCCATCCATGAAGGAGTATATTTCATGGTCGGCTACCTCTTCTAGGATACTATCCGTGAAGGGAATAGGGAAGGGGTCTTTTATAGTTACGGTATTCAAACACCTGAAGTCCACACATATCCGGATTTGGATCCCGTCCTTCTTCAGTGATATGACTATAGGAGACACCCAATCACTAGTCTGTACCTTGAATATGATTCCTGCCTCGAGCATTTTCGTGATTTCCTCCTAGACCTTGGCAGCATAGTTCTTGTTCATGCGATACGGTCACCTACATACGGGTCTTGCTCCTGGTATCAATGGTATCCGATGGACACACAGCTCTGGTGGTACTCCTTTTAAGTCTTTATATGTCCCCTATGAAGACTTCCTTGGGTTCATCCTTCTTGCCCAAGTTTATTATCTACAGTTTGGCCTCCTTGTACTCTATCTTTCCATCAAATGTATGTGCTGGTTGGTTATTGATGGTTGTGGTGCCCTCCTTGTATTCCTTATACCCCTCCGGGTAACTTTCCTCTAACTCTGCTTCTTGGATTTGCAACATATTGCACTCTGGTTGGAATGCCTCCTAGTCTCCCATCTACCAGTGAAACAAGTCGTTGAGGGAACTCGTTTCGTCCTCTAAACATTCCCCTAACCAGAGCACTCCTTCGTCTGGCTCCACTCCTTCGTTGTCCTCCCCCTCTGAGTCAGATGCCAGATCCTGACTCACGCACTGATTCCTCAGGTCTATTGTGTACTTCCTCCCGTCTACCTCTATGGATACGGTATTCCTTCTCCAATTATGGGTAGTCTTTGCTGCCACTAGCCAACCTCTCCCTAATAATGCATCGTACCCTTTCTTTTCCAAAGTAATTACCATAAAATCGAGGAGGAATTGTTGTGTACCAATCATTACCTTTTGCCCCATTAGGGTTCCTATTGGTTTGATACCATGCTGATCTGCGCCCACTAATTGGAATGTGGGTGGCCATAGGGTGGGTTTTCCTAGGGCTTTCCAAGTTTCTTCCAGTAGGACATTCAACCCGGACCCTCCGTCCACAATAGTATTAGATAGTTTGCATCTCATTATCTCCATTTCCACTAGTGCCGGTGTCCTCCCTGTCCCTATAGTGAATAGAGTATCGGTGGTCTTTTCTCCTCGCTCTTCTTCTTTTTCCTCCCCCTTTTGGGTCTCTTCTTCGCTTCTTGTTCCTTGTGATATTGCTACTCTTAGCTGAGGTAATGTGTCTAAGAGGTCCATAATTTTCACAGGAATAGTGGTTTCCAGTACTTGTTTCATGATGCTAGGTACTGGCCAGTTATTTGGGGACTTAGTGGCGCTTCCTCTTCCTCTTCCTCCCTCTGGCATGTTATTTCTGATGTCATTCCTTGCTTCTTGGAACCTTTCCTTTTCTGTAGCTATGTCGAGGTATGCCAGTTGTCTTGATTGCATTCTCGTGATGGCAAATACTTCGTTCTCTGATTCTACAATGTCAAGCCTGTTCACCCCCTTTTGTCTTGGGCAATTGGCATCCTCATGATTACCCGGTCCACACCATTTACATAACATCCCTTCATTCTGTCCTCCTCCGCTCTGACAGTCTCGCGCAAAGTGTCCCCACTCATTACATCGCCTACATTGAATCATGGGCCTTCCTTTAGAGTCGTACTGGATTGCCCTCCGAGGTGTGTTGTTATTACTGTTATTGTCGTTGTTGTTGTTGCTCCCCCGTCTATTGTTTTGGTACCCTCCAAGTGAGGCTTCTGTGTTTGTGTTCCGTGGAGGGGTGGCCGGTGGTGTGGATTGTTCTCCTTAAGTGAAAAATACTGGAGCACTCCGTGCCTTAAGATTGTAGGGGCAGTCTTTGTTTGTGTGGCCCAGCACTTGACAGATATCACAAAAAGCTTTGCGCGGGCACATTCCTTTAGTATGTCCCTCCTCGCAATCTGTACACCAAAGTTCCCTCCCCTCTCTTTTTTCCTCCTTACTTCCAGTAACTTCCTTCATCAACCGCATCATGTCTTTTCTCAAGGCCTGGATGGTTTTGGACTCATCCCCACTATCTTCTGAGCTCTTACTTCCGCTTCCATGCTTGTTAGCTTTGGAGGTTTTGTTTTCACTTTCGATGTCCATTGCTCGGGTGCATGCCTCTCCAAAGGATGATGGTGGTACTATCTTCATTTTCCACTCGAGGGACGAGGTTAACCCTTCAATGAACCATCTTTTTTTCAATCCGTCAGCAGGTTTGTTATCCAATTTCCCTATCAACTCCTTTAATCTCCTGGTATAACCCCTAATTGACTCGTTTTTGCCTTATCTGGTATTGTGTAATGATCCTCGACTAAAGATAATAAAATCTAAATGTTGGTGTAAATAATAAAATTTTAATAATTTTTGTAAATAATAAGATGCAAATATTATTAATCAATATATTATATTGTTATATATTAATATATATATTTTTTATATATATTAATATATGATAATAAAATGTTAAATTAATATATTAATTATTAAAATGTCTAAAGAAATAAATAACCATATATTATGGAATTGATTTAATAAACAAATGAAATCTAAAACCATTACCAATTAATACATAGTGTAATGTATAATATATTATCTAATTGTTATAAAAATAATAAATAAGATTTAATAAAACATGGTGACATTAAACAAATTATTAATAAAATACTAAGTATGTATTATCGGGCGGGGAGGCACGATAGTAAGTCGCGACTTATACCCCCCCGCACATACTTAATGGATGGAAATATGAAAACGATGGGCATAGAGGAAGAGAAGACATAATAGAGGATATAAAACGAAAACATATAAAATATCATTTGAACATATACGCAGCGGGAAAGGAGATACGACAGAGAATAGAGGAGGACACGGCAGAGAAAAGAAGAGATTTTAATAAAATATAGTTTCAATATAGAGGCGGCAAAGAAACTAAGAGACGAAGAAGATTGGAGAAATAGACAGCGGAGAATAAGAGAAAGTCGACCTGAGGGAAAACGTGGAAACAAACATAGGAGAGACAATGGAAACAAACATAGGAGAGACAGTGGAAATAGCGACAACTAGACTAAAGCAGTCAGAACGTAGCAGGGAAATAAGGAAGAGCGGCAATCTCAGCAAGTGTTCTCATGCGATAGTGAAGGGAATATAGCGTGACAAATTCTCAGTCACCAGTCAGTGAAACAAATCACATTCATACAGCGCTGAAGAACTTCACAGAAATTCCACTATTTAGAGACATCAGAGGTACGATTACTTTAGCAAGTATGGAAATATTGGCATTGATAACAATATTATTATTAATAAGAGTCTACAGTTGTTTTCGTTTAACTAAGATCTTATGATCAGAGACCAAGTAAATTAGTAGAGGGCATTCAGGAGAATGTCGAAGTTCCTAATGGGAACTCAGAGATTTGCAGAGAAAATTCTTAATGAATATGGAGATTCCATATTGGAATTTAGAGGGAGATTTAAAAAAATCTCTTAGAGACAATATATATTGTCGAGGATTAATCATATGCATATGAAGAGAAAAGAGACGCAGTTGGGGGTGGGATCCCCTCCGCGTATTAATTGATGGTTCACCGTCAATAGAGATCCTAGAAGCCTTAGGAAGAAGCTCTCTAAATGATGGTTGATTAACTGAGAATTATTCTCATCAGAGAGTTAATAAATCTGACGGGAGAATCCTCCTAAGGATTAATGGGGACTAGTATGGGTAGTATATAGTTTGTACGTTATATTATACACCTAGATGTATACCTTTCTCTAAAAATATTAATGCTCAATTGTTACAGGCAAAAATTAATTCAATCAGTTTCTACGTTGATTACGTCTATTATGTTCTAACAATTCTTATGCAGGTTTCCACGCTAGAGGATTAGTCAAATAAGCAAGGTATCTTACATATTGTAGATTTCCCTGACTATCTCATCGTCATCCCGTAGGAGTCTGAATTCCTCCTCGAAGGCAGTACCGAGGTCCTTCCATGTGGTTTTCTGAGCAGCCTCCAAATCTGTGTACCAATCAATAGCGATCGCTCTTAGTGTGGCAAGGAAGGCTTTAAACCATTCATCTGTATCATTTTCTCCATTGGCCTGCCATATGGTGATACACGTTTTACAGTGTCAGGTTGGGTCATCGGACCCTTCTCCAGTAAATCTTGGAAGTTTCTGCTTGACTACTGCCATTCTTTTCCCTCCTATCGGGACACTTCCTCCTGCCGGGACACTTCCTCCTGCCGGGACGCTCCCTCCTAGTGGGACACTTCCTCCTGCCCGGATGCTTCCTCCAGAACTAGTGCTTTCTCCTTCTCCTTGTGACTCCTGTATCTGGGTGGAGTGGGGTGTCTCTCGGTACTCTCTGCGGGCAGGTGTTTCAGGATTCTCTCCTCCCTTCAATGTTTCTGAAATGGCCAAGTTGGCTATTCCTTCTATGGTGTTTTGGATCAAGCTTTCCTCAAGTTGTCTTTCGCTTAGAGATTGGTTCCCCAACTCTCGCAAGCGCCAACGTCTTGCTTCCTGTTGTTGTTGGCCAAGAATCCGCACTCCAGCTTCTTCAGTTTCTTCTCTAGGCCTGCATTTAGGATATTTGTTTGGAAGCAGGGGCATGAATTTATGAAGTGGACCAAATGTCTAGCTAGGAGTCGAGGAACTCCGCAAGGTAGATCCTACACACTGGTGGTACCGAAATTAGTCTGTACCGTGGTTATGTGGAACCGCTCTCTCGGCTTCCCTTTCCACGTACCGGCACTATCCATGCTACCCCCTCGTGTCTTGATCTTTCCTTGGTATTCCCTCCTCTTTACTATGACCTCCAGGTCCAAACTTAGGCAACGGCGCCAAAATGTAGAATGGTTTACAGTGCAAGATATACAAAGAGGTACAGAACAATACAGCAAGTATTCAATGGTATCATCAAGACATATACCAATAAACAACTAATTACCAATACCAATGAAATGCACAGAGTACCATACTAGAACACCAAGATGGCGAGGAAATGTTTATTTCTATTTTTATTACCAAAAACCAACAACTTCACAACAAAAACCAAAGTACTTATATAATAGTCGGTTGGTTGGGAAAACCAACGACCGCATCTCCTCGCTACCAACTACCCTCACACAAGCCATAACTAAGTCTAATACAAAATGACTTTATTACGTACTACATATGTTTCATTATTCCAATGGCTTCTCGTAGTGCATGGAACTTTGTAAGAAAAAGAACACCATCACAATGCTCATTTGTCTCAAGGGTACCCCAAACATACATAGCTAACAACTGACGAGCAACATCGAAATGCTTAATAGTTGTGGCAATTTGAGTGTCATTTACCTTTAGTTACCCATCCAAATGATGTCTCTGAAATCCATGACTCCCATGCAAGCTCTCTGACCCACAATTTGTGTTGTGATATGAGGTCGTACCTACATCGCTCACCTCATGAAAAGTAGCTTTATGTGTGCTATCATCAGCACACACATCAACAATCGAGGTATTGTTGCTAAGCACCTCAACAAATGGCTCATCAAGTAAAGTGGAAGTTGTTGTTATGACAGTCTCCTCGCACACTCTCACTTCCAAAGTAGCTGCAAGTCCATCTAAAGAACGATCCTAGGACCTATTACCAACAAATGAAATTTTTGATTCATTTTGTAAGGTCTAATATGAAAAATCAGATTCACTGTAGCATGAATTTTCATCAAAAATTGCTTCATTAGTACCCAAATCTTGAGTACTAACATCATCCACATGTGAAATCCCTGTCATATCATGATGATGCAAACACAACTCACCGCTGTCACAGAAATCAGAATTGTTATCATAACTGATAACAACTTCTTGGGCGATGAAAGTACCAACATACTCCTCAATCTAGAAGTCATCATGAGGTGTCTTGTGCCCAACATCTTCCTTAATGTAAATCTGATTTCTAATCTCCATGGGATCAGCCGCATGCTGGTCACTAGCTGCTGAAAGTCCATTGTAAAAATTTCTAGATGTCTCACCTGTAGAGACCTCTTGTTTCTCTTCCTTTTTGTTTTGTGATGTAGACCCATTAAAAATGGATGTCATATACCCAGCTAAACTGTCTATGGTTGTCGGGTTTGAAAGCAATTCATCCATCCTTTTTATATTTTTCTTAATCTTCTCAAAGTTTTCCATTATGTTGTTCAATTAGTTTGCCTGTTTAATTGATTTTCTGAATTTTTCTATTACTGAAACTCCATCCTCTTGAAACTTTGTGTATACTGGTCGAGAGTCTCCATCCATTGAATGCCCAATATGACATTTGTATCGCCCAAATCTACCTCAAAGAAATCATCTATCACTATATAGTTCCCCATGTAATGCTCAGCTGCGGGACCAAATGAGTACATGGTAGTAAATTTCCTCCTGCCACCTTGACTTTGAACCCCTCATGCTCCACAGTACACAAACCCCTCTTGGTGATGAGAGATGAATTGATGAAATTCAGTGTGGTTCGGCTATCGAGTATGACTACCACCGGTTGCCCCTAGAGTGTGCCTCAAACTTGAAATACACTACATCTCAGAGTCCTAGAAAGTGCGGAGATGGTGCCTCCCCTCCTCACGACTATGGAAATCCTCTCAGCATGATGAGTTTCTTCATTGGTCTCGAATTAGTCTCTTCCTCTTGCACCTCAGACTCTTCACTTTCCTCCTCATTGTCGAACACCATTTCAATGTAATGGATCTTTTCCTTTCCTAGGCATTGGTGACCTGGTTCCCAAGGTTCCTTGCATATGAAACAAAGCTTCCTTCTCCTAATCTCTTGTCTCATGGCACCGTCCAACAACGGCTTCTTTGGGAACGGCTTCCTGTCCTTCTCCTTATGTGCAAGTGGCGGTTTGGCAAGTGTAACTCCTAGAAGAGGAGGATGATATAGCCATGTTACATGCCTTCTGCTGGGTGAGTGGAGCAAGATTTGGGCAGCCCTACACATATCATACTTTAACATGGGAATTTTCTTTGCTATAGTCAATACCTGATGTCATCAACTTCCAACTCTATGCTTACATTTTCTGCTATATATTTACCTTACCACTGCTGAATGGCGGTATTGTGTAAAGAGAAAAGTTATCTTCAGACCTGCGCATATGTATAAACAGTACACACACACACACACACACATATATATATATGAAGCATCTATTTCTGCTGCAATAAATAAAGGTCAGATAATTTGTTCACTGAATCTATAGCTCAGTATCTTACATGAAATTTGTAAAGATCTGAATGTAAACATTGTTCCCTGTTATCATCAGAATTCAGATTGTACCTATCTTACTCATATTTATTGCTGCAATATTGATGCTCAGTAAACTATAATTCTGTGGATGCAAATCTGTTTATGTTCATTATACCTTGCATGATAAGATGGCTAGCATTTCATATCATATCTCTGTAATTCAACATTCAGAAACTATATCAAAAACACACAAACAGAAACCAAAAATGTTTACCCTCTGAAAATAAAAAATGGAAAAACTTGGGTGTATCTTGGAGGGATCTTACAACTAGATATATAGAATGTCACCTTTCACAACTTCTGCTTCAACATGTTCCCCCTCAACATCATGGTCGGGTTTCTTCCCAATGTTGCGGCCCAACTTCCATCGACATAGATCTACTATTGTCAAACCACCTCTCCAATTACAAGGACAAATTCATATTATAAGCCTTTTCACTACTACAAGGGTTCCTTCAGCCTTGGCTGTTAGGTGTGATCCTAGTGAGAATATCCCTCCTAACCCTTGGCACTCCACAAAGAGAATCATCAGACCTTGTATCATCCCTTTTACATTGAGTGATGACAACAATAGTGACTTCACCATTTCTGGTCCAGACAATGATTATTATATTCTTTAGTTTTCCTTTGTGACTACTCTTTGCTCTTTGGGGTTCTTGTCCCCTTTCTATAGCTATTTGTATCTATTTCTTGACCACTTGTTTTGGTGGTTCCCTATTGTCATGTATCTTTTTGTATACTGCTGTTCTCTTGAGCCCCATTGACCTACTTTTGGTCATCCATGGACATAAATATAATTTATTTGTTTCTTTCTTGCTACTTTAGAACCAATTAATATTTTAAAGAGAACATGCTAGTGATATTTTATCTGTCTAATTGATTTGCAAATCCAATGGAAGGTTGATAACACAACAATTGTAGAAATTTACAAAGAGGACAATCCCTGAACCCACTGTTAGTAACCTCTAGCCTCCCATTGGAGAAGCAATCTGCAGAAGACCAGGTGCACAACAATGAGGCAAATATGTTTCTGCCATACACACATAACATATCCAAGGAGCTAACAAGTGAATCTAATCCCACAAAACCATCAGCTGAAGAAGGTCCAACTGGAAACAAACCAAAAGATTCAGTCACAATGTGCCTACAGATATTGAATAACATTTATCACCTAGTAAGGAAAGTGTTGATGGACAATAGGGGATAGCCGAAGGACTGTAGCAAGGGCAGGTAAGCAGACAATAGAAGAAAAATAAGACTCAATAAGGCAGGAGGGTTTGTTGAGGAACAATGAAAGAAACAGACGTGGACAATGGATCAAAGAGTAGAGCAATATAGAGGAGTCATGTTCAATAAGAATGATCACCATTCACCTCCCTTTGGCAAAAGCGCATAACCAATCAGACCAGTTTGCAATCCACATGAGAAAAAAACCACCGTTTTCTGGCTTATGAATTGAAAACAAAAATACCTGGATTATAGCAGAAATATCAGATTAAATTAGACAATATCAGATAAACTAGGTAATGTCATAAGAATCTCAGGCAATATGTTGGAAAAGCTTAGGAAAGGCACGGTCAAATAGTGGTTCACAATATCTTCATAAATGTTTTTTGCAGAGATCTGCTTCTATGTTCACAATTAACAAGGCCTTTGAACCTTCAAGACTGATGAGATATTTACAAAATGGAAAGATTATTTATAAGAATAAGGGCTCAGGTGGCAAGACAGAATAATCAAAGCATACATAGAAGATAAAAAAGATCAATAAGAATATCTACAACTGAGACTTCCACAAAATATTATAACAAAGAGAGCCATTATAAAATATTTCTATTGTTATTTCAAGACTAACCCATTCAGCCGAAATCTTTCACAAATATCAATAAGATGAGGAGATGTAAAAAGCCCTGTACGATAGCCACATGCCCGTAAGATGCTTTCAGTAAATGCACATGTAGAACCCTGGAACCAAATAAATTTCATCAGCTATTATTATAAGATCCAAGTTCAAATTGCTATCATGTTTGCATACAGAATCCAACAAGCAACCAATATTTTGTATAGCATAATTAAGCATGCAAGAATACAATACCTTTTGTAAGCATGAAGCACATAAGAGCTTCTCATTATTGAACATACTATTGTTTGAGGAAATACTATTTTCATTCACAATCACCAAAGGAAAACTGAACATTGCATACAAGAGAGAAACACAAATCCAGATGCATTGCAGATATTTACATATCATCAAACATTCAGAAATATTGTAATATTCATACAAATTCCAATCTTCTTGCCAACTTTCAGTTGCCCTTTGTTAGAATTAAAAACACTATATTCAAAAATCATGATCTAATGAATAATATTATGAATATTCATGAAACACGGAAGTTGCGAATTTCATCAGAATCAACTTCTTAGAACATCAGAATATTGTGAAGGAAGAGCGATTTTCAGCAAGAAGGGAAGGGCAAATTTCCATATATCCCAAGGGCGAATTTGTATGGAGTGCTGGGCGATTCATTTACAGCCAATAAATCAGTGATAAAGTGACTGAAAATGCATAATAAGAGGGCGCTCTAGGGCCAAGACAAGGGCGAATTCCATAAAGTGCAGATATTTCCATTTACAATAGCGAATTTGAGGGTTATGTTGACTGAATTTGCATTTATCCAACAGTAAGCTTGAATTCATCAGGGTGCTGATTCATTCCAGTATAGCTGGACGACTTCTTTTTGTTGGTGAATGTGGACATCAAAGGTAGCGTACTTAACAATTTGAAATATAAATATTTTCGAGGCCTGCACATCGATCTCCATCTGGGAATCGTGGAATTCTTCAGTGAAGACCATCGAAGTGATATACAGTGGCGCAGAAATATCAATTAGGCTGAGAATGAATTAGAGGTGGATGAATCATTAAGTCGTGATAATCAGAAACAAGAAAGAGATTGCAGTGGGCAATCAGCAATTTTGAGGACCGCTGGAAGCATAGCACAGCAGATCAAAGATCTCCACAAGACTGTGAGACACCATTGCTACCACAATCAGTT
>MU227688.1:803449-861900 GCA_018584345.1 Thuja plicata | reverse complement strand
ATTATATTAATTTAATATTTGCCATAAAATTTATACTAATTTATATTAAAATATTTTACAATAAATATATATTAGTATGATAAAAATAAAAAATGAAAACTATAAAATTACGTTTCAAAATTTTTTAGTTGATACTATTCTATCTATTTTAAATTTATATTGTATAGAGTTACACATGATATAGTATTAAGAATTTAAGATATTTATAATTTTATAACTATGTCTATGCCTAATGTCACAAAGTTTACATTTTTTGTCATTTTCTATGAAAATAAAATTCAATTAATACAAATATTTAAAAGTACTATATTAAATATTAAAACTTAAATATAATTATTAAAAGTAAAATACTTCTATACTATAATATTTTGAAATTCAAAATATTAAAAATTATATTAAATATATAACAATTTAAAAGCTAAATTAGATATTGAAAATGATTAATTTTCGATATTAAAAATATATTGTCACATTTAAAAACTTAATTTATTAAATATATATAAAGACAAAAGCCATATGGTGAAAACTAAACCCAAGGACAAAAGCCATATATATCAAAATAAACACAAAAAGCTATCCCTTGCAGCGTCAAATGACAGAGAATATATTGACCATAATTTGTTCCGGGCTCGCGCAGGCATTTGAAAGTCTCCCAAAGTTGCTGGAAATTCGCGCGGGTCCTTCTCAGCGAATATCGAACGAATTACCCAGTCTGATGTCGAATTTTGGGCGAATGTGCACCGTATCTGACTTTGGACCGAACCGACTTGCGAATTTGGCCTTCAGCAGGCGAATGTGGTAACTTAGAACAATAACATCACAAATATTCATTAACAACGTACTTCCATTCGATGCAAATAACCATATAAAGATCAAATCATAAGGCATTCTATTTGACTCAAACTCAAACCCCAATTACAAAATACCAACACCACACCTCTGAATACTCTGATTGAAAAACAAATTTATAAACCATCACATGCTGAAATGAAATGTTACAATTCAATGCAAGGAATTAGCCACGATTTTAACATGTTATCTCCTCCACGTTTCAAGTACATTGGCTACGGCTGACTATGAAGTGAAGTGGTGGCTGCTTATTATCCAGCGGCTTCAATTACTAGCCGCAACAACTATGTAAGTGGCGACTGTTGGAGAGGAACCTCCCACGTCCAGCCAAGAACCTAAGCAAACCTATAACATTGGTTTCCAACATACCAGCTCGGATCTCCCTTCCATGGCCTCAACAATTCTTACAACCCACGTGTTGTAGCAGCAAACAAATATTCAAATTCCCGCACTTTAATATGCCCACTCGGCTTGTAGAGATAAACTGCAGGCACACACAATTCATCAGCATCCAACGCTGATTCAAAGTGTCTCAAAATCATGGAAGGAAAGCTATGTTTCCTACCTGGATAAATTCCTTCAAACCCTTCTCTCCAAACTTCCCCAAAATCGAAGACCAAAACATCAATGAACGAATAGAATGCTTTGAATTTCTCTTCTCAAGGTATTCATAATTTTCTCCAACACAAATCGACTTCCAGCTTCTCCTTCACACTTTGCATAACTTAAAACATTATGCCATTAAATTATTAAACTTGCATACCTTTCATTGAATAATACTTCATTATATTTCCCCTCATCATTAAGACAGCATTAAATATAAAGTGTGATGTCCCAGTTTTAGTAGGTGTTTGGGGGACATGATTGTTAGCTCATCATTGCGACCCTTGTGGGTAAATGGCTGGATTTGAGGGTCTCTAGGTAGGTACTTACTATTTATAGTAAGCCCTTTTCTGTCAATTGCTATTTCTGGCAAGGTGTCTGAGCAGATGATTTGACAGTGCAATATAATCAAAGTTGGCTTGGAGTGAATAGAACTAATTAATTAAGTTATCTTAATTAATTATCTTCTTGAGCTTATAATATGTCAAATCATTAACTAATTAATGATGTTTTATTGCCTAATGTTTGGATTCCAAATGTAAGGGAAAAAGAAGAATATTTTGGCATGATATATGTTTTTATCCGAACTTAGTGAAAGCATATAGTTTAAGTCATGAAGAGCTTCTTCTTGAAGCTGAGGATTTCGTGACTTCTTGAGGAAAACTGAAGGCTTTAAAGTGGATTTCGAAACCTTTTGAAGACATCATTGAAATCATTTTAAAACTTATGCATTTTGTTGTGGGTATCGAACCAGGGTTTGTGAAGAGTTTATTAGCAAAGAATTCTGAATTCTTTGTGGGATTATGCACTTTGAATCAACTTTGTGTTGGTGAATCGTGTTTTAGCGCGGCTGGTCTATTGAAGCTGAATTAACATGTATGGCATGTGTGATTAGTGTTTGTTGTTACAACAGCTTGTGGAGTTGGTAACTGTTGTGTTTGGGGATACAACTACAAGCAGCAAGGCGTGGTGACTTCCTTCACTAGCCGTAACCTATCAAAACAACCGCAATCCACAATCCATGAGCCGCGGCCAGTCTTCAAATCGTGGTGATGATACAGGTTCAAACCGTAATAGTTCCTTCCTTTGAATGTTGGCGCCTATATGGTATTTGTTGATTTCACAATTGAAATATTGGAAGTGAACTTAGATTTTATATTTGGTATATGAAATTCAATAGATATTTTGTATGAAGTTATGTTCTGCATTTCAATTTGATTAGTTTTGGAAAAGGAAAAAACTATATATATGTATTGTTGAAAATTTACAAAAAAAAAGAAATCAGAATTCCAAAATTCTAGAGCATTTTGCAATCTATTTGAAATAGGGCCGGTTAGGCTCTTTACAGTGGTATCAGAGTGGTTTCCTGCCAGCCTGCAGGGGATTGGGTTTAATTAATGGAAGGTGACAGGTTTATTCCAGGCTATCATTACACTCGCAGAGACAGAAATTCTCCACCACCTGGTGATCAGGAAAAGGGAAATATGGGAGATAGAATTCCAAGCAATGCAGGTAAAGAAGATGACAGAGAAGCTAGGACAATGTTCAGGAATATTGCACAAAGCCAGCAGGGGTTGGCAGCTGGCTAGCAGCAGATGGCGACTGTCTTACAGAATTTATCCGATACTCTTCAGTGCATTTCATTGTTTCGAGACCAGGGTAGGGATAGAGATACTAGGAGTATCTCAGCTAGTTCTCACAGGTCTAGAGTTGATTTGACAAGTACACAGGACAGGCCTCTACATCCTACTTTCTTGAGACCAGAGATTCATGTTGTTTGTGTTGAGGAGGAAGTATCATTTACTGAGGATATATTAGCTCTACATGCTAAGTGGGATGCTTTACCACATGAAGTAAAGCAACATTCGAATTTTGATAGGTTCATGACCCAGAAAAGGGAACGTTCTAAGGGTAGAATAGATGGGAGGCAGAGTCATCCACCTAGAGGAAGGGTCATATCACATGAAGAATGGCATGGGAATTTAGGAGCTGAAGCACCCCATCTTAGGTGCTCAAATACCCTTCCTTCATGGCGCCTTGATCCTAGAATGTTGGATCACACATTTTGGAGGTGGACTTTGAAGTATTTTGAAGATATTTTTAGATTGTACCATGTTGTCCCTGCTGTACCAGCAACAATAAGTTCAGTTTCAAACCTGCAAAGTGATTGATTTCTCATTTTGTTTGATATTCATTGTGTTCAAGGTGTTTTGGGTTCAGTTTGGTGTGTTTTGGAGTAGTTTTCAGATTATGTATGTTCAATAGTGTGCTGGGCACACTCTTTGCAAGATTTCAGAGTGTTATCAGTACTGGTCAGACTTGTTATTCAATGTTTATCTGTCACAGAGAGAGCTCAGAGCATTATATTTAAGTTTGCAATGAAGTTATGCAACATACATCGGTTGTGTTTTAGTTTGTGGGATGTTTCCTTCATTTTTGGGTTGTTGTATCAGCATATAATAAAGTATGCAGCATGTTTCAATTTGTATCAAACCTGATTTGGTAGTGTGACAATGATATCAGAGTGTTATCAGACTTGCATCAGCACCTTACATCCTTTATAAAAGTTATACTTTACTTGGTTATGTGTTTAGCTATTGTGAGAATGATATTCCGTGCTTATTATGCATCTTTCAAGCTAATTTGAGTTGTTACAGCAATCTAATTTTATAATCAGAATATTATACAGCTTGTTTCAGCAGTGCACTTATTAATTTGCTATACTGTATTGCATCTCGCGTATATTATGTAGACCCCAGATTGTAATACCGCCAGAGGAACATATTTTTGTATACATTTCATATTGTAAGTTTGGAGGATTTACCACAAATCACTATAGCATATAATTTGGCTCATTTTGGCATTGAACAAGCTAACATTATCAACAATTTTGGTCTGAGCCAAACTTAGACATTCTGCCAGGGGCTTGCATTGCATTCATGGAGTGCGCTGAAGAGGTGTTGATAAGGCTGGCTCTATCGCCTATGTGTCATTTACGCAGTCTGCTAAAAGGTCATTGATTAAGCCGGCTTAGAAGCCTACATATTTTGGCCTGTTTGCCACCATTCATCTTTTTGCATACATCATAGATAGTGGTTGGGTCAGAGCATTGTACGCTCTCACCTTGCCCACTCAAGATCTGAGTGATCAGAAAGTGTGGAGGCATTACATATGCATTTCCAAATTGAAAAATACATAAAAATAAAGAGTAGTGTGGGTTGTTACACATATTCAACCTATTATCAACAAAGCTTGAAGAAATTGAACACCCCTTTACACATGGCAGCATGTGCAATGAATCCAAAATGGTACGTGAAAGGCTTGGATAGAGTTGTCAAATTGAAATTGAATAGAGTTGTCCCCATCGATGATGATGAGGTGAAAAAGGACCTCATGAAGACCATCAAGAAAATGTACAAACTTGATGAAACATTACAAATTAGAACAAATTTACTGAACCAGATGGCCGTAAGAGTTCAATACAAATGGATGGGGCCAGTTTAGCACCATGGAGTCTAGATAGCTAGTGGCGGCTATATAGGCATTCATGATTATTAAGTTGACTTTCCATTCCCTCCTTTTACTGGTTTCTAAGTTCCTCTATTGCTGAGAGGAATTGGTAGACCTATAGCTTCATACACTATGTTATAGAAACAGACTTGCCTATACAAGAATGGAGAAGCTTATAGTACATTGTGTCTTACGTCTCATTGATTGCAAGACACCTCACTATAGTGAAAGCCCAATAGCAAGATGGGATATAAAGCCCAAGGAACCAATGCATATTGATGAGAACTACAACAAGCATCCATTTGGGTTTCTAACTTTCTAACGCAAGAGACTGTTAATTTGAACAATTCTAATGATGATCTAATATATTCATCAAATGGTTACTCCAATTTATGAGCTTGTTGCAAAATGTACCCACTACCTATGCACTAAGCATGATAAAAATTGGAGCATATATTCCAACAAGCCCCTCTTAACGCTACAACATAAAAAAAAATATAAAATATAATCTGCAAAAGCTGTTTTTTGAAAAACAGTTCTCAGACCAGAAAGACTTCTTCAAGCTTCTCCCTGGTACAAGTATAATCACCTAACTATCATCCAAGTTCTCAACATCATTAAACACCATTTGTACATTAAGCGTCTTATCTCCGCCGTAAAGCTATGATGTTAAACTTCCATATTTCGGATCCCCCTCTAAACTATTGGATATCAATTGTCACATGTATGTCTTATAACTCCAATGAGATATAGTTTCTAACTTTCTTTGATCCAAAAGCATCTTAGACTATTGAGCATCTATCTATCCTTTGTTGTATCCTTCCCTATCTCCAAAGCATTGACCTCTTCAAAATGTACCCAATAGCAAAGCACTCAGATCTTGAGTGGGCAAGGTGAGAGCGTACAATGCTTTGACCCAAGGACAAGCGGGTTTCAGACCTAGGCACTCTACTATTGATCACTGCGTCACTCTTAGGCATTTGATAGAGAAAATATGGAACAACCAGGGGGGAGAAGCTTATTGTTGTTTTGTGAACTTCAGGAAAGCTTTTGATACGGTGAATAGAGACAAGCTATGGAACAAAATGGAAGAATTAGGCATTCCGAACATGCATAGAGCTGCTGTTCATAAACTTTATGAGAGGGTCCGAGCCAAAATCAGAACTAAAGATGGTATATCCAAGTGCTTTGGTAGTGACATTGGTGTGAAGCAAGGGTGCCCATTATCCCCCACTTTGTTTGGTTTATATATTTACAAGCTTGAAGCCTGGTTAGATAGCACTGCGGTGGGGAAGTCCATTTCGCGGGGTATGTGGTGAAGCTTCTTTTATTGCCGATGATCTTATCTTAATATCAAAAACAACCGAGGGATTAAGAGAACAGTTAGCGGCGCTAGAATGCTTTTGCCAAGAAGTGGGGATGCAAGTGAACATTACCAAGACTAAAATTATGATTTTTTCATGGAAAAGAAAGGAGACACATAGTGTTTTTCTTTTCGAAGGCAGCCTGCTAGAGATTGTGAAAGAATACAAATATTTGGGGATTGACATCCATTATAGGCTCAGCTGGGAGACTTGTAGGACAAAAAGGATACAGGGAGGCTGGAAAGCGTTATATCTACTTCAAAATGGATGCAGGAATGCTGAGTTGTGGGACTGGAAAACTGAGAAGACTCTCTTCGGTTTGTTGGTCACATCGGTTGTTCTTTATGGCTGCGAGGTTTGGGGGGCAGCATGGCTAGGTGTGGGTGGAGACAGAGAGGATTCAAAAGCACTTAATCACTAGCAATATCAAGGTCAAGGCCTCAATACCTTATGAAATTTTATTAGCGGAAGCTGGCATTTTCCCATTGGAGGCAGCAGTGATAGCTCGGTTAATAAGTTATTTAAAAAAACAAGAAAACATGGACAACGAAAGATGGCCCAAAATCACGATGAAAGAGGGTTTGGACCGCAGGAAGAAGACTTGGATGAAACAAAACATAAAGTGGTTGTGCAAGTGGAACATCAAGCTACATGATTGCTCGAATACTAATATGGAAATAAAGAAGTTTGTCATGGGTAAATTTCAGGCTGCCATGTGGTCTAATAATATGGATCGGAAAAAGACGCACTATATAGAAATGTTCAACCCTTCCCGCGAACATGGAGATAAAGCATATCTAGGGGCTGCTATTAAAGGTAAGCCTAGAGTGTTGGTGGTTCAGTTAAGGACGGGCTCACATCATCTCAGATGCGCAACCGGTAGATGGAAAAGACCCAAAGAGGAGTGGGAGGAGAGGACTTACAAGTTCTGTGAAAAAGGTGTGATTGAAACTGAGTGGCACTTTCTCTTCGAGTGCACGGCTTATGATGACATTCGAGTTCAATACGGTGACATCCTGAAAGCGGGCAGCATGTACAGTCTATTTGAGGAGGATAAGATCAAGCAGACAGCTAGTTTGATTATCAAGATTCACAACAGGAGATCGGATATGGAAAAGTCTATGGAGTTAGTTTAGGGTTGTGATCTTTGGTCCCTTAGACTGTTGGTCTCGTGGACGTCATTAAAACTCTTCATTCATTCATTCATTCAAAATAGAACAAGTGCTTCATCTTCAATGAAGTCGTCATCACTTTTTTGGTGGTTCTTGGACGACGACTATAGCCATTCCAACATGCTTGACTTGGCAGGAGTCTTCTTCTCAAACTTAGTGGATTGGGCCTTCTTCACCTTTACTGGCTTCAACACAGCAGTTCTCTCCACTGATGATATATCACAGGCATTTAAACAAATGAATTTCTTAACAGTATTCTGGATATCTGGTACGGCAACACAACCCTAAATTCTAAATTTGAGACCAATTCAATCCTACAACCCAATATTTTACCAAATCAAGTACAACTTGCAAAAAGTTCAAAGAAAACTACGAGGGTCACACTAATCACACACCGCTGTGACCCAATACTCAAGTGACTAGTTACCTCAATGCACAGAATTCAGACAGTTGCTACAGTAAATCGTAAAACACTATACATAGAGAAGACCCGTCCGAAGAAATTTAAGATGAGTGAATGAAATAAAAGATTTTAATGACAGACTAAACAAAATGGGTACTACCATTCCAAGAAATGAAATAGGCAATAGTAAGATTTAGTTTTCCTTAATATGGTAATCGATACGATCCAAAATTTCTCCAAAGTTTGAGAGTAACTATACACTTTGAAAATCAATCGCTGTAATAAATGTTGATTGATAAACAGATGCTCAAATAAGATATACTTACTGCCATTGTTTTTCGTCTCCATAGTCAGTGGGTGGTGCAGAAACGAAAATGGGTAATTAAAAACGCACGCGCTGTTGTTATTTATTATTAGTTATATAGCTCTGAATCATGCTTGTGAGTTCGAGTTTAAATAAATATTTTCGTCTTCTTCTTCTTCCATAGTACTTCCGGATTTGTAGGGTGAGCTTGTCTGTGGTTGTGGTTGTAGATCCTCGTTTGTTGGTTCGCGTGCATTGTAACTTAGGAATGGAATGAAAGATGGCCCCATCCATAAATCTAAAGAGTAGAAATTACCTTGGTTCCCTTTGTTTGGGGAATTGGAATTTGACTCAAAATCTTATTATCTCATAATAAGGTTTTGAGATTCTGGTTTTGCATTATGGAAAGATAATTTGGACTATTTGGTTGACCCGGAAGATGAGAAAGTTTTGGGAAGATGAGCCAATTTTGGAAACATGAGCCAATAAAATAGAGCAATAAAATACCATAACCAGGTTTTCAAATTAATTCCACCTTTTAGTTGGAAGTTGCAAATCCTTGTTTTTTGAGTAAAATTGGAAGATCAAAATTATATTATGGTTTTCAGAGTTTCCAATGTAAGCAACCAAACTAAAGATTTGGAGTCAAAACCATTTTCTCTACCAAATTCCAATTTCACCCCTCAAACAAACGGGGCCTTAGAGATTTTATGACTACATAAAGGATGTTAAATTTGTATATTTATGTTATCTTTCATGTAGGTCTTTAATTTTAAGAAAATATTTTGATATACGCATATATTGATATATAGTATATTTTAGTGTAGAATTAGATTTAGTTCATGTGATTTTCAATTCAATCAAGTAAGATTTGTTTTATATGAATCTTTTTGAATCACATTTCATAATCTATTATCAAGATAAAGAGATGGAATAGTGAAATCTTAAGCAATTGAATTCAAAAATCATATGCACTAATTACTATGGACTATAGAAATCTAATGTTTCTAAAGTTAAATTTATTAACTTAATCTTTATTAATTTCTATGTACACATAAAAACCAGGAAAAATCAGAAGAAGATATCATGTCTCTGCCTTTTCGCATATGCTTGTGCCCTCTGGGCATGCCTTTCACGGTAGAAACCCTTGATTGACAAATTCTGATCTTCTCTAAAACAAAGTATGCAACTGCCTCTTGTTTTTTTGCTGGTACCGTTGGGAGCTCTCCTGGTTTGCCTGTGGATCCTAGCAAAAATGAATGGAAAACAGTCGCTGGATCTCAGTATTGGTCGAAGAAGTTGTTATCTAAGCCCTTTTCTATCAAAACTACGAACAGGTTCTCGGCGTTGGTTCCTTCTTCCCCTAGAGTTTCTTCTAGGGCTTTCTCTCGGGAGAAGCTACTGTTTGCGCCAGTTTTTCATAAACCTAGCTCGCCTCTTAGTCTTGGTGTCATGTGTAATGTGCCTTTTTCCACGGACAATTTTTCATTAAGGTTGGTTCATAATACTTTTTCGCAGTGTGTGCGCTCGAGCATTCCTATTCCGACCAAGAATTTTGGTCTGTGCAAAAATCACACATGTCCTGGTTCAGGTAAAATTTACTCTCCCCCTCATAGGCGTGCCAGGGATCTAGAGGAAGAAACTAAAGATCAGGTAATTTTACTTCCTCAAAATAGTGATAAGGTTAAAAATGGTGTATCTAACTCTAATCACAGAAAAAAGATTTTTATAAAAAATGGTATGGTCGGTAGAATTCAGCAAATGTATGTAGAGTATGGTTTGTTTTGCAGGTGGAATGGAATAGGGGCATCGGCTGAAATAATTCCGGAATGGCTGACAAAACAATTGGACAATAAGGTATGTATCTCTATCCTCCAAGAAAAATTTATGTATATAGATTGCTCTAATAAAAAACTGAAAATGAAACTACTAACGGAAGGATGCCCTAAATTTAAAAATGTAGGGTTTTTTACCCTGGACTAGTCTCCTTTGTTTAATCCGAATGCATTGGACCTAATGGTGGAGAAGATTGTTTTGCTTAAAAACTTACCCATAGAACTATCGGATGATGAATCCCTTTGCGAAATAGGCAATGGTCTGGGAAATTTTTGTGGTTTTATAGATTCTGAGGATGCTCATGTAGAAAAAACTATTATTGTAAGTATGAAACTCAATGATAATCTTAATGAGTCTGTGGAAATTTTCTGTAATTCCAAATCGATCATTATAAACCCTAAAATTGTAGATTTTGATTTTAAAGAAAAAGATAGAACTCTGGATAAATTATCTAGTTCTATTTTGGCCGAAGAGGCATTAACTGGCAGGGTTTTTACTTCTCCTCCTCCAATTAGTTATGGTGGTATGAGATCTGACAATAATGTTACTATTGAGAATGATTTTCTCCCCAACATAAGGATAGGAACATAGAACCAAATTCAACCCCTGGCATTAAGGACCTATCTTTGGATCTAATGATTTAATCCATCCCGTCACCAACAAGGAACCTGAAGTCAACCATTATCTGGAACCCAGTAGAGATCATATGGAGATATTACCTCAGTTCATGGTAATCTTCCCCTTGTTTCTCCTTCCTCAACCCCGCTAATTAGTGGGGATTCCTCCCTCGAAGCCAGTGAAATCAGTTCGAACACCGCTAGAAGAAATGAGGAAGATAGGATTATCCTAGAATATGTGGGTGAGGATCTAGTTAAGGATCTTATGGAGAAATTCATTGAGGAAATCTGTGACGAAGAAGAGCATGCTCGTCAGCGTGAATTATTAACTAAGGAATGTTTAGATCCTGATTCCCCTTTAACTTTATAAGAATTACAACAATTTTAAGAAGAAGATGATCCACTAGAGTTTTGGGACAGAACTCCCCTTGGCCTTGTCTCTCCCCGTTTGAGTAATGACTCTCGTGCTTGTGCTAAGCATTTTCGGAGGCATGGATGTGTTGCCTCCCAAGGGTTGAGGTTGCCAATCAGGGTAGGTGCAGAACAAGATAATCTTACTATGATTGATCTGATGCCACTACCTGAGGGAGCTAATTTGGGTTCTCCTCCAGTGGTTGGATAGATTGGTGCGGCGCTTTCGTGTTTGGTATCCAAGGGGCCTGCGTTGCCCTCAGATTTTGGGCTCCCAAGGGGTGCCATACCAAACGAGCCTCTGATCAATATTCCATCGGTCTTAGATGTTACGAGGGTGTTATTGGTTAAGCTCGATCAAACAGAAAATGAGGTAAAAATTGGTTGTGATTCTGTTGATGACTTCCTCCCTAATGAACTCCTTGGTAGTTTCATGGTGGATACGTGTGATGATAAGGATCTAGTATTACAGAGGTCTCTTTTAATCAATGGCTTTGAGGAACCATAGGTTGCAAAGGATTCGACGCCCATAGCTAAGATGTTGGTTGATTTAGATGAGCTATAAACTAAGGATCTGAAGTCCTTTGGAATTTCCTATACATGAATCAGTAGGGTGATACCAGATTGTGGTCGGATTCCAAAAAAGAGGGGTAGGAAGTCTCATGGGGAACTTAGGATTAGAGATGGAGAAGCTTCTGGTCAAGTTAAAATTATGACTCTCTTTGATATTGGGAAGGGGCAAGGGCCTTCCCAAGGAGATATGATTGTCCTATCTTGGAATGTTAGCGGTCTAAATGCCCCTAACAAGTAGCAGATTCTTCGCCGCTATATAACTAGTACTAAGGTAGAGTTAGTATTAATTTGGAGACTAAGATGTGTAGGGAGGAAGCAGTCAATTTTAGTAAGAAACTTGGATTTAGAAACCTAGAAGAGTCTCAGGCTTCAGGGGCTTCTGGAGGTCTAGCTATTGTCTGGGATCCTAGATCTATATCCTTCCTGATCTTGGAAAAACACCAAAATTGGATGGCAGGTCAAGTAAGGAGTTTTAGAAATAACCTGGGTTTCATCATCATTAATGTGTATGGGCCTACACAATCAAAGGATAAACTTCTAGTCTGGACATAGATTGAAAACTTCCTGGGGGCTCATCCTAACCAATTATGTTTGATTAGGGGAGATTTTAACACCATCACAAAGCTTTTTGAGAAGAGAGGGGGTAGCACTATTTTACCTCAGGCTGCTAATGACTTTAATGATTGGGTCACTAGAAACTTGCTAATGGAAATACATACGGAGGATAACGCCTTCACTTGGAACAACAGGGGAAGAAATTCTGTAATATTGCAGCGAAGCTTGACAAATTCTTTATCTACAGGAGCCTGACTGAGTTTAATGCAACCTTTAATGCCCAAGTTCTCCCTATTTCTGGTTCAGACCACTACCCTATCCAGTTACAAATTGTTGTTGACTCTAGGCCAAAGAATTTCCCTTTTAAATTTGAACAAATGTGGTTACAAGATAAGAACCTCCTCGATCTCATTAAACATTGGTGGGAGTAAGCTCAGGTCTCTAAGTCAAAAGTGTATATTGTAGCTAGCAAACTTAAGATTATCAAAAGAAAATTGCTAGAGTGGAATTCGGAGAAAATTGGTAACATTTTTTCAGGTAAAATTGGATTTAGCGAAAAAAATGAAGGAGGTCAACGTACAGGTGTTGATGTCCGGAATGGATGAGACTTTATACCTTGACGAGAAGTCCCTCCTATCTGAATATGAAGACATTTTGTCCAAAGAAGAGATCTTCTGGCCACAAAAATCTAGGGAATCATGGTTAGAAGCAGGAGACAGAAACACAAAATTCTTTCACAATAGCACTAAATAAAGAAGAGAAACAAATAGAATCAAAAGGATCAAGACTGAGGATTGGAAGGATCTCCAACTTCCTTCAGAATTAGTGGATGAAACTATTAATTATTTTAAGAATATATTGAATAACACAGGAGTCTCTAGGTTATGTGATCAAAATAAGATGCTCAAACATATCCCAAAAATTGTTACAGCCCATCATAACAAAATTTTATTGTCAAAATTTACATCTAACGAAGTAAAGGATGCCTTAATGAGTATGAACGCTGACAAATCACCAAAACCTAATGGTTTTCCTGTTGCCTTCTACCAGAAATGTTGGGATTTTATCAGAAAAGAGGTTACAGAGGCACTCGAGGGGGTTAGAAATTCTGGTAAACTCCTGAAAGAAGTTAACAACACTTTTCTAACCCTTATTCCAAAAAAGGATAAACAGAAACTCTGAATGACTATAGACCAATTGCGCTCTACAATACGTTATACAAACTACTCTCTAAAACTTTAACTATTAGGATCCAAAAACTTTTACCCTTGTTAATTAGTGAGGAACAAACCGGCTTTGTTCCTGGCCGCTCAATATATGATGGAATTATTATAGCTCAGGAGGCTATTCATTCGGCCCAAAACAATAAATCTCCTTGCATGCTGATAAAACTAGACATTAAAAAAGCATATGAAAAAGTTGATTGGAGATTTTTGTGCAAATGTTTAGAGGCCTTTGGATTTGCAAAAATTTGGATTAACCTCATCTTTGAATGTATTTCTACACCTATGTTCTCTGTTCTTTTGAATGGAACTCCGGAAGGTTTCTTTGAAATATCTCGAGGAATCTAACAAGGGGACCCTTTATCTCCTTGTCTCTTCACCATTATGGTTAATGCCTTGGGGAGGGCTATTCACTCACAGCAAATCGAAGGCAATATCAAAGGTATTATGATATCCAGTAGTATGGAACCAACTACTCATCAACAATTTGTTGACGATACTATGCTTTATGGTTCCAGTGAAGTTGGTGAGGCTAAATCAATTAAATCTATACTTGATTCCTACACAGCTACCTCAAGGCAAGAAATCAATGATTGTAAATCAGAAGTCTTTTTCTTTAATACACCCCATAAGCTAGCTCAACAAATATGTAGAAGTCTAAAATTTAATCCTTGAAATCTCCCCTGTAAATACCTTGGTTTACCGTTAGATAAAGGAACAAGAACAACCTCCCTCTAGAACCCTATAATAGAAAAAATAAAAATAAAAATGAACTCCTGGAAAGGTAAATGGCTATCTTCAGCCAGCCGAGCCACAATGGTTAAATCTATCTTGGCCTCCATGCCAATCTACCAATCAGCATGTATTAATCTCCCTGAAAATAAAAAAAATCAGAATTAAATAAACACCTAAGAAATTTCTTTTGGCAAGGATCGAGTGACGTAAAGAAATATCCTGTGATTGCTTGGGATAAAGTTTGTTGTCCAAAAGATGAAGGTGGAGCGGGTATTAAAAACATAGGAGATCAAGGGAAGGCGTTAGGAGTGAAATTAGTCTGGCGTCTTTATAAGAATCCACAAGCTAAGTGGGGACAAATTCTAATATCTAAATACTTAATTGATAGTAACCCAATAAATATATTTAGGGAGAAAAACTCGCCTAGAGGATCTAGAATCTGAAATTTTATGTTAGATTGTCGACATATTATCTCTAGTAAGCTTACCTGGAACCTAGGTACTGGGGATGATGCTCTTTTTTGGGCAGATTCTTGGGGAGGGTTTGAACCTTTGGATAAACTACAACTAATTAGATCCAGGAATAGACTAGAAACCTCTCTAGGCTGCTTTGTCAAAGATTACATTAGAAAATCACCTCATGGTATAGGTTTGGAATGGCAAGACTTTTCTGCCTTTAGTTTACCTAAGAATGAAGCTCTTCTTCTTTCTGAGGCATTAAACAAGAGACATATGTGTTTCAATGGGGGAAGGGACACCTAGGTATGGGATGGGACCAATAATGGAGAATATAATTCGAAGGATGGATATATTGCCATTAGGAATAAACATATCATGCCAAAGACACATATACCAACAAACTTGTTCTAGAACAAATTCTGTCTCCCTAAGGCTGGTATCTATACTTGGATTACAATGCACCAAAAGCTACTTACAACAGAAAGATTCAAGAAGATGGGATATGAAGGTCCCAGTAGGTGTCCTTTATGTGAACATGAGGAAGAAGACCTTAACCATATCCTATTAACCTACAAGTTCTCAAAGCAGTGCTGGAAATGGTTATGTTTTAACCTAGGCTGGCAAACTACTTTCCCCGATACCATTCTTGAGTTGTTGCAAGCCTGGCTGGAATTTAAAAAAGGAAGCATTTATTCTAATTTATGGATTACTACCCCATCAATTATTATTTGGGAATTATGGAAGGAGAGAAATAGAAGAATTTTTAGAGACGAGAAATTAGATGTAAAACAACTAATTAACAAAATGGAAGCAAGCATAGTTGAATTTACTAATAATAAAAGTAGGAATCTGCCAAAAAGAGAGGCAAAGATGTCCCACTGGGATGAGGAAATCAAGGGTAAATGGGAAGGTCTTTTCCTCCCACCTTTCTTTGGACCTGGAGAAAATCTATCAAAGATTAGGAGAGCTGAATGTGTCTGGAAGCTGCCATGTTACGATTGGTTCAAATTGAATTTTGATGGAGCATCAAGGGGCAATCCTAGTATTGCAGGCATTGGTGGTTGTGTTCATAATAGTGATGGTAGAGAAATTGCTTCCTTTGCATCCCCTATTGGTTTTGAGACTAATAATAAGGTAGAACTTCTTGCTCTCATTAAAGGACTTTATATATGTAAGGATCTAGGTATAGTAAATTTGGAAACTGAAGGGGATTCAACCATCATTGTTAATGCCCTTAGGTCAGGCTCTACCCCTAACTGGAAATTAAATACACTCCTTACTAAAGTCATCAATGTAAGTAAGAAATTCTCTAAAATCACAATCAATCATATTTACAGAGAAGGCAATAAAAGGTCAGATGAATTAGCTAATATGGGGGCAGATGGCATGTCTATCCCACCTGAGGTGCCTTTAGCATAAATTAGGTTCAGAAGTAAGTAGTTCCTTGGGTTGGACCGGTCTATGTCAGTTGTAGGATTTGAGAGACAAATCCATAGAACGCCAAGAATACCTGCATGCAAATAACCTATTATAGGAGAGAAGAAGAAAGAGGGAAAAAGAACTCAGAATTTGCTCAAAATGTTAGAGCGAAATTATAATTTGAATTAATGAAAAAAGAATTACAAGTTTCAACCTATAAAGATGAACAAAACCCTAAAGTCTAAAAAAGCTAGGTTGCACATTAATAATTAATAAAAGAATTAATTATTAATGTACCTAAGAGAAAGCTTAAGCACTAAAGAGTAATAACTTAACTAATTAAATCAACATGATTTAATTAATAAGGAAACTAATGATTACTCTAACACCCCCCCTTAAGCTAAGCGCAGGGGGTAAGCTAACCTAGCATAGCTATGAAAGCAGGAAATGGGTCCCGGCAACAAGGCCTGATCAGGTATTCAATACAAGGAAATCTCTGTAAACCGGAGACAAAGAAGAAAACCCAGTGGGAAAGACCCCTCTCCAAAAAGAGATAGAAAAATGCAGAAAAGAAATGGCTCAAGAGAGTCTCTCAAGACCATAAGTACAATCAGCCCCCCCATGAGAGAGGGATGAGACACCAAAGTCCCCCAGAATGAAGAAACTCCTGTCACAATGGTAGATGCCTGATGTAGAATCCAAAAGGAGATCCTAAAGAGGCAAATGATATTCCTCCCCTTGGGAAGAACCGAATCCAAAGGACGATGTCGAAGAAACTCTGTGAAGAGTGATAAACCAATCTGTCTCAGGATGTGTGCCATGATCAGATGCAGAAGAATCTCTTTGCCTGAACTGAAACAAATGATGCCAAATCCAAACTGATGTGGAGAATCCTAAAATGCAACCACTGAATGCACGGATAATGGTGGGCGAACAGTAACAACTTGACTGTCAAGGTAAAGGAGATGAATGTCCTTAAAATAATCCTCCAAATCTGCAATATAAGACTCAACAAACAAGAAAGATATGTCTACAACATAAGAGTCCAAAGTATCTATGTTTGGAAGATGTATGATTTTTCGCTGCACAGAATCAGGAGCAACAAGAGATGTCGATGAAGTCTCAGTCTGAAGAGTGGGAACTGTGAGACAAGCCTCTGATCCATCGAAACATGTAAGGGTGTCTAAATACTCAAGCTCCTCTAAAGTATCATGATCAAAGGGTGTATTCTCTCTCCAAGCAATGGGTATGAGACAATTTGAAGTAGGATTCTCTGGGAATGGAGATAGATTAGGGTCTCCATGTATCTCCCAAAGACGTGTCCAAAGTGGGTGAGGACAATCAATGTCTGATATAGCCAACATTGTGTCATGATCAACACTAGACACTATAATTCCTACTATGTGATCTCTAATAATATCCCACGCTAATTTTCCCTCTAAAGTGGCTGGTTCAGGTATGAGATCATAAAAATAAGGCAAAATATTAAGCCACCTACAATGTGTAAGTATACCCTTTGCCCATGACTCATAATTACCCCATTCTAGAATAACAACAGAAGGGTGAGAAGAAAAACCCATGATAACTCTTCACATGAAACAATCTGAGTGCTGAAAAACACAAGTTCTGACTTTGACTGGAAAAAATAGACATCAAAAATGAAAAATCAGAAAATCAAACCTACATAATGAGATAGAGCTTGGAAAGAGATTTTCGACGATATAAGGAAGTCAAAAATCTGATACTGTATGCTCAAGATATGGCCAAAATACCAATAGTGCTCAAAACTGCCCCAAAGAAGGTTTGAGAGTAAACCTTGGTGGTTAGGTTAACCGCTAGAGGTTAACCACTAGTAGTTAACTGACGGCAGTGCCCATTTACAAAGCAACGTTGATTTTTAACACTGCATGCGTTAGTTTTTAACACAAAAATCAATTAAATTTTTTTTTTTTTTTTTTCACCTAGAAATTTGAACCAGAGAGAAAAAAATTCTCAGAGGCTACTGTGGCCAAAAATGGCAAACTTTATATGAAAATTGACTCTCCCAGGTCTTCTAAGCATGATGGTGGTGTCTGTTTTTGCTCAATGTGCTCCAAAAAAAGTGTCTCTTTTAGATTGAAGAAGAAACCCCAGAAAAGCTGTGGTTTTTGCCCTCGAAAAACTGCTTCACAAACACCAGACCAGGCAGTAGCAGTGTGGCTTTGATACCATGTAGGATTTGAGAGATAAATCCATAGAACGCCAAGAATACCTGCATGCAAATAACCTGTTACAGGAGAGAAGCAGAAAGAGGGAAAAAGAAGAACTCAGAAGTTGCTCAAAATGCGAGAGCGAAATTATAATCTGAATTAATGAAAAAAGAATTACAAGTTTCAACCTATAAAGGTGAACAAAACCCTAAAGTCTAAAAAATCTAGGTTGCACATTAATAATTAATAAAAGAATTAATTATTAATGCACCTAAGAGAAAGCTTAAGCACTAAAGAGTAATAACTTAACTAATTAAATCAACATGATTTAATTAATAAGGAAACTAATGATTACTCTAACATCAGTAACCTTACTTTAGATATCGCTTTAGAATCAAAGCTATTGATAATAAATAATTATGTTCTAAATGAGCCCTTAAATTACAAGAAATTTCTATACCAGCTCCCTACCTCGACCGAGTTAGATCAGCTATAAGGTTAAATTAATACAAAATAAAGGTGTATAAGCATATTTTATTATCTATATATATAGGTATATGGATAGGATGATTATCCAGTAGTATGAACATATGCACATAGGTGCGAGTATAGGTAGATATTGTAGACCTTACATTTTGGTTCATATATGCTTTTCCCCTCTCTATATATTTGGAGTGGAAGCGCTGGTATATAGCCCAAATTAATAATGGAACATCTAAATCATTCCATTTGTTAATATCTACACACATAAGCAAGTCATACAACACACCCTTACTCACGGGTTAGATATATTAGGACACATCTTAATGACCTAGATATACACTGGGAAGATCATAATAAATTTAAACTCCCCTCAGGTTACGGGAAGAATTAAGCACCTATTAGGTTTTACGGATATACACACAGATATAGAATTATTAATTTACACACGCAGCAATGACAAATTCTATATACATAGAATCCAGCCACTACAACAATAATTAGGTTGTCATTATAATAAATACCTATTTATTACTTCTGGGATCATCCACACTACTTAAATTGGATCGATAAGTTTGGCACGAGGTGATACTGAAACAATTAAGAAAGTTAAATGGTGGTTTGATTAAAGTACTATAAGTATGTACTAATGTTTTTGCAATCCATTAAATTATATCAAAGGGCAATGTTATATTAGGATAAAGTTATCGGGATTCTATATTAATTACAAGAGGTGGCTAATTTGGCATTAAAAATCGATAGTGAGGATAATCCCAAGGAAGATAGGCTATCAACAATTTGGAGTCTCGAATTACTCAAACTAGCTTAGCGATGATAGTTTTTGTACAAAATGATTTATATCTAATGGTCAACTTGTTATGTCTATAACATAATATAGAAGGAAGATACAAAGAGGGGGTTAGTAGGTAGAAACACAGGATTATATGTAAAAATGGATATCTGTAGATATGTAAGTATGGGTATATGTATGTACATACAAATGCAATTTGTATCTGGGTATGTATATCTGTAATTACGCATCTATGTATGTCTATTTGTATGTATAAAGGTGTTAAGACTTCAGTGTTAAAATCCTGAGAGTAAATATAGTTAAAAACTCTCCTTAAACCCAATTGAGATCAATGCTTGGTTAAGTATGATGCAGGGGCTTAGATCATTATGAGCGTTAAATGATTTCATCATTTAGAAATAAGGCCCCAAATTGTAGATGTGCTGCCCTCTTTCCATCTATTTGAGCTTTTTCTGATGGCTTTAAGGCTCCACTTATCTTATTAATGATGATGTCAGCCTTTATCTAGCGTTTGTCATTATAATCATATCTTGGAGTACTCGAGTAATATTCCACCTAAGTTAGTGAATTTGCCCAAGATTTATGTAAGCTTATCTATTTTCTCCAGTCCTTTCAAGACTCATCCCAAGGGGCACTTTATCCTAAATCAAGAAGAATAAACCAAGATATATGATCAATTAATGAGACCAAGCAAAGTTATATCTTATCTAGCGGATAGTTAGTATTAGAAAGATCTAAAGAGGCATTTATACATGAGTAACACCTATTGGGAACATGTCCCTTCAAACGTACAAACATTATTAAAACTATTTGTCAAAAAACTCGAGAGGGTATCAAGGGTAGTAATTAATGATAAAAGCCTAGGAACCCGGATTGGAATTTCTATATTAAAAACTTATTACCATTCACATTCTTCATAACGGTACTAGTTTAATAGGTAGAAAAACAAGCCTGCTGGAATATGGAGTCAAGGCTGCTAACATTTGTGTTGAGTGATAACCGCGCCATGGATTTTCATGGGTATATTAAACCAGAGCGCTGAAATAGGATTTTAAAGCAACTCCCTGAGGCAGTAAGGCGGGCCATGGAGAAATGCTTAGGGGATTCCCATTTTGACAGTAAATTCTCATTCCGAACTAATGGGTCAATTGTCAGAGGGTTCATTGCTCTGGCCTCCTATGCTGGATTCGCGAAAGATGATATTATCAAGGTAGCAAAAAGCATTTTCGTGGCTGATGTTCTAGGTGGACTGGGAAAAATAGTTTTCAGCATAAACCTTGATCTCACTATGCCTTTTGTGGAGGTTATTATGAGGGCAAAGATAGATAAGTTGAAGGAGATTCTAAGAGGCAAGCGTGTACCTATGCTACTAATTAAGGATGAAGGTGGTTTTGATAAACATTGGCCAGAAATGAAACACAATATGGATTTCTTGTTTCGGGAAGTGCTTAACAGGAACAACGATAAGGATTGGTTGCTTACGTACCAGGAAGAGGAAGGATTCACCATCCCTGAAGCCCTAAACAAAATGGCTATGGAGGAATTCTGTATCATCACACCATCAATTAAAAGATGCTCAAAACAATTGGGAGACGAGATTGAAGAGGACGATGCCATCGTTATCGTGAAGAAAAACAAGGGAGAATGGAGCTGTGACTGGCTGCAGAAGGCTTAGTGTAGGGAGTAAAGTTAGTATTTCAGACTGGTAATATTAAGCTATTTTATACCTGTTAGCAATTTTGGAAATCGTCTTAGTAAGTATGTATTACCCTTTTTGTATATAAAACTTGGAAAGACATTAAGACACATCTAGGCGGTCTTGCCTAGGTTATGCATATACCTTTACTATTTTGATAGAAAAACTAGGAATAATATTAGTACTGTAATCATTCAAACCAATAATATAGATAGATAGCTAAAAATTACAGGTTGGTTTAAGCTAATTCTGCAAAATAATGGGTATTTTCTTTTATACTTTTTATTCTAGTTATAGATCTGGGGCTTTCTAACACTACTCGGTTATCATAGGCCTGTTGATAATGGCTCATTGTCTTCTCGATAATATTTATGCTTATATCTCTACTCATATTCTTGGCTCAAATAATTTATAAGTATGCTTGGGCTATACTGCTATTGTTAACTTTGAAATTCATAATCTAATGATCATAATTCTGGTCTCTCTGTCATCTTTGTGATAAATAGCTTCGGTTCGTTTTCAATTTTTTTCTTATTCCATTGACACTCTGTATCTTAAACTTCACTATTACTTAAGTTTGCTTTTGGACCATATAAAATTAAGATCCTAAAATTCCTCTTTGCCTCAAGCCGTAGTTTTGTACTTTTAGAGATAAATGAATACAAAGCAGATAGGGTGATCGTTGGTTTCCTCTAGCCGAGAGCATATCAAATTTTTGAATCAAAGGTTTCTAAAAATCAGGACACTTAGGGACATCCCCTATCAGTTATATTCTAATACTCTGAATTAAATACTAACCTTCATAAGAGGTATAATATATATATCTGTTCTTCACCAAGCTCTGTAGAGATCTGGATATAAGTCTTTAAATACACTTTTTATATTTACCCTGCATATATTTTACTGATCTGAATTTTCTTCTAATGGCTATCTTGCTATTGTCATTCAGGAACTTAGAATTTTCTTTTATTCTATGCCCCTATTAAGACCCCTTTGCAGCTCTGGATCCTTCACATCTACCTTCAACCTTTTTTAGAAGATTTGGTTCAACTTGTAACTCCTTTGTGTCGAATTTATGTTTTCTTACGACCTATGAACTTCTAAGTGGTGAAGTTTGGTCCTTCCTTGTCATAAGTCCATATCTTCCTCCAATATGCTGACACTCTATCTCCTTGGGTTCTTGATATTTTGGCTTTTGGATGGCTAAGGTCCCAGCTATTGGGTGTTCTTGGCGCAATTTCTGATGTCTTTTGGAATTCTGGCTTTTGGCTTGCCGGGGGCCCTTTATGTCTTCCAAGCGAGATCAGAGCTATTCATTCTCCTCCTTTGGTGTTTTTGATAGCTTATCCTTGGTTGTCTGAGATTAGTGGCACCATGACTACAACTATCAAATTAGTCTGCACTACTCCTTAGATAGCCTTCGACGGGGAAATCTCTATTAAGCATTTGAAGTCTGTCCTTTTGAATTCCCAATCCATTGTCCTTAGAGCCATGTTTAGAATCTTAGGTAGAGAATTCCTGTCAAACTCTGATAGATACAGAGTTAACACGGAGATTCCTGCCATGTTCATTGCGTTGGCTATCTATGTAGACCCTAGGAAAGAGGATATTAGAAAACTTTGTCTGCAAATTTTAAAGAAAAAATATCTGGGTAACATCGACAAAATTATCCAAAATATTAAACATGATTGCACCATTACCATGCCTAGGTTCTATGATTTGCTAGCTATTAATGGAAGGCCAGCCCCGACTGTTCCTATTATGATTGTTGAAGATTTTCACACGTTTGTCTCTAGAGAATCTGTCATCAAACCTAATCTTTAGTTCTTAATGACCTTCATGCATTTAGAGACCCCAGCTGTGGGGAACTGGTTCTAATCCTACTGGCATGAGGATGATGTGGGGGTTACAGATAGGATGTGCTTTGATGATTCAGATTATGAAGAAATGCTTGAAGTATGGTTGGATGAAGGAAATCCTAAAAGAAATAAAAGACCTAGGGTTGCTTCTCTGACTGTGGGAGCTTCTAGGATTGGTGAAGAGGAAGGCTAAACCCTTTGCCTCCCTGTGTACCTTGTTGTCTTGTAAACTAAATATTCAGCTTCTCATCCCTTTGATATTCATAATTCAAAATTCAATAATATGAGATAAAATTGGTTGGTCTATTTGGTCCTATACTCAATCTTAATACTTAATTTCAATTACTGAATAATATAGGAATGTAAAGATAATCATGAGAATGATGTGCTGGAAAGTTTCTTAGTTATAATTCTTGAGGCAATAGTTAATTTGTTACAACCAATTAATCTGTAAAGGAGGCATGGGTGACTAATATGTAAGTTTAGCTGCATTTTATAACACTATGCAATATATCAGTATACGACCACAAGATAAGTTATCATTCTGGTCTAATTTAACATAAATACTTATATATCTCAAGCTATCTTGGACACTTATTTCGAGTAGCCACCCTCGTTAGACTAGAGTAATTAGATTTCCTAGCTTTACAAATGTATGGGTTACTAATTAGGGGTGCTTAAACATCGTGTTAACTAGATTAATGGTCTATCAGCAACTTGATGCCCCTTGTTAATCTGGTCTAAGTCTCAGCTGCTTAGCTTCTACTCTAAAAAGGGATTAAACCTCTATATATGCCTCGGTTAGGAAACTAAGTAAATTACACCAACCTGGAGGCAATTTTACAAGATAGAGGTAAGCAATTTTCAGATCTTCTCCTATATTTAACTTAGCTTTAATAAATTCCTTTATTAGCTACAAGATGTCGATATCTTCATACACTGTAAACAAATAAATATAAATACAGAGAACTATTAAAGACAATGTTGTCACAATTATTCCTTGTAATACATTTGTCTTATCTCGTGAAAGAAACATAACAATATCATTAAATTACAATCTTAAATAAATCTTGGTACATAACTCATAATTCTATAAAATAACATGATGTGAGCCTAGGATTTATTTTCAGCTCCTAGCCTATATCGGAATAATAAACAAGCATATTCTAGGTAGGAAGTAGCAAGTATGGTTCCTTTTGTTAACGGTTTGGGCAATTTTAATATCTATAAGTATTCCTGTTACAAACAGTTTTTTTTCGTTATTTTAAGCTTCTCTTTGGTATGTGTTTCTAATGGGTTAAAGAGCTATAGCATGTTGCTCTAGTTTTTACTGTGTACAAGACTAGCATTACACACGAGAGAAAGGTGCAGAGAGTTAATCCAAACGATCAGGTGAATTGTTTGAAAGAATTCTTACCAAATGGTTGCTTGTGAATATTAGTGTCCCAGGATATTGGAGTTGTCTTATCTTACGATATGGGCATGTCCTCAGTTGCTTAATATTCATAGATAAATATCTAGGGAGGAATGGTCCAGCTACCTGTAAATGAGGGAATGCCTTCATATCATTTGTAAATGAGGGAATGCCCTCATAACTCAAATTTTGTACTCTGAATCTGGATCTAGGATCCCAAGCAAGACTAGAATTTTTCTTCTCCATTCTCTCCTACTAGTGCTCGAAGTGAATGGATTTCCTTTATATTTTACTGACATTAATAAAATTGTTGGCTTCGGCCTTTTACCGATAAAAAAAAATATTAAAAAATAAAAATAAAAAAATTCTATGTACACATTTTTTATCGATAAAAGGCCAAGCCGAATTTTATTAATAAATAAATATAAATGTACAAAATTCTTGGTTCATGGGAGCATACCGGCGGGAAAGAACAAGGAAGAAAACTCTAGGTTGTAGCTCCTAGTGTTCTAATATTCTGTGTACGCACTTTTATATATTTAGTCTTTGCCTTATTTTTATAGGCAAATTTTCTAATGCATTCACCCAAGCCTTACATTTATTACAATTAACCATACCCTTACCCTAGTATAACTCGTATCTACTTGGATTTGGTCATTTGCCTTCTTTAGGTTTTTTTTTTGGTCATATGGTTGACCTAGCAATTATAGGCTTGACCCATGCCTTACTAAAATTTAAATTCAAATTTTGATTGATCGAGCCCCTTTCATGCCTTGAACCAACTCAATAATATTTATTGTGAAATTGGTGGTATGTACTAGTATATAAAAGCATTCAAATTAACATTTTTAACAAATGTGAATTATCAAAATAGCAATTTGCATTCAAAGAGAAAATACTTTGAGTGGTACACTAAAAGGAATCTAGATTTGCATGGGCACTTTAAGAACATATGTATGTTTCAAGAGTGTTTTTTTTATCATTTACAATAATTTTCATGAGCTCATTTAGGAGTACATGTTCCCTAGTGATACAATAACATCCCTACTAAGGTATTTCAAAATATCATCAATCTTCATATATTATAAAGTGATGCATGAGCACTCAGCATCAACCCAAAAAAATCAAATTTTCTTTCCTTTTACAATTCAATTTTGGGTGTGTTTAAGTTGGATTTAGTATTTACTTTAGGAGGTGTTTTTGGGATGAACTCAGCCTAGTGGAAGACCTCGTCTTATTAAATGGATTAATGGGTATTCAAGGTTTAGATCTAGTGAAAATTGGTTCAATATTGGTCAAGTTATTATATTTCAATGACTTCACGGGTTTGCAAACCACTTGGTTCATTGTTGGCTTGGTTCACAAACAACTTAGTTTATCAAAATCCAAGTTTTGTAAAAGTCAAGTTCATCGGAACCCAAGTTCATCGAAATCAAAGTTTGTTGACAAGACTTGTTAAAGAAAAGTTCAAAAAAATTCAAGTTCATTGAAAATCTTGGTTCGTGAACACTTCAATTTTCCAAAAGAAGAAATGACCAAAAATAAGCTAGTGAACGACTATTTCACCAAAAAACAAATTTTGTGAAGTTTACATTTTTCAAAAAGAAAGGAAATATGAGAATGCATGGGTCATGGAGGGCAAAGTTGTTGATGGAAATTTAAAATATGCATCAATGAATTAAATAGTAGAACCAAAATGAATACTTTACAATGGTTTACAAAAAGCAAATTTAATGATAAAACTATTTCAACTAAGGGATAACGAGTTGAAATCTACTAGACAATTCAACTTCCTTATGATGGTGTATTGTCCTAAATTTGCACCCTTGCATTTATGACACTTGGGAATTGAGTCCCATGAACTAATACAAGAAATCATGATCAGATGGAAATATTTTGACATCATGAAATCCTAGAGCACAATGTCCAAGACTTCTCACCCAAATTTGAAGCCCATACGCTTAGATGCAAGTGCAACACACATACGTCTACGCAGTGTGCTAGCATCCACAGAACTTGAAACTCAAACACCACTTTCAACGTGTGTCCCCTCTCCAAGATGTGTACAAAATAGCTACTTCTGGCCGCAAGAAACCATAAAAAAACATTTTAAAACCCATTTGAGCTCTCTCGCACATCTGAATACTTTCTGGCAACTCGAAACACTTGCTCTCACTCTCTATCTCTCCATTTTGTCTCATTTCTCTCTCTCAAGTTCTCACAGCGAAGCTCTGTCGAATCTCCTCCACAGCCTAGGAAGAGTCTACGCTTGTGCTCTAATCTGTTTGAATATCTTATCTTTTAGTGTATATATTTTTATCATTGCATGTCATTATACTTGATATCTCTCAATACTATCTATATCTAACATAGTAAGGGTTTTCCTCCCTCGAGCGAGGTTTGTTCTTACTACCCATCCTATCTTTGTACTATAAGGGCTTTCCTCCCTCAAGCGAGGTTCATTCTTATTGTACGTCTCTTGTGTAATAGGGTTCCCTTCCATTAAGCGTATGGTTATTTCTATTACTTGTCTCCTCTCTACTTTTATCATTTATCAATGTACTTGGTTGTCTGTGTAGGTGGGAACACCAAAGTGAGGGTTTGACCGACGCAAGCCTCTTAAACGACCATAATATTTTTCTCTCTTGTGTGTGTGCAGGTGACGAATAGGTACAAAGAAACCAAAGCTAGGAGGGAGAAGCGTGACTCAAGGATCCTTTGTCCTCTGCTATTGGGGACTCTAGTGTGTCGCACTCATATGAGGTTGAAAGCTCCAAACTAGAATAGTATGACCCTTATGTTGTATATTTTCAGTTCCTGAAGCCAAAACACTTGTATAAAATTTATACAGTGCACTACTACTATTTTTACTTGTCTTACTTGTATAGTTTAGAGGTATCAAATTGATTTAATTGCTTGGTAAGTTGCTCCTATACTAGTTTACTTTTATATTTGAGCCTTGCTCAGTCCTATTCTTGAGGTAGTGTCGTAGAGGCGATTTTGTTTGAAAGGTGACAAAATCCACTACCCTACAGATGGTATGTAAGAAGAGTAACAATTAAGTTTTCTTAATTGTTCAATATTTCTAATAGTTCAACTTCCTAGTTGGTGCAAAATAAAAGGGAATACATACGCTCCAAAAAAGGTTCTCAGGCCATGGGTGTGAGAGGCATTAAATAAGATCAAGAAAGTTATTTTCTATGAGAGATGGAGAGAGGGAGAGTATTCCACTAAAGGTGATTAGAGTTTAAGGCAAGGCATATGAGGAGAAATACAGGTCATGAGTCCAAGCTCAATTTTAATGATCTGTACATAAATATCATTAATGAAGCATTAGCAAAATAAGATATTTATTCTTCTTGTGATTGTGGATATTTATATGAATTTATTGATTTGTTTGTAATTTTTTGGTTGTGTGGTTGCATGGTTGGGATGTATTATAATACCCCTACCATGGTTGAATAAAGAAAAATATATATATAGTTAGTGAAGATCTTTCGAGTGTATAGAAAAGTAAAATTTACATTATCCAAGGTTGCATCTAGACACATAAGAGGAATATATGGCTATAAAGTTGACCCAGACCAATGGATGAGACCTACTATAAAAGAAAAGACAACTATTATTTATAAGGAGATATATAGACAAGAGAGGATATTTCTCAAATAAATACTAGTGTAGTTCTATAGTGTTCAACATAGACAATCATTCTTCAATCACGTAGCTAAGTTCTCTTCCTCTTCACACGCCTCCCCAAAGTAGTTGTTATAATTATCTAATGTATCATTTAATATTGCTATCAATCTGTCTGACTTAATTATGTTTGTGTGTATGTCTTATTGGAGTAGCCTAGACTAAACTCAAAGAATTTTGTTCTCCTTTACATTTTTGGTTAATTCGTTCATCCTCACAATACATATTCTTCTTTTTAAGATTTCACATTACATCAAGGTTTTCAAATCTAGATAATCTTAAAATTTATTACAATTTTGCATTTCTTTTTGCATTCTTATGCTTCGTTGACATGATTTTCATTTAGAGTTTGGTGCTTTTTTATATTTTATGTCTATCATCCATAATAGCATTTGTTTTAGGACTATATTATGTGCTTGTTTTAGATCTAGTTTAGGACTTCTAATATAATCAACAATAGAGTATACCACATTTCCAAATCATTTAATTATTATTGTTATGAATTTCTATTTCCATTGTTAACCTTTTTGAGTCCCACATCATTGGGTAGATCCTTATTCTCATATCATGGATTATTGTGGTCCCCTATCATTTAAAAATATGTTAATTCTCTTCTTCATTAATTATAGAATTTTTATATAATGTGTAACTTGTGATCTACTTGCCCTTCATTCACTTGTTATTTTATCACATAAATATGATCACTTTGTTTGTGCAAGCATTATACCAACACATATGTTTATTTTCTTTATTCACAGGTCTGATGATCACTTTCCTTTCTCTATTTGATACCCTTACTTTCATTCTCCTTTAGTTATCAAATACTATGTATTTCCCCCATGGGGAGTGATAGCAATGTGTTTGACTCTGATTATATTCTACCCTTGAGCACCTATACTTCACATGATCCACTTTATGATACATCTATTGTGAAGGATACACGTGTATACATGGGCATTACTATGTATAATACATCTAATGGAAAAAGTACAAATTAATACATAGTTACACTTTATGATGTTATTTACTTATAAATATAGAGTATTCTTCTCCATGCTTTATATCTTATGTTCAGCCTAAGTATATTCATGTTTTTTACACATTGGTTCAAATACTGACCTATGATACACATGATTATCTTCATTATATCCCCACTAAAATATCCCATTATTATTTGGTACGTTCCTTATGAAATCATAAGAACATCCTAGATGGCATCCCTAAGCACATGATTATTTTATCTATTATTACTCTTAAGGGCCTAACACCTAGTTCCAACAAATACTTCATGAATCATTGTTACCATATATGGTTTATGAGTTGTAAGGTAGAAAATAGTGCTCACTGTAATGCACAAATAAACTAGGAATCTTAGGCCTATCTCCTCTTATATTGGAAGGAATATGATTCACAAGGCTTGAGAAGGCTCAAGCAATTGGTGGATGCAATAATCATTTGCTAAAATGGACTATGATTGTGCAAATAAAATTGTAAAATACAAGATCTAGGTCTATATGGAGAGAGACGGTGGTTTTAAGCATGCACAGGGCAAATTTGAATTGACAAATTGATTTTGGGGCCAAATCGGAGAAGTTGAAATGTAACTGACTTGCAAACTAAATTTAACCCCAAAACAGGAGGTTAGGGTGACTTGGAGGATTAGGTGTAATTCAATGTATAAGAACAAGTCAAAATCACCTTTAAACCAACACTTTTTGATGAAAATGTCTTGTAAATTATAGCTCTTGATCTGATTTATGTAGCTCCTTCCGCACAGGTGCTACCTGATCTTGCACAAAAAAATAGGGAAAGGGGTTTTTGAAGATTGCCACAGTTAAAACAAATATGGTGGGAAGAAATGCCTTGAATGCTTGAATGTTTTTTTATTTCTCATTGAATGTTTAAGACCATGAATGGTTGAGATCCTTCTTGCTTACCAAAATGAGGGAGATATCCTTTTTCATATACCTCTCCTATCCATTTTCGGGGGGCAAATTTCAAAGGAGGTCGACATGGATTTAGGAATAATACTAAAACCAAATAATTGTTACTCGATTTAATTTGTTATTAATTCTCAAGGTCGAGGGATACTTTGAGGGCCAGGAATGACCCAAAGTCACCCTTGACCCACCCAATCACCCTTTATTTCCCAAAACAAACCCAAATTTGGACCCAAAGTCCATTTTTGTATGGACGTGTCAAAAATATGCGTGAAATCAAGGTGTGATAAGAAAAAATATGTGTGGGAGGCCACACATGCTAAAATGGGGCTTAACTAAGCAAGAAATTGTATAAGAATACAATTTATAACATTACATTTAGCTCCCACTTTAGCAGGTGTATGAGCTTACATGCATACTCATGATAAAGAAGAAGAAAGATAGATGACGAGATAACGTAATGTGTCATTTTATTTATAAAGTATAAAGTGGAGCAAAAATAATTAAGATTAATTATTTACTATTATTAAATAATTAATTTTAAAATTGACTAGCATAACACAACTTTCCAGACTATCGACTCTCTCTTTGCACCGATCTCCTCACATTACTCATACTAAGTTAACCTTACTAGGTTAGTATAGTCAATGTCCTTTCTCTGTTTCTCCATGTGTTGTTTCTTTTGTCTTGGTTTTAGATTGATGAGGTCCTAAGTCACTTGGGGCCTTGGTGTTTTCTTATCTCTTTTACCTTTATAAAATTTATTTCCTATGCTTTGATCTACTCTATCAACAGTATGAAGTAGGTTCAAACTCATGCTAAAGTGGGTTTGAAATGTAGCATCGTAAATTGCATCACTATGCAATTTCTTGCTAAGGTAGGCCCTGTTTTAACTTGTTCCTGGCCTTTCGTGCTTGATATTCTTGATTCAGCTTGATTCCATATTTAATTTCGGCTTCCTATTTCCAAATAGGACCCCGTGTCCCAATTTGAGGCCACATTAAGTGAAATGAGATGCCTCAGGTGCCCCATTTAAAGGAATGGGTCAGTCAAGGTGCCTCATTCCCCCATGATCAAGCCCAAATTGAACCTTATTAATGGATACTTTTCTATAGTGGGAATTTTAAACCAATGTTAGTGTTCATCAAGTTTTGCACCCCGAAATGATGCAAGAGGTATTAAAGAGAGACACCCTCCCTCATTTTGACCATTAGTTAATTCCAATTCAAACTCTCAACTATAATTGTGCATTTTCAAGTCCTAAGGCAAGATATCAAGCATCAAGACATTGAAGACACAGAGTATTTGTAGATCAAAGAATTTTGTGAAGACATGCATGATCTTCCTATCCTAAAGTTAACATCAAGTCAACTTCAAACATCTTCACGAGCTCTCGAAGGTTTATGGACATAGAAGTATTATATTTCTCATATCTAGTTTATGTTATACTTTGGTGTAATTTAAATTACATTTCCATTTATGTCCAAGTCAAGGTTAATTCCTAAACTGAGGTTTGCCTTTGAAAAAACCCTTTCAATTCAAAATTTTTACTCTCTTTTTTGTGTGCGGGTACAGTTGATGGATGCACAAAAAATATTTACTAAAAGATTGGGTGAAAATCCACAATCTATAATTTTTCAAAGCTAAAAATGTCAGGAAAATGTCAAGAAAAGTGCCCCAATTCTGGGAACAACTCACCCAAGGCACCCCTATCTCTTTATGTCTGCCTCAGATTTGGACTGCAAGTTAGTTATAGTCTATTGTTGTCAAATCTTTTCCAAAATATATTTGTCTATTATCAATCTCTTTACACAAAAAAAAGCCCTCAATTCACTTCATGTGACCCATAATCTTATACTCTCCAACCATGATTCAATAGTCACAACCCTCCTAACAATAAATGGCCATTGCATCTTCCTAGTGGTTCATCCCTCCTGAGGTCTAGTGGGTCATCTTCTTTCTAATATAAGAGGAGACGAGCATAAGCTTCTTAGTTTGTCCATGCATCCTATTGAACCCTATTTCCCACCTTATAGCTATCAAATAAGAAAGATAAACCTTGAAATGTGAACTCCAAATCTAAAATGTGATATTCCACAAACAAAGAACTAATGTCTAGCAAATAGTAATTACAATTAGGACACTTAGATACATGTTGCAATGAATCAATGGTAGTAATAATGAATTGTGAAAAAATGATGAATGTGTGATCTAAATACGAGAAGTAGGAGCTACAAGAGAAGTATCTAGATATTCAAGATGCTCAAGTTTCACACAATATTCAAGCTCCTCTAAGGTATCATCATCAAAGGGAATATTGTCAACATCATCAAGTGGGATGAGTCAATCTGTTCAAAGAAGGTTCATATGGGAATATAGCAACATGATGATCTCCAAAAAGATCTCAAATTTTGGTCCAAATTGTGTGTGGGCACTTGATTCCTCTAAATTTTTTTTGAAATTAAAGCATCCAACAACAAGGGGGATAACTCGAAAGTATAGGAGGCAAAGCCTTAAATAGACCTAGTCACCAAAAAGAGACAAAGTGACCATCCACAACACCATAAACCGATTCCCAACTTTAACATAAAAACAACAGGCAACCATAGGGATATAAATAATTTTTCCCTAGCATAGCAAAATAAATAGTAGCCTTACGAATAAAGTACTTAACCATACTAAAAACAAAATCAGTCCACAAGGCTAACCAACTGAGAGTATTAGTAATAGTAAAATTTTTAAATAAAAATCCCAGTGGGCTAAAACCATAGTAATTTAACCATAAAAAAAAAAAACCCATATTAGGGCAACCACCACAAGACACCACACGACCCCTCTAGTGAACCCCGCTATTTCTCGCTATGGAGATGACTAAGCACCCTGGTCTAATCATTAGCAAGGAATTGGAAAATCTTCCTCGACCGTGTCCTGGGTCGCATCCTTATTCTGCTATAGCAGGCAAAGGGTAGTGGCAGATGAGTGCATTACTTTGACCGCGAACTCTGCCAATTTTTTGTAGCTGTTGTTGAGCACCTTGTATTCGACCCTAAGGTTTTTGACATCATCCCGCATAGAAATGCAACCTACACATGCCTTCCCCAGTTTTTCCTCTTCCTTACTTTGTTTAGCCTTCTCCCCCATCGTGGAGGTGACAGTAGGGGACTTAGTTTTGGGGTTCTTTTTGCGACGGGATTTGCCAGTGTTGCAGCTGTCTCTGACATGCGTCGGCACCTTGCTGGAAACATTGCCTTTGCTTTCATTTCTAGAATACTCTTTATCATCAAATTCTGATTCATCATCTTTCTCAATATTTGTTGATAGGTTTCTCTTAATATGTTTGCACTAAAACTATAACCAATTAATCATATGATATGATCGTTCATATTACCCCAAATTGATTACTTCCATCGTGTCTTTGGCTCATGAATGAGTCCATAAAGAGGAGGCAAAATATTAAGCCACTTGTAATGTGTTATAATCTCATTTTTCCAAGACCGATAATTGTATTTCGTCAAAAGGATTATAGAAAGATGAGTTGCAAAACTCATTATTACATCAATGATGTGCTTCTCATATAAAAATCAAAGATCAATTACATGAAATCTAGCTAAAACAAAGTGATTAGATCAATACAAAACTTCCATAATTGTCAAAATATCAAAGTAATCCCTTAGGATGTGAAAAGAACAAAACTGAGTCAAATATTTACCTGGGATAAAATCTAAAAAAGGTGCATGGATGGATACGTAGAGCTCCTTCAATTCCTTTCCAATACCACAATAATCATGAAACCCATATATACTAACAAAATTGTGTGCTTAGAAGCCAAAAATGAACATCGGACTTCAGTCAACAATTAATGTTAGAGTAATTATCTATTCACACTTATTAATTAGATCATTTTGATTTAATTAACTAAGTTGTCTTTTACTCTAGTTTACTTAAGCTATCTCTTAGGTGCATTATAATTAATATTTATATTAATTATTAATGTGCAACCTAGTTTTTCCTATTTTAGGGTTTCGTTCACCTTTATAGGTTGAACTTTGTTTCTTTTTCATTAATTCAGATTACATTTTTCGCTCTCACTTTCTGAGCAACTTTTGAGTTCTTCTCTTTCTCTCTCTTCCTGCTTCTCTTCTGTATCAGGTTCTTGCATGCAGGTTTCTTAGCAACTGTAGATTTATTCATCAAATCCTACATGGTATCAGAGCTTCCCTGCTGCTGCCTGGTCTGAAGTTTTTTGAAGTCGTGAGCCGCAGACGAAAGCCACAGCTTCTCTTGGGTTTCTTCTTCACTTTGGAGGAGGCGCTAATTTATGGAGCCATTTGAGCCAAAACGGAGTCCACCATTGCGTTCAGAAGGCTCGGGAGAGTCAAAATACATATAAACTTCTGTAGTTTTGGTCACAGTGACCCCAGAGGAAAATTTTTGACCTCCTAGGTCGTACGGCTCGAAAAATGAGGCAACAATTTAAAAAAAACAAAAAATTAGCCACTTTTTCTTAAGGGTTTTGGTGCTGCCAGAGCGTGCCACCCAGTCTCTGCCTCCGCAGGTGACCCACCACCTGCAGCCACTAGGTGATGTCACTAACGATGTCAGCGACCGGTTTTTCTTTCCGGGGGCTTTTTTGAATTTTATTTGGCCATTTTTAAGTTTTCCGGTGACCGGAAATTTTTTTCAACAACAGACCTGACGGCTATCAAATTTTTTCAAGGGAACTGTGACGGTCATTTGGACGTCAAATTTTTTCCCGTCTCTGGTTTTTTCCAGAGAGTTGTTTTTCGGAAGCATTGTTGGTTTTTTGGCCATATCTTGGGCATCCGGTGTCCGTTTTTGAAAAACAAAATATCACTGGAAAGGTGTTTCTGAGACAGACATGATGATGCTAGTCTTGTTTTTTTGATTTGGCAATTTGAGCTCTCTTTTTTGGTGTTGAAGTGGAGGCTTCTGTTTCCTCCATCTCTGCATCTGGCGTCCAGGTTATCTTCTCATTTCTTGTGCTTTCAGTAATTGTTTCTTTGTTGTACGGGGGATAGAATCATACATTTTGGGGGAATGCTTTTGCTTTCTTTCATTTAAATTCAGAAATGACCATTCTAATTCTGCCTTTTTCTTCTCTCAATGTCGGACCCCTCTATGGCCCAGCTGACACCGCACAATTACCACACCTAGAAAGCACACATGACCAGGCTACTCATGTCATGTGGCTTATGGTCCTTTTTGGATGAGAACCAACCTATTTTGTAGTGTTTGTTTGAGGTCCTTCAACACAGAAACAAAATGTATGAGGCCATGGGTTTGATTGCATTGCTCAGACAGTCTCCTGTTTCACCTGGATGGGTTGACCACTCCTCGTGCCTATTAGGGAAAGTTTGCAGATCTGTTTGGCACAGTGAATGCATTCCAGGCACTTCAACTTGATGTAAAGTTGACATCACTGTCTCGTGATAGTTAATCCACCATTAAGGACTTCTTGATGGAGTTCAATGCTCTCCGATCACTTTTACAGGGATGTGGGAAGACCAAATCAGATGATGATTGTATCTTTCTGATACTCTCCAAGCTTCATGGAGAGTTCTAGATTTTCTCCTCCACTTTCTATTCCACTATGGATGCCTTAGGTCCTAGGCACAATATGCCTTCATTTGTTGCCTTCTATGATCGGTTGACTTGAGAGCAGTAAAAAATTCAACAGTTGAATGATGCTTCAGGTTCTATGAGCCATGCCTTGGTTGCTCACACATCTCCATGGAAACTAGAACAGAAACAGGTATCATCATCCACAGACTCTTGGAAGGATTCTCCTTCTCAACATTCCTCTGGCCCACCTCCTTCACCTAAGGGGAAATCGAAGATAGACAAACCCAAGTGTACTTATTGCAATAAGTTCAATCATGATGAGTCTCAGTGCTTTCAGAAGAAGGTAGATGGATATGCCCAACAGATTGCTGATTTGACATCTCTTCTTCATAAGAGCAATATTGATATTATGTCTTCCTCTTCTCGCTGGTCTTCTTCATCATCATCTCAGGAAAACGGGTCAGACAATGGAAAGGGTCATACCTTATGAGCATTGGCTATAGCTCCCTATTCCAGGTGGTTGTTGAATTTCGGTGCTTCTCATCATATGGCATCTTCTCAGAGTTCTTTCTCATCCTTTTCGGCCTCTACTACCCCACACATCTTGATGGGGAATGATATTGTTATGCCAGTGTGTGGTCAGGGTTCTATTGACATCGATGGTGGTGCAGTCCATGATGTACTGTGTGTTCCATCCTTGTCATCAAACCTTCTCTCCATTTATTAGATTACTCACAGTGGGACAGAGAAGATAGTTGAGTTCACTGCAGATTCTGTTCACATCCGAGATAGTGCGACTGGCTGCATTATTGCTACAGGGATAGTTGATCATGCCACCCGCATGTACTCCTCCCATTTTGGGTCACCATCTCCTGTGTTGGAGGATATCTCTCCAACTTCACGAGTGCCTGGTGAGAAGAAGTCGGGTTACCTAAACTTCTGTGTTGCTTCTGAGATCAGTGTTGTGGCTTCTCCACCTCCTCCTCCTATTGTGCCTGCCTTTGTTCAGCATGATTCTTCTTTAGCAGTTCCTGTTATGGTCACTCCCTGCATTAAGCTTTCCCCTCCAGTTGTTGAGGGCATATCCGAGGACATTCATCTCCTCTCAGCTAACAGATTTAGTCCATCTATTGGCCCACCTTCATTGGGGATTCCATTCCAGGAGTCTCACTCATTCTCCTTTGAGCACTAGCTCAGCCTTCCAGTTTCACTGCTCATTCAGGGGTTCCCTTGTTACTCTATACCTTTGTTTCTTCCACATTGGAGTTCCATTGGTTCGATCATTCCTACAGGTACTCCATCATTCTGGGGGGGCCTTGGTGCCTCATCCCTCTCTCATGGGGGGTTTGATTGTACTTATGGTTTTCAGAGAGTCTCTTGAGCCATTCTTTTCAGTTTTTTCTTCTATCTCTTCTTGGAGTAGGGTTTTTCCCATGTGGTTTTCTCTATTTCTCTGCTTTACAGAGATTTGGTTGTGTGTGGGTGCCTAATCAGGCCTTGTTGTTGAGACCCATTTTTCCCTGCTTTCATAGTTGTGCTAGGTTAGCTTACCTCCCGAGCTTCGCTTAAGGGGGGTGTTAGAGTAATTATCTATTCACACTTATTAATTAGATCATTTTGATTTAATTAATTAAGTTGTCTTTTACTCTAGTTTACTTAAGCTATCTCTTAGGTGCATTATAATTAATATTTATATTAATTATTAATGTGCAACCTAGCTTTTTCTATTTTAGGGTTTCGTTCACCTTTATAGGTTGAACTTTGTAGTTTCTTTTTCATTAATTCAAATTACATTTTTCGCTCTCACTTTCTGAGCAACTTCTAAGTTCTCTTTCTCTCTCTTCTCGCTTCTCTTCTGTATCAGGTTCTTGCATGCAAGTTTCTTGGCAACTGTGGATTTATTCATCAAATCCTACAATTAATATACTCAAACAACTTTTTTTTTGAGAAATCACCTACACCGCTAGAAAGTTGATGGAACTAGCTTCTTGACAATTTTGTTTGATTTTATTTTGCCTATGTTTACCTAAAATAGGAGAAAAATAAAAATGCCCCACTTTACAGACACAAAGGGTTGAAGTATAGCACTAGAGGGATATGATGGGTAGTACCAATGTACACTATGTGACCACAACTTCGCAGAGGTTAAAATAGGGCACCACCGAGATGAAAAAGAACATGTGGCCAATAATAAACACTGACCATCCAATAGAAATGATAGATAATGCAATGAAGGACAACTTGCAACAAAGGGTGAGCCAATGAAAATACTATAAATATTGATCTTTGGTAAATACATTGATTTATTAAGTACACAAATCCTAGCAAAAGGATTGTGCATGGTTTCCAAACAAAGAGTGGACATGTCAATAAATATATTTTTGGTTACTAGAGGGGAGATTAAACCACACCAAATCATAGGACGTCAATTACAACTTTTTGAAATGTTTATCCACAAATTTAGGCTGACCACATAAATCAATTTGACCCACCATGAAGGACTAAAAAATGATTTAATGTGTTGAACTTGCTTTAGGTTGAGCCCATAGAATATTTTTGTTCTTGTAATGTTGCATTTTTTGGATCATTTCTATCGTAGGATATTTTATTATTCGTTAGTGTTTGTTGATAAATGTGTGTATTTTTGTTAGAACAATTTAGGATATTTGTTATCATTTGTTAAAACTGTGAGTTACATTTGATCCACCCTATTCACTGCCATCACACATATATAAAGCCATATCATAATAAATTTTATTCAGTTTATTTTATTTTGGTTTGTTTATCTGTGGAAATAAGGGGGATAATAGAATGAAGGAATGAAGGAATTTTAATGACGTCCACGAGACCAACGGTCTACGGGACCAAGATAGAACCAATTAATCGATTTGCTAAAGTTTCTCCAAGTAGACCCTTTTATTGTGGAACCTCGCTAGGAAAGTAGTCATTTTGTGTAAGTTTTCATCTTCAAAAAGTTCTTTCAAACTTTTCACCTGTAAGTTGTCTCCGTAATGATTGCGAATATCCTCATAAGCAACACATTCCTTGATAAAATTCCACTCTGTTTCAACCACCCCTCTGCTACAAAAATTGCAAGCTCTTTCCTCCCACATCTCATTGGGAACTTTCCATCTACCAGTTTTGCATCATAAATGATGAGAGTTGGTCCTCAGCCGAGCCATCAGAATTTTTGCCTTGCCTTTAATTGTGGAACCTAAATATTCTTTATCACCATGGTACCACTTGGGGTTAAAATATTTTACATAGTAAGCTTTCTTCCTACCTTTCTGTTTTTTTCACATGGCAGTTTTGAATTTCTCTAACACCCACTTTTTTATCTCTATATTAGTGTTTGGGCACTTGTGAGGGTTTATGTTCCATTTGTTTAACCACTTTCTATTTTGTTTCTTCAACATTTTTTTCCTCCATTCTAACTCCTCTGTCACTACCATCCTAGGCCAACGATGCATATCCATATTACCCACTTCTTTTAAGTAGCATATCAAGTGAATAATTGTTGAGGCTTCAATCGAAAACATATCAGTCTCTGCCAAGAGGATCTCATATGGGACCGTCGACTTGACCTTGAGGTTACTAGTGATAATATGTTTTTGGATTCTTTCTATTTGCCGCCATTTGTGATTTGACATGTTACTCCCCCAAACCTCACACCCATGGAGAATAATTGGAACCACCAAGAGACCAAAGAGAGTCTTCCTAGTCTCCAACCCCACAGCTGAGCTTTCCTGCATCTATTCCGAAGGAGGTAAGAGGCTTTCCAACCCCCCTATATTCTTTTTGATATGCATCTCTCCCAACTTAGCCTATAGTTGAAATCAATTCCCACGTACTTGTACTCTTCCACAATCTCTAAATAGTTGCCCTCAAAAATAAAAGTATGTTGTTTTTTTTTTCCTTTTCAAAGAAAAGATCATGATTTTAGTCCTAGAGGCATTAACTTGCATCCCCACCTCCTGGAAAAAAAGCTCCAAATTTTTCAAATGATCTCTCAATTCTTGGGCGGACTTTGCAATAAGAATAAGGTCATCAACGTACAAAAGCAACCTCACCACATAACCCGCCAAATGTATGTCATCCCCATTGGCCTTGTTTAACCACTCCTCTAATTTATCTATGTAGAGACCAAAAAAAGTAGGGGATAAAGGGCACCCTTGTTTGACACCTATGTCACTCCCAAAGCATTCAAACATGCCCTCCTCAGTTCTTATTTTGGCTCTAGCCCATTCATATTGCTTATAAGCCACAACCCTTAACTTTATTGGGACCTCTAACTCTTCCATTTTGTGCCACAACTTATCCCTAGGAACAGTGTCGAAAGCTTTCATAAAGTCCACAAAACAACAAAAAGCTTATCCCCTTGCTTCTCCCACACTTTTTCAAGGAAGAGTGATGCAATGATCAATAATATAATGCTTTGGTCTAAATCCCGCCTATCCCTTTTCTCTTCTCTCTTCTTTTTTTGCGTAATCACTGATTCTACGCTCTAACATACTCCCAAAAGAGTTTTCCAAGAAGGGGATTCACCATAATGGTATGATAATTAGAGAGATTGTTGATGTCACCACTCTTGTGAAGAGGAATAACAATGCTGGTAGTCCACTCAATAGGAAAGTTTCCCACTATGACCATGTTGAAGATATCCTTGATGTGTGGAGCCAAGAGTTCCACTCCCCATTTCAAAAATTATGCTTGCAAGCCATCAATATCTTTTTCTTTACCATTTGTCAGCTTCTTTATACCCAGTTTAATGTTCTCAGTAGAAAATAGCTTAGCTAAAGTATTAATTATAGGTGGACTATCCACTCCATTTGGCCTTTCATATAACATCTTCACATATTCCAACCATTGAATTTTTGTGATGTTATTTTAGACTTGTTTTCTCTTCTTTTGCAATTCTCTCCAGAAACCCTTGGGATTATGTTTCCCTAAAGAGATTAAATCTTTCCTTCAAGCAGTCACATAACCTTCCTTTTTGGCTTTTATCAGTTGCTTGTATGCGTAGGTGTTTTCTTTGCTAGGTTCCCCATCTTTAAGATATCTTTTATTGTCTTGCATTCTTTGTCATACCAAGGGTGAGCTGGAAAGGTGTTTGAAATGTCCTTCCTTGGTTAGAGAAAAGTGAATTGAAAGAGACTTGTTTTTTGTGACTTTAATTGTTGAAAACATGCACTATTGAGATCTCCATTATTGGAATGGGTTGTACAAAGAGAACTTACCAATGTAAAAATAGGATTATGTTTTATGCGACAACTCCTCAACTTATGCAATTTCAATACCCATAGAAAATCTATTAGAGATAGTATATAAGGTGGTTAAGGGAAGCTTGCTTTTTATGGCCACAAGTTCTTTAGCCTCAAGTCTATCCTTTTGCAGTGAAGAAATGCCTTTTTCTTTGCTTAATTAAGAGAATAAGATATATCTTGAAGAGCAATATAGTTTACTATTATTGTGAAGCCCATAGGTTCTTTCGTTGCCTTGGGCTTGAGCCTCAACTTGACTGCCTTCAATGGGAATTTGCAACAAGATGTGGTGGAATGGACACATGGTGCTTAAAAGTATGTTTGTGGAGTTGAATGGCTCTAACAAAATAATGCTATGATTTTCTTAGCGGGTTGTTGAACAAGTTTGTACATCAGCCAGAGTTTGTGGTGGTACTTATAATTTGTGTGCCTTGTTTTCAAGTCATGATTGATCAGTTGAGATTGCAATATATTGGAGGAAAAGGGAAAAAACCTTACAAGATTAATATGGGTGATAAAGAGATCGTAGATGGACTTTGCAGAAAATAGCAATTATGAGGCATCAAAGTATGTGTCAAATTTGGCATCTCTTTTATTTTATTTTATTATTATTATTATTTTTAAATATAAATTTGTAAATTGTCCTACTATTAAGTTCTCAATTGTATTCTTCATAGATAGATTAGATTGAATCATCATTAGTGCTAAAATTAATACACATCTTTTAGTCTTCCTCACAACTAGATTGCAATAGCTTCGATGTGAAGTAAATTGTTCGAAGCAATTTCAATTCAACACATTTATTTTTAAGGTGCTATTTTTCTTCGTATATTATTATATTTTCTATTGATCTAGGTAATGACAAGTTGGATATGGAAACACCTTAATGTTCTAAACAAAATGACAAACAATTTTTCAAAGTTCATTTTGCTAGATTCTTAGCTACTACGTGGAAATAATTATTTTGCATGAAAGACCAAACTCAAAACTCAGCTCGAGTTTGAATTTTTTTTGGATATGGTCAATGGAACCACAACAAGAAATAAAAGTGATATTGATGAGAAAGATAAATTTGATCAAGGTAATAGGAAGGCCAAATTTATCATAATGTTCAAGATGTCTAATGAAGTTCAACCATTCATCCAAGACTCATTAACCACCAAAGATGCTCGAGACAAGCTATAGACGATGTATGAGGCAAATAATAAAAATTTGATTGTAATGTGCCTAATTTTAATAAAGTGACTTGATTAAGTTAATTAATTAAGTGGTCCTAAAATACAAATAATATCATAAGGAGTTGTTTAATTAATTAATTAAATTATTAAATAAAGGGGCCAAAATAATAAAATAATGTCAGTCTATGACCTATTGTAACTTCACAGATACTTCTTGGAGCCTTTTATAAGGAGATTGTTTGGAATTATAAATCATCATAGAAATTATTTGAACTCTTTTTGTATTGTTGAAAGCTGGAGGTTGAAGGTGGTTTGATTGTATGCAGTTTCAGAGGTGGAAGACCCTCTCTAATCTATATTCACAGTTTCATTGGGAGTCATTCCACACCCTAGTTTGTCATTGGAAATATCATCTCAAATATTTTCCCTTGTGCTTAATTTGGAAAATTTGTAAAGTCCCCTTCAGAGACAAATTTAGAGATTATCTAAAAAATAAAGATAACTGCTTTGTTGAAAAAAATTATAATATTATTGTTTGTCGGATATGTGTGCACATTTTATTAATATCAATTGTGAGGCTATCACATAATATAATTGATCAAAGTGTAAGACTACAATAATATTGTCGAAGGGTGTCAAGTGTCGAAGGGTGCCGAGTGCCAAAGGGTGCCGAGTGTCAAAGGGTGTCGAAGGTTGAGTGCGAAGGAACCAGAGGGTGCCAAGTGTCAAGGGGTGTTGTTGAATGGTGAACTTCAAAGAGTGTTGAAGGTGAAGTGTTGGGTGTCATAGAAGGTTGAGTGTTGAGTGTGACTTGCTATACAGGTACATTACCCGGTGTGCCTTACCATACAGGTGTGTGGGTAGAGTACCATCAGGCTATCGTACGATTGTGATAGTAAAGCATGGAATAAGTTGTCATTACATTTTAGTGCCAAATTATGATAGGTACATTATAGATCTTGAATTTGCAGAGTCAGTTACACAACTTGAAGATGAAGATTAGAGAGCAGTTATAATCCTTTCTTAAAAGGATTGTTGAATTGAGATCTTCCTTAAAAGCCTTGGGAGAAATAGTTGATAGTGTTATCCTGGTGCCTATTGTTTTAGAGACACTATCATCCAAATATAAGGTGTATGTGACAATGTTGAATGTCACAAATTAAAATCCTAATTTTGAGAAGTTGATAAATTTCCTTCAAAAGGAAGAGACTATCAGCCGTGATCATGGTGAAAATGATCATGCAATGACCACACATCATAAATGCAAGAATATTATGAAGTAATTTAGTAAACCTCCTAAACCTGATAATTCATCTACACCTCATAAGAAGGGTTCAATATGTGATAGGATTGTACATGATGTAAAGAATTGTTGGTACAACTCCTTGGAAAAAGGATCATCCAACTAGTCACATCAAAAGAATCTACTTCAAAGTGGTATTCCACGATGGGAGCAGAAGGCAAACATAAACAAGAAAGTAATATTATTGAAGTAAAAGATTCTCTAGATGAGGAATACGTGTTTTAAGCCCAAACTTAAACAAATAGTTCATAATGAACCTTAATATGGTATGTGGACTCAAGTGCTACAATACACATGACTGGACAAAAGGAGTGGTTTCTCACGTCGAAACCTTATCATAGTACAATCTCTCTTTGTGACGATACCACCCATAATATCAAAGGTATTGGTGACATACCACTTTATAGTTTGGCATACATCGTTGCAAGCTTACTAATGTTTTGTACGTGTTAGAACTTACCAAAAATGTCCTATATGATAATCAATTTCTTGATCACAACTTGAGAATTAAGTTTGATAAAAAACAAGATAAAAATGTTTGTTTCATTTGCAATAAGTCAAAACATTCAAAGATTTTTGTACATGCCTCTAAAAATGGTAAAATGTTTAGGCTTGACACAAGTGATAATAATAAAGCCTTAGTGACTAAGGGTGGTGATCTATTCATGTTATGACATCGTATATTTAGTCATTTGAACACTACTTATTTGCTTACCTTAAGTGAGAAAAGCATGGTCAAAGGACTTCCCCTACTTGAGAAGTCAAGTGTTATTTATTCCAGTTGTATTGCTAGAAAACAACATCAAGCACCCTTCTATCCAAGTGAGCTTCGTACAAGAAAAACCTTGCAACTGGTCCATACCGATCTGTGCGGGCCCATGGTACCTAGTCACAAGGGATTCATGTATTTTTCTGATTTTTTTAATGACCACACTCAAAAAATGTGGGTTTATTGCTTGCAGCATAAAGATGGGACCCTTTCCTAATTTAAAGAGTTTCATAATATTATGGAGATGGATATCATATTCTTTTCCTCCACTGAGATTGAGTGGGTAATACACCAACACAAAATTCTCCACCCACCTAAAGGAAAATTGAATTTGACATCAATTGAATGTACCTTATACACCTCAACAAAATGGAGTTTTTGAGTGATGATTGTATCATCACGGAGATGGTACAAAACATGTTAAAAGATTCTCAATTGGGACATGCATATTGGGTTGAAGTTGTGCGTATAATGTTGTATCTTCTAAATCGTGCACCAGCCAAATCACCTAGTGACATCACACCAAAAGAAGCACGAACAAGGATAAAGCCATCCATCTCTCATCTTCACGGATTTGGATGCACTACCTATATGCATATTCCTGAACAAAATTGGAAGAAGCTATATGTAAAATAAATGAAATGCATTCTTCTTGGATATAGTAATGAATCTAAGGCATATCGCCTTATGGATCATAATACAAAGAAGATATAAATTAGTAGAGATGTAATATTTAATGAGTAGAGGGATTCAAGTTCTCCTCCCGCATCATCACCATTAGTGATCCTATATTCAACATAGATGGGAACATTGATAGTCAATCAACACACATAAATGTAACAAAACCTTTACCAAAGTGGTATTCTAGTATCATTCATGTTAGAATTAATAATCTTTCCTTGGTGTTTTATTTAAATTTGGATAAGCCAAGGTATCCTTAAATGTATTTTTTGTCCTCTAGTCCAAGTGGGGGGACAAATCATTTTATATAATTCCTTTAATAAGAAAATTAGTTTATTCCTCCTTAAGAAGATATCGACAGTTGTCACACACACTAATGAATGGTGGCATTCGTAGACTTGGGAGTCACATTCTAACTCCTCTCTCTCTCATCTCTATTTAAGAGGTGCTCCTCTCTCATTTCTCACAATGCAAGGATGAAGGATGAAGTTATTGTAATGTGCATATTTCTCTCTTCCTCTCTCTCCTTTCTCTCATTAGGCTATGGCCTCATTCATAATATCACAAAGAGAGTTTTCTTTGCTTTTACCCTTATAAAATATCCTGTCTCCTTTGTCTTTGGCTCTTGGTGAATAATCTTGGATTTGGTTTCTCATGGTGACATTTCTCCCTTACCTAGCTCTCTTGGATTGTATAATTTCCTTTGCTCTTCCATTATTATTTCTTACATGGTATCAGAGAAGGTTACTAATCCTTGTTTTGAGCATAAAGGTGTTAGAGGTTACCATTCACAAAGCACTCCTTGTTTGGAGGTTTTTATCTAATCTGTTGTTTTGCAGATCCAATATTTGTTTACAATATTTGATTTTGAAAAGAAGCTTGTGCCATTACATAACTCATCCATGTTTTGTTAACACTTTTGATTGTAGGATTTCTATTAGATATCTTTTAAGTTTTTTTTCTAACCCTCTTTGGATGGCTTTCCGCCAAAGAGTAGAGTTGAATTTTTTTTGGGTTTGGACGGTTCACCACCAAACCGATTGAATATTTCTAACATGGTATCAGAGCTAGTTAAATCCTTTTTTTGAGTGTTGCATGAAGCAACTGTTGAAGGATATCTTGGTTGAGAAGGAGAACATATTTTTTGTTGATTGATATAATTCTTGTTTGCAGGATTCTTTCATTTTTTGCAAATCTAACATCTGGTTTTATAACTAGTTCTGGATGGCTTACCGCCAGATCTAAGTTTATTCATCTCTATTTGAAAAAAATTTAAGATCTAACCTCACCCTTTGTCGGGAAACCACAAGGGTTTTTCTAACTATCTTATTTGTAGGTTTATACTTTGCTTAATATATTTTGTTTTGTCATTATTTTTCTCAAAAATCTAATATATATAGATCTAAAAGTTGTTTTTATTCATTTTTAGTATCTCTAACATTTCTTGCAGCATCTCTAACATTTTTTTCTTCTATTTTTGTGTTTATGTTCCATTCAACATCCTTTATAAGCATATATTCTCAGATTTTATACAATTATGTTTACAACATATACTCTCAGACTTTATACAATAACATTTGGATCATATATTCTCAGATTTGCAACATATATTCTCATATTTTATACTATAATGTTTTATTACAGCTGGTCTGAGATAACATTAAGCTCTTCATCTTGTATCGCTCTCAGCAAGCCCACTCAACCAGCACGCGATCAAAACATCTTCCTTATATTTTATTCTCCAAACGACAATCGACCAACACTCCAACCGAGCACGTTATCAAAATAGTAGTGGAGGTAATCTGAACTTTATTCTTTTTTTTATTCATTTGTCCTTTTCTCTAGATACTAATTTTGGATATCATTATTGAATCTGACATATTCCCTGTTTCAGCTCTGCAATATTTTGGCTATTCTTTCTCTTAGTAATCATTCTTATAGTTTGAACGTTTCTTTTAACCTTTATCTCATTTAATATTTAAATCTCATTAATTTATTCTTATTATTATTTTACATCTGCTTATTTTAATTTATTCATCTAATTTGTCTATCGATAATTATTTATCTTCATTTCAATAATCTTCTCTCTACTTTCTCTGAAGTTAGTATTCCATTTATTGCATCATTTGATAATTTTCACTTATTATGGTTTATTGTCTATGTTCAAATTAATACTCATGTTCACTTTCAATGGAGTTTCTAACTAATATCCATGACATTAATGTTGCTCAGTTTTAATTTTGTCTAGTTAACATTGCCTTCCAGTGGATTATTTCATTATTAGCACTAATTGCTCTCAAATTTCAAATGATCTATTGTTGCATCTTTTATGAGTTCCATTTCATCCATTGTTCCATTTGTAAGTTGCATTGGGTTGCACTTACTTCAGTTGATGTTTATCAACCTGTTTCATTTGTAAGTTGCACTGGGATGCACTTACTTCAGTTGATTTTTATCAACTTGTTCCATTTGTAAGTTGCACTGGGTTGCACTTACTTCAGTTGATGTTTATCAACTTGTTCCGTTTGTAAGTTGCACTCGGTTGCACTTACTTCAGTTGATTTTTATCAACTTGTTCCATTTGTAAGTTGCACTGGGATGCACTTACTTCAGTTGATGTTTATCAACTTGTTCCATTTGTAAGTTGCACTAGGTTGCACTTACTTCAGTTGATGTTTATCAAATTGTTCTATTTGTAAGTTGCACTGGGATGCACTTACTTTAGTTGATGTTTATCAACTTGTTCCATTTGTAAGTTGCACTGGGTTGCACTTACTTCAGTTGATGTTTATCAAATTGTTTCATTTGTAAGTTGCATTGGATGCGCTTACTTCTATAGATGTTTATCAACTCGTTCCATTGCTTAGTTTTTGGTGAGGATATTGTTCTTGAAATCCTTCTTAAATTTTGTTGGATTTCTCATATCTCTGGCAGGCAATATGTTATTACTCCTCATAATACTGTCTTATGGTTCAAAATGGTAAACATGCTTGGCAAATTAGGATCTTACATTAATTTGGTGCTCGAGTATCATATTCTTCTAATTTTATCATTATCTCCCTCGTATTTATTTATATACTAACATGATAATGCACTGCATTCTTCATTTCTTAGATCGTGGGTCATGTAGGTGATGGAGTCATGACCCATTCACTTGCGGCCTGAAATGACTCATTAGTGGACTGTTTATATCTATATGATTGACACATTGTTGATGTAGGTTTCATTAGTTGACCTTTTCTGTCATCATTTGTGTATTAGTATATTTCTTTCATGAGAGCATTGATAAATACTTTCGTACCTAAGTTGTTCTTTTTGAAACTTTGAGCATTTAGTTTATCTTGATATCATGTTAGCTACATTACAAATTTTTATGATTGTTCATGATTACTCTCATTCTTCAGTTTTCAAAAATTCTCTATAGCTAAATAATTTTTATATTATGAGTTTCTTTTCAAAAGTGTACTAATGTGTATCAAGGTAGATCCCAACTATGGGAAATCTACTTGTGTTTTTTTCTATTCTTTGATTCAGGTGATACATCATGGACCTCCAAAGACATCAATTCATTTACACATGTCCTATGAATCACAAGACTACTTGCATACGTGCATATACTTCCACTTGAACACATTTACAGGACCCATCTACTTCTCTTGGCTCTACCAAAGATGCTTGTATGTTACGTTTCCAGAAGGCCACTTGCAAAATTGAAGACAATACAAGATCAAGTTGCAGTTTTTTGTAAAAATTGGGTTTCATACCCCTTGTAAACACCCCAAGTGGAGATTAAAGGGGGTGTTAGAATTAATAATCTTTCCTTGGTGTTTTATTTAAACTTGGATAATCCAAGGTATCCTTAAATGTATTTTTTGTCCTCTAGTCCAAGTGGGAGGACAAATCATTTTATGTAATTCCTTTAATAAGGAAATTAGTTTATTCCTCCTTAAGAGGATATTGACACTTGTCACACACACTAATGAATGGTGGCATTCATAGACTTGGGAGTTACATTCTAACTCCTCACTCTCATCTCTATTTAAGAGATGCTTCTCTCTCATTTCTCACAGTGCAAGGATGAAGGATTCAAAGTTATTATAATGTGCATCTTGCTCTCTTCCTCTCTCCCTCTCTTTTCTCTCTTTAGGCTGTGGCCTCATTCATAGACACTTCAACTTCAAGTTTGAGGACTTGCAACATGGTTTGCAATGAGGCAAATCTAGACTTTACGACTTCATTTGATAATAATCTTGAACTATCTATATTTTAGGATGCACCATAATTAAATCCTTGGAAATGGGCTATTAATGCAGAGTATCAATCTTTGATAAAAAAGAACATTAGGGAGGTTGTAGATCTACCAACTAGTAAGAAAGCAATTGAATGTAAATGGATATTTAAGTTTAAGTATAAAGCATATAGTAAATTTAATTTTATAAGTGTAGCTAATGGTTATGCCCATAAAGAAGGAATAAACTATGAGGAAATTTTTTCTCCCACAACAAAAAGTAAAACCATTAGAATGATTTTTACTTTAGTTGCACAATTTGGATGGAAATTGTATCAAATGGATGTAAAAAGTGGATTTCTTAATGGAGACCTAAAGGAAGAGGTCTATATGACCCAACCAAAGGGATACATTGCACCCAGTAAAGGAAAAGGTATGAAAACTTGTGAAGTCCCTACATGGTCTTAAACAAGCTCTTAGAGCTTGTCATATTAAAATTGATGAACATCTGCTGCAACATGATTTCACTAGGCATCCATGTGATCCAAATCTTTACCTCAAGGAGGGGGCATATTTTGATTATTAATGTATGTGTTGATGGCTTAGTTATCACAGGAAATTCAAAATAAATGGTTGAAACAACTAAAAATGATGTCAAGAAGGCTTTTGATATGACAAATCTTAGGCTACTACACTATTGTCTAGGCTTAGAGGTATGACAAACAAATCACCATATATTTATTCATAAATAAAATATGCCAAGATATTGATTGAGAAGTATAGAATGATGGATTCCAAACCCATGTCTACACCCACATAATCAGATGGTAGTTATCTACATATGATCCATCTCCTCAAGTGAATGCAACTGTTGATTGATAAATGATTGGAGGGTTGATTTACCTGACATCTAGAATAGATATCAGTTTTGTTGTTAAATATGTTTCATGATTCATTCAAGAACCAAAAATATGTCATTAGAAAGTGACAAAAAAGATATTGAGGTATATACATGGTATAATGAATCATGGTTTGGAATAGACAAGAAATGATTAATTCTTCTTGGCAGGATAAACATATGCAAATTATGTAGGTTCTGTTGATGGTATGAATTCTACATCTAGATTTTGTTACTTTTCAGGTTTAGGACCCATTTCTCGGGGAAGTAAGAAGCAAGCCACAACTACACATTCATCAATAGAGCTGGAATATCATATAACAAGTACATGAATAGTTTGTGAAGAAGTTTGGCTACGTCACATATTAGAAGGATTAGGGGCACCACAAAACCAAACTAAAATTTTGACTGTGATAATTAGAGTGTTCTCGAGCTTGTTTATAATCCATTTTTTCATGAACAAACCAAGAATATTGAAGTTGATTTCCACTTCATATGAGAACATGTTCAACAAAACATCATTTAGCTCTAATTTTTCTCAACACAGGAACAATGTGATAATACCTTCACCGAGCCTCTTACATGTATATAATTTAAAAGTTATTACAATTCTCTTATTAGTACTTTAAAGCAATGATGTAATAAGGGGGAATGTTAGATATTCCATCATTTTTATTGCAGATTTACTTGTTGATAAATGTGCGTTTGTTAGAATTTAGGATATAAATTTTATCATTTGTTAAAATGATGAGTGTCATTTAATGCACTCTATTCACCACCATCACATGTATATAAACCCATATCATAATGAATTTTATTCACTCAATTGTTCTGCAAAAATTGATATGTAGAATATTAAATGAGCCAAGTTATAATGTGAAATGTCGATCACCATAAGTACATGTATGTGAATATCCAATGAAAAATTCACCTACAAATAATATAGGCTTGTGCCAAGATTTATGCCAACATGCATAAACTAGTACTCTAGATCGAGGACCAATAACATTAAACCCTATAGAGTATAGGATATTGAACATACAATAAGAATCAACAAGAGAGCTTAATAACCTCAAATTATACAATGTAGAGGGCGCCAATTGTTGTTGACCATATAATAAAAAACTTCCAGGACGCTTAGGGGGGTTGTATGACCTACCCAACAAAAGTTTTTCCCCCAAAAATAACATTTTTGTAAATAGGCAAATTTACAGTCAAAATTTGTCCATTCAAGCTCTTGAGCATGATGGTGATGTTGATTTGTGCCCAAAGTGCTTAGAAAATATAGCGACCAATCTTCACAGTTTTTCAAACCCTTGTAGATTTGGAGAAATATAACCAAATTTGACAAAACAAAAGGAAAACATAACTTTCATGGTTGTTTAACATTCAATCATGAGGTCCTTGAAACCCTACTTTACACATATCAAATGCTTCAAGATAAAATACAACTCTTAGATTTGGGATGGAATCTTAAGACCTAGAGCTTTGATACTATGTTGGAGTAGATAGGTGACTCCACACCACCCTAAAGATCCCTACAAGATCAAAATAACTTCCATAAGGGAGGATCTAAATAATAGATTGCTTCAACAATGTAAGATTAACTGAATATAATGATGGACATTTGAATATACATGATAGGTCTTGCTTATAAAGGTAAGGTGTGATGAGGTATGATAATTACTCTTGACATAAACATTAAATGCTTAAGAAACTAAAATTAAACAAGGTGACCATATAACTTCTAAAATGTCACTAGGGACCTAAGTGAATTTAAGTCATGGGAATAGGTCCCCTACTTAGAACTAGCAATGTACAAGACTTTTATTGGGTACAAAACCTTATTCATACTTGTACATTTATTTCTATCACCTATCTTTCCTTTCTATTTTGAAGTAACACCCATGTTTTCTTAACTCACTTGTTGTCTTGAGGGGAATCATCCCACTAACTCATTGTTATTCTTTTTGTGACTTGGGCACTAGTCCTCATTTATCCCTATCCAATATATTTTATTCTTCTCTCAGACAAACTTACTTCTGTTAGTTGCAATATTTTATTCTTCTTTGTGACAAACTTACTTCTCTTAGTTGCAACATCATTTCAAAGTCAGGAAAAATGTAGACACTTAAAATTGACCAAACTTATCCACACCTAATTTTAGTCTTTCCTAAGTCATTAATTTTTATTATTTATTTGATTAATTCCACCATTTATCCCCATTCTTATTCCAATTATAATTAAATAAAAAATTATTATTTATTTAATTATTGTATCCTTATCCTATCCCATTAATTAAATATTTATATTTATTATTTATTTAATTAATTCTCCACTACTGGTGAGTAAATTACACCCCTTTAGAAATTCACTGTCACTTTGGACTTACTTTGTTCGCTATACCTAATGTACATGGTTCATGCTTGATGTGCACAATTTTGGGATGATTTCCAAAAACTTATGCGATCCCCTACTAGAACCTTTGTTTTGGCTCAAACTTTGAGGACCGGGGAACCCAACCTCTATCTAGGTAGTTTGGCCCCAATTATTTAATTACAACGGTTGACTTTGCTAGTGGCAAGATATTACTCCTCGATGTTGGCCTTCCCCAAAAATTAAATAAAAAAAGGAGTAATTTGTATATAAATACAACTCCCTCACACATTTGAACTCTAAGTCTTGACATCTAGCAAATTTGATCTGCACAATCAAGCATATTCAAGGCAATTGAGCACAAGTCTACAATCAAGGAGTCAAACATTAAAGTTTGAGCAATTATGATAAGGTTTTATGTGTTCCTCCATGAAGAAGTCGTGCATTAATATCATTCAAGCAACATCAAACGTTATTTGAGACTCCAAGCCAAGGGTTTCATTTCAAAGGTAATATTTGTTAATTCAATCTTTTTCATTAAGGTTTTAATCTTTGTCCTTTATGAGGATAAAACCTCTTTTCCATCAAACATTGTTGTAGTGGACGTGGAAACATCAATATAGTGTTTGACACAGGTAAGTCCCTATACAACACAACCATTTTCCCCCATTTTAATGTGCATAGATTTAGGTGTGATCACAAAGAGCACTACGTGTATGTAGAACATACACCAACATATAATCTCAACCTTCAAATAAATAGAAACACTTGGAATAGGGCACCCTCAATCATGTATGTCACTCTTTGGGAAACTTTTGGAGAGACATAGCTAGAAGACTCCCTAATCTAGAATCTGGAACTTACTGTTGATTTAGACACAAGACACCCAACACACTATTCATGCATTTTTTACCCTACTTTGTAGCTATAAGTTCTTATTTGTATCCTCTTGCTAGATTTGATCTATTGTGTTAATTTTTAGCTTTGTATTCCACCGCTGTTGTTGTTGTTGTTGAAGTTTTAGTATTAAATCATTTAAACTAGTGGAAGATGCTAACACCTTGCACCCACTTAATGCTAATACACTAGGTGAAGTGGGTGATATTAGGATCAATTATAATCAACCAAATATTGTAAAATTTGCATTACCATTCTGGAAAAGGTGACTAAATGCCATCATACATTCATATAAGCCACCACAAGAAGGTGTCCAGAGAAATGTGTGATATCCCATGCACAACTTATTCTTACAATAAACAGTATTTGGGTCCATCACCAATCTTTGTACTAGGGTTTGGAAGAATGGACACCAATCTTACGAATCATATCCATTGGAAGAGGTGTCATATGATGTCAAACATGAGCTTAATTTGGTACTAAATGTGCAAGTCCTCCCAAGATTGAAGGTTCATGGTAGCTTTGGAGAATAAATCTCGAAGGGGCCTTTCTTGTTGAATGCAAGGCTCGAACCTAAGACAACCTAGCTAGATGGAGCCCTTGAAATTGAATAAGTGAAAGCCACTCGTGGTTGTGCTAATTAAAGGAAAGCCCTTTCCCAAACTTGTTCCAGTCCAAAAAAACCAAGGCTTGACAACTTCCCAAGCACACCAGGTGCTTTTGGCAATAAAGATGCAAAAAAGAAAAACACAATCAATTTCCAGAAACAATACATCATAACTATACAATGGATTGTGGAAACTACTCTATTCAATAAAGATGCACTCGATATGCACAACTTCTTTCATAAGAAGAAGGGTTTGAAAATCAATCCCCTTTAAAGCAAGCCGATGGGTTGAAAAGGCAAAATAATTATAATGCCCAAGAAAAAATTTCTAGGCCTCATTGCCAGAAATGACCCACACATTCCAATTAACTCAAAGAGCGAACCCTTAGCACTAGTTAGAGAGGAGCACAAGACCTCCAGACTCTCGTAGGAGATGATAAAACTCCTAGACCACATGGTGGAAACCTTTTCGATCATTTAAAAGAACTCAAAAAAATCACGAAGAAGTTTCTCAAACTTTAGATTAGAAGCCTTATAAGAAACCTAACATAATTTCATTAATTACACTCAATCAATTAAATTAATAACTTTTGTCCAAAAAAAAAAAAATAATAAAAAAATTTAAAATTACTTCTTTAAAAACAATAAAATAAATAAAATAGAGAATTCAAACAAACATTTCTACTGTAACTTAAAAGAGCTTTAAATCTACGAATTCGAAACACCGACTCAGTCCATAAACTCCCTCATTGTCATTCCTTCCGAGTCCATATTCTTAGATATCCTACCAATTATCAGTTGGACAATCATTTTTAGGTTTTCTATTCTCTCGTCGGCACCATGAGCAAATCAGGGCAGCCCCCGGATCTAAAGAAGTGAGTAGTTATTTAAATTCAGTGGCAGTAACATATTTTTCAGTTATTTGTTATTTGAACAAAGAGAGAATGAATGTTACATATTTGGGATGGATTCTGGACAGTCATATCGTGTATTTGATGATGTGTATTTAACTGGGCAAAGTTTACTTGCTACAGGCTGGTTTTTAGCGTTGAAGGGTTTTATATTTTATTGTTAAATGACAAGGGTATTTATAGTTCAGTGCTTAAACCCTAGGGTTTTAGAATGTTGGGTCAATGAGCTAGGGTTTTAGGCTCCTCTCTTGCCAGCTTTTTCCTTTCTTTTGAAGTTGGAATGCAGACTGACATGGTTAGCGTTTGGTTTCAGGTACATGGACAAGAAACTTAACAGTGAGTTTGCATGATTCTCAATCCGTGGTTTTGGTGGTGAATTAGTTTAAATGTTTATTTATTTATTTAATTTATGAATTCATTAAAATGCTTACATATTTGACTTAGTTCCTTTTTAGGTTAGTGGTTGTGATGAACAATGGATCTGTATCTTAAACTATGAATTTGAACTTTTCAGAATGGTGTGGTAGTTGATAGTGATACTGTATACTTAATTGTATGCGTACTTAGGGGTTTATTTATTTTTGTTTGATTTTTTGCTCTTGTTTCAATAACGTCACGTTTAATTTTGTTTGCATGGAGTGTTGTGACAATGGAAAACTGGAATGTCTGGTTGTGGTGTTTATGACATCTGACTGTTGTACCATTTAATATCTATTCTAGCTGGAAGAAATACTCATAAAAATCTGTTAAAGCTGCAACAAATCAAATTCATCGAGGGAAATGAAATAATATTTTGAAAGTTTATATGGACAGGAGTGGTACCTATGGATGGCTTGGTTTTGGCTTTTCCTCAATTGATAATTTCTTGGTCTAGGGCTTTGGCAGCTTGCAGTTGGCAGTTAATACGGCATTTTCTAATATAAATTCTATCATGTTATTAATCTGAAATATCTGTTAAATTCCATTTGTTCTTTTACCTAGGTATTGAGTAGAATCTAGAAGCAGACATAAATTCCATATTGGCTTCTGGAGATTTTGGGATTGCATTAAATTTACCGGGACAGCAAAAATTGATTACATTTATTCTTTTAAACTAACCAGTTCAAGTGGATTTCAAATATAGAAGGGTCCGCACTAGCTTCCCTTTTAGGAATAATAAACTAGATTGGGACAGTGGAAGGAATAAAACAAAATGGTAATGAAAAATATTAATTGGTAAAACGACACTCCTTGATGTTTGTACAAAAGTTTAGCAAAAATATTGGCTCCTGCAAATGGGGTACTTGAAATCCAGTTACTAGCTTGTTGCAAAAATCGGGTGATTATTTTAAGATTGCATACTTGTTTCCTGTTCTTACAAAGAAAGTTGATGGACCGACGCAATGAGGTTTAAGTGGGAAAAGAAATGTAAGGTTTTTCTATTTTGGAGTAATGTGCAAACCATGTGATTTTCTCATTGGTAATTATCGTGAACAATATGTTGAATCAACAGTGTAGACATCGGAATGTCCTCTTCATGTTATTTTGTTGTTCAGTTATATTGTATAGGGTGTATTGTTGCCTTCTTTATGTGTATAGACACCATTGGCTTTGATGTTTTGTAGCCTTCTGTGATTTCATATCTTATGCTGCTTCTTTTAGCTTTATTTATTTCATGCATTCACTCTGTCAAATTTAGTGCAATGACAATCCTGAAAATATCTTTTCAATAGATCAACAAGAAGCTCATTTTCATTAGTTTAACAAACACTACGTCCTCGAGGCTGGTCTCTAATGTATAATTGTTTATGGATTTGTCTTGATTATATCTTTTATTGTATGAATCTCAATAAGTAATTAACTGGTAGGCTTCCCATGCGAGCTTGCGAGTGTACAGATGAGTGCAAACGTGTCTTGCACCTGAAACAAGTAGTCTTACATTGGAAACAGGTTGCCAGTAAACAATGTCGAGGTGGTTGTTTGCGGTGTATTGATCCTTATCTCGGACCTCTCGAAACATTCACTGCCTCATGCTGAACACATAATTTTGACTTGCATATGAAACAAATCTCCATATCAAATTGGATGTTAGTCATGAAACCCTAAAACCCTGATATTTTCAGATCTACTTTTTGTTTGCTGTCAATCAATTGATGCAACGGCCCTGAGATTAGTTTTGGTTCATCTCATTTAAAAATATTTTTTCCGTAGTAGGTTTTGCAAAAAAATCATGCAAACTCTGCTCATTTTTTTCATTAGCATTGTCGATAGCAGGGCACAATTTGTGCAGAATCTTGAGGTAAGTCACTTGCCATGATCTGTGGGAGTTTTATTTTTTGAAATCTCCATGTGCCTGAAAACAAAATTTTGTTTGCATTTAATACAGACTCTGAATTAAACTAGCCCTAAAAACTCAACATTTTTAGATCCATTATTCGTTTACTGTGAATCGATTGAAGCAGCAGGTGTACAGAGATTGGTTTTGGTTTGTCTCATTTAAACCTTTTTTTGCTGTGGTAGGGTTTTGTAAATTTTTCCTGTCCAGGAGGACATGATAAGTTGCTCCTTTTTATAGTTAGCTTGTTGAGGGAAGTGTCCCATTTGGCAGCCTTGTTGGCTGTGAGGAATAGTCGGTGAGTTCTGCAAAAGAGCAGTCCAATAGACTGCACCCATGTGAAGTCCCTTCCCACACCCTCTCCTCTATTTCCCATGAAGTGCGCATTGATGTGCAGGTCTGAGTCATGCTATTTCTTACTGTGAAAATAGAATATGATGCCAGCTCCTCCAATGAAGCGAGGATCCTGGTATATGCCCCCTGGCTTATCACAGCCTGCAACAACAGCACCAGTCACATTATTTCTTAATCCACCTCAAAAGCTTAACTCTAAATTATAATCATAGTAATCATTACTTAAAACTTACTACACATGGCCTTGCAGGTTTGGCAGTCCACCTCACAAGTATCTAGCCATTATTCGAGGCAAGGTAGTTTCTGTTCAAGGTTGACTGATGGAAGCAGGAAACAAAAGGGCCTCCACATGGTCCAGCAGCGTTCAAGAATTTAATGCCTGTTATTCTGTGGAATTCTATCACCAGCAGAGTGTAGAAACCTTTTCTAGATGAATTATGGAGGGAACTTAAGAAGAACAGGCAGCTCTAGCCTCATGTAGATGTTACAGCTGGCCTACAAATGTGTGGCAGCCTCAAACACGTGTTTAATATTTGCCCATCAACACCTCTGCTCTAAGTTGCCGATTCAGGTGTGGATGCGGGTGCGCGGATGTGTGAATTTTTTTTTTGGGGGAATGTGGATGCGTTTTTGTATATATATATATATTATATTATATATATTATATATTATATATTACAGACGATGTTCAGATCAACTACTATTACATATAAACGTAATACATTTTTAAGTATTTTAAAAATGTAATATTATATATTACGAGTCAACGCGCATCCGGGATAAATATTATCAACGCCCATCCGGGATAAACGTTATCAACGCACATCTTTAACTAATTACCAGTGTTGCCCCGAGACGGGGAGACTTTGAGGTCTCCGATACCGGTACGCCTTTTTCAAAAAAGGAGACGGGGGTACTTGGAGACGGCAATTTTTTTTTTTAATATAATTTAATAATTATTAAGAAATATCATAGAT
>MU227688.1:765925-786407 GCA_018584345.1 Thuja plicata | reverse complement strand
ACTTCTGCATATCTGGGATCTTGTACACCTTGTGTGTTTTTTGTACTTGCACTCAGTTATAAAGTGCCATGGGGGGTTATGATGTTATGCCATTTTGTGCTCATCCACCTTTGTCAAGTGAGTGTACATTCCACGACATTAGCCCATGCTGTGTGTCAGTGACACTGTCCTTTATCCTGTGCCTGTACTTCTGTTGCACTGTTGGTGTTCTTGATTCTGCTTTCTGTAGATGTTTCTGGCATTGCATTTCAGTGTTCCTGTCACCTCTCCCTGTTCAGCATTATGGGGGCGTTCACCTGTTGGTTCTATTGCTTCTTTGGTTTGATTGATCAGCTCTTCAGACTTTGTCTTCTCTACCTGGTCATGCACTTCAGTGGAGGTTCCAACAGTTTCTTCTGACAAAGTTTACAACTTCATGCTTCGGAGATGCTTCTTGCTCTTTCTTGTTCCTCTCTTTGGGACTTTCCCTAGATTGAAGGCCCAGTTTCCTTCATTTAGTTTATTTCTTGTACTTGGGTACCTGATCAGGCCTAGTTGCCGAGACCCATAGTTCCTTTCATGCATTTTATTTTCATGCATCCTTTAGTCCTTAGTTGTTTAGCTTCTCCCTAAGTTACACTTAAGGGGGGGTGTTAGAGTAGCCATATTATAGCTAATAATTAAATCATTTAATTATTAGTCTATTATACTCTACGCTTAAGTTAAACTTAGGCATCTCTTTTAGGGTTTTCCCTTTAGGGTTTCGGTATCCTTTTATAAGGATTCACCGCTTTGCATTTCATTAAGGAGATTGTATTGTATTCATTTTTGTTGATAATATAAATTTATTCTTTCAACATGGATATCATGTCTCTGGCTTTTTGGCCGCCATAGCTTTCTCTTATTCTGTCTGTATCTTTGCTTCGTTCTTGTGACAGGTTTGCATGCAGGTGTTCTTGGGAGATTAGTTTTCAGCCTAATCCAACATAAGGAAGATTAAATTCATGACTCGATGGTCCAAGACTTAATTTTCCCTTCACGAAGAATGTCTTTGATACATTTGATCCATTTGGAGTTCCAATTCTTAGCCAAGCATCCTATATTTTATTCTTATGGGTGGGATTCCACCATATGGATCTTTCTCCAAAAATGATGTTACCATTGTCAATAATCACATTATGAGTAATCAACCTCTAACAAAGTCTCATGTCTTCCAAATTGACTTAAAGACATTGGATCCTGCCAATGTAACAGGGAAGTGACTTACCACTATATCAGCGAAGGGGAGCATTTTCGAGGTTGTGGCATATTTAGGAATAATCAAGCTGATGTTGTTCTTAACCAATATTTTCCATGCCTCATTCCCTTCTAGAGCCTTGAAAATCCACTTGGTAGCTAGGTCCATACCTTGGAGTTTTAGATCTTTTAGCCATAGGCCTCACAACTTCTTGGCCATTATGCACCGCTCCAATTTCACAACATGGGCCTTGTTATGTCCTCTCCTGACAGATTAGAGATATCTCTTGATTTGTTTTTTAATGTTGTTAATATGATAGTTACTAAAAATCCACACAGAGCTATAGTAGATGGTAAAGGAAGATAATACTTTTTGACAAACTTGTATTATGCGAGCCAATGATAGATGTTGCTTGTTCCATTTATTAAGTTCCTGTTCAATTTTTCCTTTAATCCATATCCACATATCCTTTAGGATCCCTAAGTACCTGAACTATTTGTTGGACCCTCCCCATTATAAGATGTGTTTAGAACACCAACTTGGGGGAGAGTCCTCCCATCCTAGAAGGATGAATTTTTTGAGCGAGATCTTCCCTCCAGAGGCTTCACAATATAGATCCAAATTCTCAAGAAGGGAATTCATATTATTTTCATTCGACTCCAAGAACAAAGCTATATCATCAACGATTTGTATATTCAATAGATCCTCCTAAGTGGGCAGAGAGATGCCCCTCACTCTTGGGGAGAAAGTGGAGTCCCTAAGGAGGTAGTATATGACATATGCTATAATCACAAATAGGGTTGGAGCAAGGGGGCATTCTCACCTAATGGATCTAGTGAGTAGGAAGGCTTCTAAACTTTATCCATTTGTATCCACAATTGCATAGGCATCTTTCATTAGCATTTGCACAATGTAATTTTTTTTTTGGGGAACCCAAAACACTAAAGCATCATAGTTAGCAAATTCTATTCCACTATGTTATAAGGCTTTTCAAAATCTAGTAGATACATGGCTATTGACTAGTTGGTGTTTTTGGCCCACCACATTGCCTCCCAACTTGTGAGAAGGTTCTCTAATATGTATATGTCTTTAATAAATCCGATTTGGGTACTCCTAATAACTTTAGGGAAAATGTTAACCAATATGTTGGCCATGATTTTATAGGAGACGTTAAAAAGGGTAATACTCCAATTTTTTATCAACGGTTTGTCCCCTTCATTAGGGACAAGCTTAATTACACCTCTGTTGATGCTAGGACCCAATGGGCCCTTACTAATAGCCTCTTTGTAAACTTAAGAGTGTTTATTAGTGTAATGGGGATCAATGGTAGACCACCAAATTCAACATACATTGGAATACCAAACTCCCAACAAGGTGACTTCGATTTGCACAACCAAGGAAGGAAGGGTGCAAATTCGCGATCCACATAAAATGTGGGATGCTTGTTTGGTGGATTCCTTATGATAAAGATGACGATGATATATAAATCTGATAAATGATACAATAAGAGAAATGAACTTACATTGAAACTAGGAGAGAACAAGTGAATTTCAGATCTGAGTTTTACTGTTGCAAATTTGTTAGAAACATAAATTGTTCTGGATCCGGAACCTGACACTTGCATCTTCCAATTGAGAAAATTACAGTTTCCCAGGACTATGTCGACTCAATTCGGCCTTGTCCAAGAAATTCGGCCTTGTCTTAGAGACTCCAAATCTGACAAATTCTGTAGAGGGTCAGCAACTGGTTTTGTATCTCTAAAATTTTGGGTTTGAAACTTCGCCACCTGCTCTTGGACACAGAAAATAAGGGGAAATTATTGTGGGAAGGGGCTTGCCTTGGTCAAGCCCTTGTATAGGAATTAACCTTTAAATGAAATAGATATGATTGAAAGAATGTTGTCGTGTAGCATCTATAAAAAATTAGAGTTTATAAAAATTTTGAGTTTATAAATTTTTTTTAACAATGGAATATATCATACCATTTAGATACAATTGTCCCTAAATATGTGATTAAGAATGCTGATGCAATAGCCTTGACTCAACACAAAAACCAAAAGGAAATCATGTAGGACAAAATCTTATGTAGTAGATGTTGTAATTCACTTCAATGTTGAATTGAAGAAGAGAAATAAGAGGAAGAGAAATAAGAGGAAGACTTGATGGATGAACGCAAATCTCATTCCTTGATGTCAAACTCCTTTGCTTGGCCTCCAATTTAGAAAAGAACTAGATCTATGAAAGGAAATGCCTTGAATGCTTGATGATGAATGCCTTAAATGGATGTTTGCTCGCACTTGAATGTCTTGAATGCACAATAGTTTTCTCAATAACACTTGCATGAAGATGAGATAAGGTGTGAAAACGAGAAGAAGAGGTCTCCTTTTATACACATTTTGGGTCTCAGATTTGCAAGGCCGACCTTAGTTAAGCACCTAGGAAAAACAACCCCACATAGGGCCCGAAGCCCACTAAAATGCAATGCCCTAGGATTAGGCTGACCTAAGTCGGTCTTGTGCAGACTGACTTTATTAAAGCTGGCCTGAGTCTTAGGATTGTGTGCTAAGAGAGAGATCTGAAAGCCTTAGTTTGTCGGGAAATCAAGGCAACTCCCGAAATCTAAAATGCATGGAAAAGGACCTAGGAAGGAAATGAATTATGAACGGAAGAAAGAAATGGAAAAAATGCATAGAAATTAGAGCCAACCTCGAGTATGAAGGAGGACCTATATTTGAAGGAGGACTAAAGTGGGCTCAAAATGGTCCCAAAATGAGCACAAATTAAGTACTTTCTTTTTAGGACGGCACATTTAGCTCCCACTTTAGCGGGAGTACGAGACAAGCTCATTCTCATGATAAAGGAGAGTAAAGAAAGAATGAGAGAGATGATAGGGAAATTGCAAAGAGATAGGACAACAATAAGTTCAAATGCGTAAGCCCCCAAACCAAGGATCTTAACTCCCCATCCATGCACAAGGACACGAAACAAAGGAAAAAACAAAAGACAAAAGAAAAGACAAAAGACACAAAAGGGGTTAGTACCAAAACTCCAAATCAACTAGTGAAAGAGACCTCGATAAAAAATGTCCCATCCACTAATATCATGTTTGGAAAGCTATTGCAAGAGCACAAATGATCACATAGGAAGAACAAGAGCATCACCAAAGACGATACAAACCCCATGGTCTAACCTACTAGCATAACCATGAGAGAGAGAGAGAAAGAGAGAGAGAGAGAGAGAGAGAGAGAGAGAGAGAGAGAGAGAGAGAATTGACATTCTAGCAAATTGTGTTATGCTAGTCAACTCTTTCCTTGAGAGATTTTGCGCACATGACAACTTGAAAATGTTTTGCGAACAAAGCGGCTTTTAGGGGGATCACTCTTATGGAAACCATCGTCTCCATGTGGATCCATGTGTAGGGATTAGTCTTATGGAAACTCTATATGAATCCTTGTCCAGGGACTAGTCTCGTGGAAATTCTTTATGAATCCTTGTCTAGGGATTAGCCTTAGAAATTCCATATGAATCCATGTTCGAGGATTAGTCTTTATGGAAATTTCCATGTGAACCCATAAAAAGTGATCAGCCTATAAATCAAAGAACAAAAAAAATTGCATATAATGTACAAGGGCGACTCTATGTATGCCCCTTCCTTATGATGGAAACGCAAGGGACATCATAAGGAAGAGAATCAAGGATACCTACTTCCATCAACAAGAAGATATCTGTTAAACAATAATGTATGTCATGAACTTAGCTAAGAGTGATCACTCCTATGAGCCAAGAAAATAGATAATCATGAAAGGATATTCCGCTTGTGGGAAGAGACCCTTGAGAGGAAGAGATCTTGTCTACAAGACATCTATCTTCAAGAGGATTTCTTGGACAAAGATAACATCTTCAAGACAAGAGGAGAAGGAGAACAAGAATGCACCCATTTAGCCCCTTGTTACCAGGTGAAATAGGGATTCTTGATGAAGGATGAAAAAATTTGAAACACATAGTAAGGGAAGTTGTTTATAATGAACATAAGTTTGCAAATAAAGAAGAGGTTGTGATCAAGGATACATACCTCTTGTATAAGAGAGAATCCCGAATCAGAATTATCTATTATGTATAAGAAAATAATGTCACGCGATAAATAAATGCCATTGTACTAAGGAAAGTATATCCTTAGAGAAGAGATAAAAAGAATACACAAGCAACCTTTCCCCCCAAGTGTCAAGGAAAGACAAAATATAGTACACCCTTAATGATAGCTAGTTATGCAATGCAAGGCAAAATAAGTTGTAAATTAGAGAAAACTGACAATGTAAAACATACATGTTATGCTAGAAAATAAATTACATATAAAGGAAGCAAGTCATCAAGGAAAGGAATGAAATGACAAGAGTGATTATGAAATGATAGACATTCCCTTGAGGCATGAAAAAGGATTGTTAAGCAAAGATGTTAGTATCTTGCATGAAACAAAGAATCTAATGCCAAAAAGGATGCACCATCATAAAATAATAGTAAATCCATAGAGATGAAAGAGAAGAAGGATGCAACCATATTCTTACTTAGTGGTCAACCCAAGTATACAAGATATGCACTTCCAAGTAAGGAATAAATCATAAGGAGGATACTAATATCAATAAGGAGAAAGATCCTAAATAACAAGTCCATACATGGGAGGACATCATGGTATAAAAGAGTTGAACACAAAGAGATAATGGATCCCACAAAAGGAGAAAAGGAATCCAATATGTGCCCTAAGTGATAGATCTTGAATAATATGGACCTTCAAGCAAGCATAAAATTGCACCGTTGGATGAAAACCCTTGTGTAAAACAACAAATCCTTGCAAGAAAGTATATCATATTGTAAAAGATGGAAGATCACAATGGATATTAGATGCATGAAAAAAAGAAAAGGAAAGGATAAGGGAAGACACATTAAGCTCCCTAAATAGTTTCTCATGTATAAAAGACATGCGCTTGCAAGAAAACATAAGGTTGCAATTCAGGATGTTAATATCCTTATGTAAAACAACAAATGCATGCCAACAAGGATGTCATTGTATAATAGAAACACACCAAGAAAGGAATAAAATGGATCCTTGAAATAAGGAAGAAGCAATGATCCCTTTCCCCCCTGCTTAGAGAGAAAGGGAGAGAATCCTATTATGACGCCCTTAGTGCACATTATGCAAAGAATGTTGCATAATGGAGAGAAACATAATAGGAAAAAGAATGGCTAAGGTATTTCTCCGATATGAAGAAAATGTAGGATATGTGGTGTTAAAAGAAGAAGATTTCTACTAACCAAATCTTGAAAAATTGTCTAAACTCAACACAATCACAAAGAGAATGCCTATTAGAGTAATGAAAGCAACATGAAAATTCAACATTAATGCGGTTGTGAGGATTTTGACATAATCTATAAGGAAATATTATCCAATAATGATGCTTGATATTAAGATAAATTCTACTAGCCAAAACATCACGATCACTATAAGGTGAAGGATTATGAGATGGTGTAGGCAAGAGAACATTAAGAGGTGGTGTCAGTTGAGAGACAATGCTAGCTTGAGGCACATGATAGTCTTGAGGAGGTTTAGGGCTATGGTCACTAAATCCTTGATCATGTTGGATAGGTTGTGATGTAGATTCTTGAGGTCTATGAGTGGGAGAAGTAAAAATGATTTATCTAGGAATATCATCTTTACTATCTTTATGTTGGGAAGAATAAGTAGAATTATTCCTTACCTTTGGAGACAAATCATCTAGGAAATGTCTATCATCCATATGAAATATCCCAAATGGATATTTGCTCTGCTGCTGTTATAAATTTATTTTTAATAATTATATTCTCCTGTAAGTTTCTATTTTTTAATCTTATAGAGCTAGACATAAGTTGTAGAAGAAGTTGTTTCTTTTGTATTTTTCCGAATAAGTATTACAATGCATAAACAACAACAATTGCAAATAGATAATGATAAAATCAAATACAATCAGATTGTGCAATATTGTGGAAATGATTTTAAACTTGTACCAGTACGCTTGAGATTTTCCAGATTGATTCCAAAATGACTGCTACAAGTTGACGCCAACAATAGAGAAATCTGCCTGTAGACACAATGTAGAAAGAGTGTTGCAAATTAACGCCAATACAAAGAGCGGCTAGCTGCTGCAATAAACCATGTAACACAACTCCAACACCCAGCTGCAAGAACAAGAAAAATGCTGAATCTCCAACCAGCTACGTTCCTTCTCTTCTTCACTAAGCAATGTACAAGAACCTGTAAATCTGATCCAGCTGAGGGCTACGTCCCAACTGATCCATTCTTAGACACTAGGGTTTGGCGTCCTAGGTGAGAAATGCTCATCCAGAGCAATGACATCCAAAATAGGTTTAAAAAATGATCAAAGATACCACCAATTAGTTTTCCATCTCCTTATATCCCCTTTCCTTTGCAAATCAAACCCTAAAAGAGAATTAAAAGTGAACTTTATAATTAAATGATATTTCTCGATTATGGCATCCAAACTATAGAGAAAATATCACTTTATTATAATTAAATAGCTCCAAGCACCAAAAAGACTCTGGAAGGTGAAAATCAAATAGCAAATCTTGAGACCTTTTCGACGAGCTATAACACATAGGCATATGAAGTCAGAAAACCCCTTATTACTGCAAAATGGCTATATATACATAGCATTATTTAAAATATTAAAACACTAACTTAGGAAAATATTTAAATATATTAAAAAATATCCCAAATAGCTATAGAACCCCTGAAACACCCCAAAATCCTGAGACTAAATATGTCACATGCTTGTGACTAATGCTGAACAACCTGGGATAACTGGCAGTCTCATCCCTAAAATCTAGGGATGCTCCTAGAAACTAGGAAACACACCCAAATCTCCTAAAACTGAAACCAAGGGATGACCTTATAGAACCTCAAATTTGGAAGCTGACACCACCTCCTAAAAAGTAGGAATTCCCCTCCTAAAAAGTAGGAACTGCCTCCTAAAATCAAGGAACTGCACTGCAACACTATATTTACCACCATGTCATCTGTCTGTGACTGATGCCGAACGAGATGGGTCAACTGACAGTCCCATCCCTAAAATCTAGGGATGCTCCTATAAACTAGGGAACACACCCTGTCATCCTGAAACTGAAACCATGGAATGGTCCAGTGGGACCTCACATCTGGAAACTGTCACATCCTCCTAAAAAGTAGTGATATCCCCTAAAATCTAGGAACTGCTCCAAACTGCTTGTAAATCCAAAATCTGGTCACTGTATGCACTGAATGAGTCCATATCCATCTCTTCTAGCCTACGAGACTCCAATGATAGGCCAATTCCTCCGTCTCTGATGTCCACTCTAGAAAGGGGACATGGCAATCATCCCTTCCCGGAGATTGTTTGTCCTCAAGAAACCACCGAAACAAGAAACATCACAATCCACCTAGATCCCATGGAAAACTGTAAGCCATGCCCCTCGTGCAAAGTGCAGGCTCCTGTAGCATCCCCCAAAAAACAAATGGGATGAATTAAAAAAATCCATAACAACCACTCACCCACACTTTAGTACTGAATCTGTTTCTACTCCGACCCCAAGAGAAATAGATTCGGGATGATAAAAAACCAAGATGTAAGGGTGACTCAGATCACATACACCCTAAACTCCCCATGCACACCCAACTAACCTGTACTGAGCATGTAGACCATCTGCACAATAGCGATGAATACCCCTGAACAAAGCTGAACCAGGACCCTGATATCCACACACTATATAATCTTTGGAGTCACCATAACTCTGCAAGTCACCTACTATTGACTCGTAGCCAAAACTCCCATCAACTGCTGATGGTGAGAACCCATCCCATAACAGATGATAAGGACTAGGCGCCAACCCATGTCTATGTGCCATCAACTCATCAAGATGTGGGTCAAAGGAAAAATAATGAGCACTCCTCACTGTGTAACAACCATAAACTACTTCGATCTCTGTCAGAGGCTCATCATCCACCAGTCGCGAACCCAAAGATGGCTCCAATATTGAACTCTGTACAACTAGTTGGAAAGGTTCCTGGGTGACCCTCTCAACAACCCCAACCTCAAAATCTCCGTGAGGGAGTATCGTAGTCAAGGTACCTACAATCTCTCTCACCAAATGCCAAATCGTACCAATACCCCGGATGAGAACACCCTCAGAAGCTCGGTAAGATCCCTCCCAAAATTCTGAACTCTCAAGAAGGTGATCCAAGAATGACTCTGTGCAATAGAATTTATAGGTTGTAGCATCCATTTTCTCCCCTCGAACCCATAACTAGTCATCATGTAACTGTGACGTAGCCAACTGCCTATCATCACCAGCTATGCGATCAATAACAACCAACTCAGGTGATACCATGTCTCCTTGCTGAGTAATCAAAGGAGTAGTGTCATGCATAGAAAAAATGAACACTGACAGGTCCACTACACTACCCAAAATGTCCTGTACTATATCATCTGATGCAATGCTACCAATTGGAGTATCCATCCCAACTGGAATATCCACCCCAAAGTCAGGCACACCGCAAACCTCTACTGCAGTGCCTAACTCAACTGCACAAGTATCCGATGGAAGTGAACCTGTACCTCCAACACTAGAATAAAGGGTGGATGTATCCCCAACTCCATCACATCCAACAACCCCAACTGTGGACATCATCAAATCACCAGACACCACAATATGAAACTGCACTGGATCTGGTGCTGGTGTAGACTGAAGTTGTTCCAATTCCATAGTCACCTCTGCTAACTGAACTTGTGACTCTTGGAGAGTCAACTAAGTGTTCTATAAAACCTTAGAAGTCATCATGAGCTCCCAAGTAAGCTCACTCACCTCATCCTCTCTATCCAAGAGTGCTTCATATGCTGTACTTCCCTACTCAACTAGGTGATCTCGGTCGGCTACCAACTGAAAATAATCCTGTCTCAGAATTCTGACAGCCTCTCATAAGGTATGAATCTCTGTCAGAGACAAGTAACAACTACCATGCTCATCATCGACCCCATCCATGAAAAACCAGCAGCTGTCGAGCAACAACAAAATGCTCAAATGCAGTAACAATATCATGCTCGCCGACTCTCAACTGACTAGACAGATGATGACTAAATAATATGCCTCCTATGTATCACCCCTGACACACTGTCCACACTGTGAATAGAAGTGGTACCCAAAATACTCCTCTCAGAAACACTATCCACCAGTGTGCTTCCAACTGAGCTCTGTGAACTGACAACTGAACTCACATCCTCAAACAGAGTACTAGCATCTGATACGTCTCCATCAAACTCCTCTGTACCCGGGGAAGCTGCTATAGAATCTACCTCCTCAACACACTCAGCTGCCCTGTCCTTTGTAACCACTAAACCATCCAGATCCCGGGACCCATATGCACTCACCAAAAACTCAAAGTCCTCTCCCAATGTCTAATACTGACATGGCTCACTACTAGTGGAGTCATCCTCAGGAGTCACATAGGAAGTATCTGAAGCAAACCAAGATACTAGCAAAGGCTCTACCTCCTCAGGTGACCCAGACTAAACCTCATCTGACTCCCTACTAACAAATGAATCTGAGTCATGCTGGCATGAGTCTGTATCTATTGTCTCAAACTCAATACTGGTATCATCACATGCAAACTCTATGCTCAAATCCTCAACACAAGAGAATACTGACATCTCCTGTACTAAACCAATCTGGGGATTGCCGCTATCCAAATCTGTACTATCTGATTCCAACACCTCAAGGCAATCCTCAAATGTGGTATCCTCCTCCTCTGGTGATCCAGAGTCCACCATCATATCCTCCAACACTACAATACTCCAACAGACAGGAACCTCATCAACCTCAACCATAGAAGTATCATCATGGCAATCTAAACATAAGTCACTGTCTGTCTTTATAATACAATCTGGTGTGCTACATAAATCAACTGTAGGTGTCAATTCCTGCTATACCACCGAATCATCAACTGAGTGCTAAGTCTCCATACAACTATTGGCATGTGTAACTGTCATGTGCTCATCCACTGAGATAGGTAACGAACCTACAATAAATGTGCGGGTAACTCAACTAGAGGGACACTGATCTCTGAAACTGATGTGTTGGGCTCACATGTAGCTATGAAATCATCCCGCAGGTCTCTCCTGACCTCCCTCACCGTGTCAACCTGTCTCGTATCCTATGTCCTGCGAGAAGAAGATCTGTCCAAGAGCGAAACCATGTATATAGCTGCACTGTCAATAGTAGCCAGATCTGACAATTGTTCACTAAGCCTGTTCTGAATATCCTAACTACGATCCAACTGTTTAACCAAGGCATTAGTTTGCCTTTTAAATTCAGACAAACTATCTGATGGTTTCTTCTGTCTACTGCTATACGGTTTCACCTGTCTACTACTATAAGTTCCCTTGTACCTATCCATTCAATTTCAATAGAGTGTTGATAACTCACTCAATTTTTTAAAAATTCCCACAGACTGGCAAGAAAAAGGCTTTGATACCATTGAAATATCCCAAATGGATATTTGCTCTGCTGCTGCTATAAATTTATTTTTAATAATTATATTCTCCTGTAAGTTTCTTTTTTATTATCTTATAGAGCTAGACAAAAGTTGCAGAACAAGTTGTTTCTTTTATATTTTTCCAAATAAGTATTACAATGGATAAACAACAACAATTGTAAATAGACAATGATAAAATTAAATACAATCAGGTTGTGCAATACTCTAGAAATGCTTTCAAACTTGTACCAGTAGGCCTGAGATTTTCTAGATTGATTCCAAAATGACTGCTGCAAGTTGACGCCAACAATAGAGAAATTTGCCTGTAGACACAATGTAGAAAGAGTGTTGCAAACTAACGCCAATACAAAGAGCGGCTAGCTGCTGCAATAAACCGGATAACACTACTCCAACGCCCAGCTACAAGAACAAGAAAAATGCTGAATCTCCAATCAGCTACATTCCTTCTCTTCTTCACTAAGCAATGCACAAGAACCTGTAAATTTGATCCAGTTGAGGGCTACGTCCCAACTGATCCATTTTAAGCCACTAGGGTTTGGCGTCCTAGGTGAGAAATTCTCATCCAGAGCAATGGCATCCAAAATAGGTTTAAAAAATGATCAAAGATACCACCAATTAGGTTTCCATATCCTTATATCCCCTTTCCTTTGCAAATCAAACCCTAAAAGAGAATTAAAAGTGCACTTTATAATTAAATGATATTTCTCAATTATGACATCCAAACTATAGAGAAAATATCACTTTATTATAATTAAATAGCTCCAAGCACCAAAAATACTTTGGAAGGTGAAAATCAAATAACAAATCTTGAGACCTTTCCGACGAGCTATAACACATAGGCATATGAAGTCAAAAAACCCCTTATTACTCCAAAATGGCTATATACATAGCCTTATTTAAAATATTAAAATGCTAACTTAGGAAAATATTTAAATATATTAAAATATATCCCAAATATCCATAGAACACCTGAAACACCCCAAAATCCTAAGACTGAATATGTCACATGCCTGTGACTGATGCTGAACAACCTGGGATAACTGACAGTCTCATCCCTAAAATCTAGGGATGGCCCTAGAAACTAGGAAACACACCCAAATCTCCTGAAACTGAAACCAAGGGATTACCTTATAGAACCTCAAATCTGGAAGCTGACACCACCTCCTAACAAGTAGGAATTCCCCTCCTAAAATTAGGTAGATTATAATAAGGATCAACTCCTCCGTCTCTGATGTCCACTCTAGAAAGGGGACATGACACCGTATCATGATGAATGTTTTGAATATATTGATAAGGATCACAAACATTAGTTTCTATAGGATTAATATGAGGTGGATTTTGAGGGATAAAATTAGGGAGATTATGTTCATTAATAAAGGCCCTTATGTTATCTATATATTGCATGCATTTAGTTAAGATATGAAGAAGAAACACACATGAAACATTGATAACATTTTTGAAATATGCCTTTTAATAAAGAGATATATGAGTTTTTCTCATTATGCCATATGCAAGAATACCATGAAGGAATATAAATGTAATTAAAGGGAAAAGCCTTTGATTCACTCTATGTGTTTGATAAAGAGAAGTAAGAAGAAAGGTAATGACATAAGTAATTGCACACTTATGTGAATCTCTTGAATGCACAATATTTTGATCAATAACGATTGCATGAAGATGAGACAAAATGTGAAAATGAGCAGAAGAGGTCTCCTTTTATACACATTTTGGGGCTCATATTTGCAAGGTCGACCTAAGTTAAGAACCTAGGAGAAACAACCCCGCATTGGGCCCATATCCCACTAAAATGCAATGTTCTAGGACAAGGCCAACCCAAGTCAGCCTAGTCTAGGACAAGGTCGACCTAAGTTGGCCTTGTGCAGGAAGAATTTATCAAAGCTAGTCTGGGACCTAGGATTGTGTGCTAAGAGAGAAATATGAAAGCCTTAGTTTGTCGAGAAATCAGGGCCTCCCAAAATGTAAAATGCATGAAAAAGGACCTAGGAGGGAAATGAATTATGAATGAAAGGAAAAAAATGGAAAATATGCATAGAAATTAGAGCCAACCTCAAGTTTGAAGGATGACCTATATCTGAATTAATTATGCATTTAAGTGCAATTTGAGGCCCTACTATAAGGAACATACTAAAGTGGGCTCAATATGGTCCCAAAATGAGCACAAATTAAGTGCTTACTTTTTAGGATGATACAATTAGTAATCCAATTAATATTGACTTTGTAAAGTTCAATAAGAACCCCATAAAGACCTAGATATTTATCATTGTTAAGGGCCTTGATGGCCTTACAAATCTCATGTGTGGAGATCTCCTTATCTAGCAAGGAAGAGTCCTCTTTTGAGACTTTCTTGGGGATCAAATTCCTTAAATTTCCTCTAGCATCTTCATGCCTACTAGAGTCATCTTTGGAGGTAAATAAATTCTTATAATATAGATAAAGGGAACTTTGAATCTCTTCCCACTCATCAATATTTCTACAAACCTCCCAAATAGAGTCAACTCTATCCTTGGCTTCTTTCTATCCAAAAAAATGGAAGAAGAATCTAGCACATTCTTAATCGAGATAAGGGAGTTGTTAAGCTCCAAATTGAAAATATACTTGGAGTTGAGCCTCAGTGTTCAGCTCATCAATTTGTTCTCCTTCATACCTTATTGCATCTTTGGCTTTCTTATTTCCCACAATTTTGAAGAGGGTATTCCAACTATTGATATTTTGTTCCCATTTGCCAATAGCGGATGGGATATTTGAATTCCATTTGTTCAATTGCCTTATCATGTATGCAACACATCTAATTTCTTCATCCTTGAGAAGATTAGTGTTTAAGAAAAAAATATTCTTCTTCAGCGAGTTGCTAGGTATGGACATATTCACTAGCACACAAGCTTGGATGGGGCGATGATCTAACAAGGTGTAGGGGATGAATTTGGTGCCATTTTCATTGTGGTCTTTGTTAAAACTAAAGAGGTCCTTATTTACATAAAACCTATCTAGTCTACTATAAATGATCTTTCTACCTTGCCAATAGTTGTACCATGTGTACCAAATTATTTTGTGATCGCCTTTCTTTCCTTCAAGTGGGTCAAGAAGTTTGAGTTTCTCTTTCCTTATGTACCAATAAAATTTTTCATTACATTTCCAGTCTAAATGTAGACTTCCCATTTTATCTTCATAGTTTTCAACAATATTGATGCCCCCTCCTACAATCCAAATATTATCCTACAAATGATACAACCATTTTCATAGTTTAGTACTCTCCCTATAGTCATTTGGAGCATATACTTAACATAGTCCAAAGGTAAAATCATTATGCTTAATAGTAACCGATATTGTATGTTGCAGTGGGAGGACCCACTATTGAGAACAAATTTGGTCCTTTATTACTAAGAAGGATGACAACACCTTTTTATTTAGAGTGGTTAGTGTAGAATAGTGTAACCTGCTTCCATATGCATTTCAGGTTGACTTTAGGGGAAAGTTGATAGCTTTAAATTCTTGTAAGAAGAAAAAATCCTTGGTTTTATAGTGGTTAAGAAATATTTTAACCACATACTTCCTATCTGGGGATTTAAGTCCCCTTACATTCCATGAAGTGCACTTTAATTCTATCAACACCGCTAATTGGAAGTATCTATTATGGCCCTAAAGGTATTGAAGCATTTAGGCATATTCTTTTTACGCTCATATTCATAAGATAGTGGGGAGGATAGAATTTTAGGTCTACCTCTTTTCCTTGGCATGACAATAGATGTTTGACCACATCCAAGAGGAATAATTTTTCTAGAATTCCTTGTATTGGTGGATTTGGTGCTCTTCTTCTCAGTTGACTAATCAACTTCAGAAACATCATGGTTAGCCACCTCCCTTGTAACACTAGCACATTCATGCATGTTTGATGATCTCTTATATTGAGTTGAGATATGCCAGTATGCTAAAACATGACAATGGAAAGGTCCATGGGATTGCCCTTAGTTCCATCCCTCATTCCAAGGATACTGGTGAGATCTCCCTTATTGGGAGGTCGAGGATGATGAGTTTCAGTTGAGAATTCTATATCCTTAGGTGCATATTCTGGAGTATAGATCTCATAAGTTGAGGCTACACGATTCATTGTAGGTAGGGCATCTTGAGTATCTACCAAGGGAGTAAGAGATTTCACTTTCCTAGGATTCACACCCACGTTGTTGTAGTTTTCTCTGATAGCTAGGAGGGCATCATCAATAATTTTAGAAAGGTTGTCATATATCTATTGGAGAGTGAAATCATCTTGTCATTCACCTTGAGTGCATCAAGGCTGCCCATCTTGCAAGGGTTCATTAGGCCATATTCTTGATTTTTATATGTATAACTACAGTCATCAATAGATACTGATATTTTCTAGGTTAGGAATGATCATCCACGCCTTTGGGGCGAGAGTCATCTTCATTGTTATCATTTGGACCATCCTTGGAAATATCATTTTGAGTACACTGAGTCTTAGGAATCTTACTTAATTCATCTTTGGCAACCACAACAACCATGTTTTCAATTTTCTCTAGAGCTAGTTGTTGGGAATTAATCTCCTGTGCTTATTGGACATGACATGTGGAGGAGGGGTCAACATTAAGCCGATCAAGGGAGACACTAATAACCAAGTGGGGAGTGTCATCAAGCACATGGAGCTTCTTAAGGGGGAAAAAGTTGGTTAATGGGGGGAAAATATAGCATCATGAACAACTTTCTGAAGGTCATCCAGATGGGAAACAAGAGGCTTGGGAGGACAGACATGGGAAAAAAGAGGGAGGAGGGGGAGAGGTCAGGGTCCGTCATAGAGGTATCTTGAGGGAATCTTGAGGAGTTAGGATGCATGGGAGGGTCAGGGGGATCAGGGGAGGGGAGACCTTGTCACTCATTGCATCAAGTGTCCAAGGTAGGGCTTTGAAACAACAACTTTCAATGACCCAATGTTGCTTCATTACAACCACATTTTAGATTTTAGCATTATTAAAAAATATTATAAACAAGGAATTTTTGAACCATTCTATATAATGAAAAGAAAAAACCTTATTATTTAAACCAAACTTTCTGTAAGCATTCACTCATAAATTTATGGGCCAATGTCTTGTTGATATCAAAGGCCGCAAAAAAACTGCAGTACTCTTTAATCTAATATTTTCATTTGAAATAATATTAGCTATATCAAGGTTAGGGACAATGGTGAGCTTAGGGCCACCAAGGTGCTTACCTCCTCCTCCATTGGGGGATATCTTTACCTTCCTCAACTAGTTCAAAGAAAGCAAAGAATCTTGGAGAGTTCAACATTGGTACCATTTCATGGACCGAAGAGGATGTGAATGTTTTCTTATTAACAAAGTTAGAGTTAGGAAAGGATTTTTTTTCAAATGGGTACGGGTTTCCATCCATATTGATAATCAATAAAATACATCAATAAACACCTACATGCAGGATCTAGGATAATTTACATGAATGAAATAACTATAGAGGAAAAGGGTAGTGAAGGGCACACACTTGGATGGAGGAGATCACACTTTTCCTCCATGGCGGACATACGACCCTTGTCTTTGGGTTTTGTAGGCTGAGAAAGTTGTAGAACAATTTTTGTAATATGATACATTGCAAAAAAAACCACATATATATAAATGAATAAGCTAGGGAGTTGTGCAATGAATGGTTTGTAAGGCACAACACTTGCCAAAGGTTTTTTATATGGGGTAGAAAGAAAAAAAAGTTTGATGTCGGGAAAACTCTATGTATAAGCGCTAAGTGTGACATTCATGCTCATGAGACATGGGTTCTTGTGAGCCGCGAATAATTAAATATGAGTCAAGAATCTTGATTCAAATGTATACAGTCAAATCCCTACTAAATATCTTTAATTTAAAATATAACCACATAAATGTAAATAATTGAGCTAGGAAGATCTTAATGAATGGTACATAAGACACAACAGGTGTTGAAGGTTTTGTGAATTGGACAGAAAAATAAGTAGGCTTGATCTTGTGAAAAACTCCATGGTTAAGTGTAATTGATAGTTGGGAATAACATTGGGATTTGTGACCCATTAGAAAGTTTTTAAGCTTCATCCCTATGAGCACCTCCTAGATGCAATGAATGCTAAGTAGACCAATCATGCTCATGAGAGGTGTCCTTGTAAACCACTACTCATGAAACATGAGTAAATATAGATTTAATCAATACTATATTGGTTGAATCTTGATAAAACAACTACAAAATGATGCATTAGAAAATTTGCCATCAAAATTTTTAATAGTGAGCTAGGAACTCTATAATTAATGGTTCATAGGGAACAATTTTTGTTGAATGTGTCACAAAAATAGTGTAGCGAGCAAAATGGACTTGTGATTCGGGGAAAATCCATAGACAAACATGCTTGAGGTTAGAATAGTGTTGGGATGCACCACCCTTTAAGGAGTTCCAATTCTTCATCCCTATGAGCATCACCTTGATGTAGTGGGTGCTAAATAGACTATTCATGTTGATGATCGAGAGAAGAGTTCTTGTGAACCACTGCTCATAAAATATGAGATGATAAAGGTTGATTGAAAATAAAATATTTACGATTTGACACATTGTAAAAATATAATATGAATGCCAAATAATGAGCTAGGGAGCTCTATAATGAATATTTCACAAAGCACAAGACTTGTTGAAGGTTTTGCAAATGAGGTAGCAAGCTAAATGGGTTTGATTTTGAGGGAAACTCTACAATTGGGCACATTCTAGTTGTACTGGGACAAGTGATGCTTTCCCATTGTGAGCATCACCTAGATGTAATAATAAATGGACCATTCATATTCATGAGATATGGGTTCTTATGAAGCATTACTCATGAAATATGAGTTGATAAATATTGATTCAAACTACACAATTGAATCTTTCTTATACATCTATAATTTGATAGACTTAGAAAAATACCACCTTAATATGCATGGATTTTTTTAATACTCTCATTATGTTCTCATCCCAAAAATATAAGACATCACATGATTTATACTAACACATATCATAATAAAAGTGAACCTTTAATATGCTTTCCCATAGCCAAAGTTTCAAGTTGTGCTACATGTTTGGTAATGTTACTTCTTGAGTTTGATCTTAAATTTATCTCCCATAAATCTACAAAAGGGAAAGCCATTGTTGATTAGTTGGCTATAACACCTTCTCCTACTCTTACACAACTTAATACATCATTTATTGATAAACACATTTTACATAGAGACCTCCTCCCCTTAGATAATATTCTTTGGTGATTCTAGATACATGATGAATTTTTGGGCAAGAGTGATCTTAATACCTACCTTAAGTTACTTTATTACTTTATCATTTTAGCTTGATTTTCCATATGTTGATAATGCGTTTGAGTATGATAGGACAAATTTTTAAGTTTTGGATCATTGTTTCCCACAAAGTTCAATCTATAGATATACCTATTTAATTACTTTATAGATGAATAATTGATGAAAAATTTGATTAGACGCTTAATAATTAAGTAATTAATTAAAATCATGCTTGATTAGGAATTTATAGGAAAATGATGATTTTAAATTTAGAATGTAGTGGAAACATGTCAATTAATTAAATAATAAAGATTATTTAATAATTGAAGAAGAAGGTTAGTAAAGTTGTTGTGTTAAAGCAACTGACCATTTTTAAGTGTCTACATTTAGAAGTCATATAAAATAAAGAAATGTCTTACATAGTTTGAGAATGTTGCAAAAAGAGCAGAAATAATTGTAGTGGGGCCTTCAACAACTTTTTTCATGCTTATTTGGACATTGAAAAACTATTTTAACTCCTAGTATTGTGTATGTGTTCATATCCCTAAACCCATTCACATTCTTGGAAAAAAATGATTGTTTCCACATGAGCCCATGCAACATGCATAGTTGAGGTAATGTGTAGGTGGTATTATGCATATGGGTTTTTGACATTATAACCATTTCCGTCGGAAAAGGAATATGGGAACACAAATTTAAGGGCAAAAAATGAACAAGTTAATTTTATTTAATTTGTATGTGTTTGTTGTGTAGAAACTGATAAAATATCAGATTCGACTCCAAGATCCAGCTGCATGCAATAAACCTGTCACAAGAATGAAACAACAAAATGGAAAAAGCAAACCCAGAAATTTACTCAAAATGTGAGAGCAAAAAAATATCAACTGAGTTAATGAATAACAATTACAAAGTTCAACCTTAAAAGGTGAACGAAACCCTAAAAGGGAAAAAATAGGTTGCACATTATTAATTAAGAATTAATTAATAACGCACCTAAGAGACGCTTAAGCTAATAGAGTAATAATACTCTAACACCCCCCTTAAGCTGAACGCAGGGAGAAAGCTGACCTAGCAAAACTATGAAAGCAAGAAATGGGTCCCGGCAACAAGGCCTGATCAGGTACCCAACAACAAGGAAATCTCTGTAAACCGGGGAAATAGAGAAAACCCAGTGGGAAAAACCCTACCCCAAAAAGAGATCAGGAAAAGCAAGCAAAGACAAAAAGAATGACTTTAAGAGACTCTCTCAAAGCTAGTAGTACAATGCGTGCTGCTAACCCCCCCATGAGAGAGGGTCGAGGCTCCAAAGCCCCCCAGAATGAAAGAACCCCTGGAGCAAAGAACAAACCACTGTGACTCCAATGCAGAGGAGTGAAAGTCA
>MU227688.1:741613-760843 GCA_018584345.1 Thuja plicata | reverse complement strand
AGTATCAGTCCGTACGGTCATGTACTTTTTTTTTTAAAAAAAAAAACATAATTTTTTTTAGAATTTTTGTCCACACGGCCGTACGCCATTAGTCCATATGGTGTCATACGACCTCAGTCCATACGATGCCGTACGGACTGCCTGTTCCTCTTTATTTTATTTTATCTTTTAAATAATTTTTATTTTTTAATTTTTTTTTAAAAAATAAAAATTATTTATTCATTTATTTGCCTAATCTAGTTACCTTTCGGGTGCCCCTCCGGTCACCCATCTGGCCTCTCAGGTCCCCTTCCATCCCCTCGGGTGCTCTGTCCATCCATTCAGGTGCTCTGTCCATCCATTCGGGTGCTTTGTCCATCCCCTCCGTGTGACGTTTCAATTTGGAAGTGCTAATGGCCTCGTGTATCCCCCGTCCATCGAGAGTCCACAGTTGGATGGCCCCGTCGTAGCCGACTTCCAAAATTTTTTCCTTTGGTTTGTTTTCGATGGCAATCCAAAGACTGGAAACCATAAATTCTATAGGGACCACCATCGCTGGTCCGTACATAAGAAGAAGGAGAACAGTGAATTTGAAGGTTACAGCCACGGGGTTCCAACTATCACCGACATGAACATCGTCACTGAGATTTTTCCCCTTTGATTTTACCTCCTGGTATTTGATGGGTTTATCCTCCATAAACTGGTGTGCGGGGGTGGCTTCCTCCTCCCTAATGCTTAGCATGTTACAAGATGGTGGGAAGAACTTGTAATCTTCCATCTGCCAATGAAAGAGGCCATTCATTGAATCTCCATCATCCCCAGAACATTCTTCCAACTCCAACACCCCTTCGTCATTGGGCTCCATTCATCTTTTCCCTTCGTCTTTTCCCAATTTCTCTCCTTTAGATTCTGAGTCTGAAGATGCCAACTCCTCACTCACCATTTGCGTGCGGAGGTCAATCACACACTTCCTCCTAGCTTTCTCCATGGTGAGTGTGTTCCGCTTCCAGTTGTGGTTCACCTTTGCCAAGGTGAGCCACCCTCATCCCAAAATAGCCTCATACCCCTTTTTCTTTAGTGGGATCACCACAAAGTTGAGTACAAAGGGCTGTGTCCCAATCATCACACGTTGAGCCATGAGGGTTCTGATGGGTTTGATGTCGTGCTGGTCTGCTCCCAACAAGTTGAAGGTTGGAGGCCACAGCGTGGGTTTCCCCAAATTTTTCCATGTCTCCTCTAAAAGTACATTTACTCTGGACCCACCATCTACAATGGTGTCTGTGAGAGTGGTGCCAAGGATACCATCTCGACGACTGTCGGGTACCTCCCGTTGTTTACAACAAGTATCATCGGGTCAATTGCAGACCCTCCAGGGATGTCCGTATGTGTGGTATTTGGCTGTGTGGCCAAGTTCCCCAACAGTGTCGTTCCCAAGTGAGGCATTATGTGAAGGAGGTCTTGGAGTTTCACTGGTACCTCCAAATGTAACAGTTGTCTCAGAATGTTTTGTTTTGCCTCCCTCCGGTCCGAGGTGGTGGCCATCTCCCATGTTTCTTTTTGTGTCTTCATCGCCTTCTCTATTTCTTCCTTAGCCTCTTGTGCTCGTTGTTTTTCTGTTCGAGGGTCTGGATATGTGGTTTGCTTTGCTTGCCCTTGGGTGATGGTCAGTACCGTATTCATGCTTCCATTTATGTCTAGCCAATTAATGCCAGATTTTGGGCAGTTGGCATCCTCGTGGTTGCCAAGACCACACCAACGACATAGCTTCTGCGGGGTGTCACCCTTGTCACAGTCCTTTGCAAAGTGGCCCCATTGATTGCAAGCTTGGCACTGGATCACCAGCCGACCCTTGGAGTCATATTGTACTTGACTCCTTGTGTTGGTGTTGTTGTTACTACCCCTTCCGCCACCGCGTTGGTTGCCTCCGTACCCGCCCGATGTAGATGGTTGCTCTTGGGTAAATAACACTTGTTGATCCCTCACTTTCATGTTGTATGGGTATTCCTTGGTGGAATGGCCCATGATCTGGCAAATATCACACAATGCATTTTTGGGACACGACCCCTTCGTATGGCTGCTCTCCTTGCAGTCCGTACACCACATGTCATCTTTCCCCTTGCTGGTACCCCCTTTCATGGTCTTGAACTCCTTCATCATTCTCTCCATGTCCTTTTGGAGTGACATGACTTTTTTCTTCGACTCGCCATCACTGCTACTGTCATCGTTCACAGTGTCATCTTCATCAGAAGAAGACTTGCTTCTTTTCTTCTTGGAGGTCTTCTATTCGCTCTCCAAGTCCATCGCCCGGTTATAGGTATCTTTGTATGAGGTGGGGGGCACTATCTTCATTTTCCTCCATAGGTTCAATTTCAGGCCCTCCATGAACCATCTTTTCTTTAGGCCATCCACTGGATGGCTATCCATTTTACCGACTAACTCCTTCAGTCGGTGGCTATAGGCCCGCACAGTCTCCTTTTTTCCCTATTTGGTTCCATATATTTCCGAGATGATTTCATTGTCATCTCGTAGGAGCCTAAACTCCTTTTCAAATGCTTTCTTTAATAAGTCCCAGGTGTTCACTCCAGTTTTGTGTAAGTCAGAGTACCAGTCGATTGCTACCCCTCGAAGGGTTGCCGAAAACTATCTCATCCATTCGTCCTGGTCAACAACTCCATTTGCGGACCAGATTGTTTGACACATGCGGCAATGCTGAAGGGGATCTTCTTTTCCATCTCCGTAGAATTTTGGCAACTTCTCCTTGTTGGTCGCCATGTTTACTTTTCTAGGCGTCGACTGTGTTTGCAGCACCGGTTATGTTACAGATTGGGATGGTACTGACGGCGTCGGTACCCCATAATTGTTTGGTACCGTACCACTTGATTTCCCCGTGGAACTATACAGGCTTGGTGGGCTACTGTGATACCTGTGCCCCTCGGTCACTTCGATACTCGCGGCGGCAGTGGTATCCTTAGCCTCCCTCCGTGCGACTTCCTCTTTTTCCTTCCTTCGGACTTCTCTTGCTTCCGTCCGTGGGGTTAAGGTTAAGGACCCGAACAAGCTTCTTGTTTCCTCTAGGTAGTCCTCATCACTTCTCCCAGCCTCCCAGTCAGATACCTCTAGACCCTCGCCTTCACTTACTCACTTCGGTAGTCCTTTGGTGCGTCTTCTGTATCTCTCCCTTCGCTCGGCTTGCTATTGTGCGAGTACGGCTTTTCTATTGGCTTGTTCCTCCTCAAGTTCCTTCTTTCTATTTTTATTCAATTGGTTGGGCATGAATTCTTTGCTCACTTCTCCACAGGGCAATAATCAACACATCAGTTTATTTTATTTTTCATTCCCGAGTACGTCTAGGCAGTGGCGCCAAATGTTTACCCACTGGGGTAACCTTGTTTACTGGTGCATAGACATTGTATGGAAATATAAATACATAAGATAGATCAGAGAATACCATAATCTTTATTAGTCATCCGTAACTTGAATACATTTACAATAGTCCCTATCAGCATATCTCTGAAGAGAAAGTACATCGCTTATATAAATCCTGAAGGGGTGTGACCAAACGTCACCAGCCATTCCCAACCGCCGTCTAATAGTAACTAAGTACCGTCAGAACACACATAATATAACTAACACCTAAACATCATAAAGTAAACTCTATGGCTAACAGACGGGTCCATGCGTAGGAAGAAAAGAAGACAATGCGCTTAGAAGTTAAAAACAAATGTGCACTAAGAAAGGAAACAAACTGCAAAAAAGAAAACATCATGTTCGGAAGATTTAGTGGTAGAAAACTAGGCTAAGACAGTTAAAACTACCATTTATTTCCAAGCATCAATTCATTCCATAGTGAAGAAAGATTTAAAAAAACAAACTTTAGGAACCTGAATTTTGGATGGCGTTCGATGATTGAAACATCCAGAACACTTTCTTTCCCCCAATTCATTTTTTTCTCCCCCTTCAACTACGTTATTTTTTTCCCTTTATAAACTCTTTTTTCTTCTTTACAAGCTGCATTTTCCCTCCTTTACCAGCTGCATTTCTCTTCTCCTTCTTTCCACATAGCTTCTCCTCACCTCCGTTCTTCTTCCTTCCACTGCGTTTCTCTCCTCTCTAAAGCTGCATTTTTTTCCTTACTCTTTTGTGCTTCCTCCCTTTTCTTTCTTCTATTCCCTCCATATATATTTTTGTCGAGTCCACTATCCCTTGATGGTTGAGTTTTTCCTGCCTTAACTTCACATGGTGTAAGTGCTCTCTTATGGGCCCATTTGGGTACTGGAATACCATATCCTAGATATGGTTAATTTAGGAAGATGCTGCAAATTTAGGAAGATGCTTATCCTCAAAATGAAATCCGAAATATGGGTCGACTCGTTTGGTTCACCCGGAAGATAAATGAGAAGATGCATAAGGAATTTTAATTCTTTATTTTTTAATTTCTTTGAATATGGTGTGTATATACACACACATGCATACATGTGTCTATATACATACATACATGTGTGTATATATACACTTGTATATACATGCGTGTATATATAAACACATGTTTATATGTGTATACATGTGTGTATATACACACATATACATACATGTGTGTATACACACACATACACACATACATTTGTGTACATATATACACATACACACATACATGTGTCTGTGTGTATACACACATGTGTATATATACACATACAAGTGTGCATCCATGTATACACATATACATACATGTGTATATATATACACACATACACACATGTGTGTATACACATATACACACATTTGTGTATATATACACACATATACACATTAATATGTATATACACACATATATGAAGGATTTGAGAAATACTGATCCGATTACACCCAAGAACAACTGCATGCAAAATACCTGTTATAGGAAGAAAGCATAAAGAAGGAAAAAGATGAAGAACTCAGAAGTTACTCAAAATGTGAGAGCGAAATTATAATCTGAATTAATGAAAAAAAAATTACAAGGTTCAAACTATAAAGGTGAACAAAACCCTAAAAGCTAAAAGCTAGGTTTGCACATTAATAATTAATAAAATAATTAAATATTAATGCACCTAAGAGAAAGCTTAAGCACTAACGAGTAATAAAATAACTTAACTAATTAAATCAACATGATTTAATTAATAAGTGATTACTATAACACCCCCCTTAAGCGAAGCTCAGGAGGTATGCTAACCTAGCACAATTATGAAAGCAGGAAAGATGGGTCCCGACAACAAGGCCTGATCAAGTACCCAAGTATAACAAAATCTCTGTAAAGCGGAGAAATAGGGAAAACCTAGTGGGAAAATCTCTACCCCAAAAAGAGATGAACTAGATGAAGGAAACAAAGCCTCCAATCTAGGGAAAGTCCCAAAGAAAGGAACAAGAAAGAGCAAGAAGCATCTCCGAAGCATGAAGCTACAAACACTATCAGAATTAACTGCTGGAACCCCCACTGAAATAATGCATGACCAGGTAGAGAAGACAAAGTCTGAAGAGTTGATCAATCAAAGAGGTGACCTCCAAAAGTAGGAATGAATGAGTGTCTATATAGTAGATGATCCATCTCACTGAAATGCATAGGTGGCTAGCCACTGCATCCGCCTAGTACATAGGAACAAAAATAAAATATGTAGATCACTCAACTGAACCAAGGAAGCAATAGAACCAACAGGTGAACCCCCCCATAATGCTGAACAAGGAGAGGGGTGATAGGAACACTAAAATGCAATGCCAGAAACATCTGCAAGAAGAAGAATCAGGAACACCAACAGTGCAACAGAAGTAGAAGCACAGGATAAAGGGCGGTGTCACAGACACACAATATGGGCTAATGTCATGGAAGGTACGCTCACTTGACAAAGGTGGATGAGCACAAAAGGCAAAACATCATAACCCCCTATGACACTTTATAACTGAGTGCGAGTACAAACAAACACAAGGTGCTTGAAATCTCAGATATGCAAAAGCAGACACTTTATCTCAGTGCGTTTACAGAAAAGAGAATGTTACAGAAGAGAAGCATACAATGCTCAGAAGTTAGAAAGAAGAGTGAGCCAGAAGAATAGAAGAAGAGATCCCAGGACCTGTAGAACCCAAGTAATCCGCCAGAGTGCGAAAAAGAAAAACTCAGAGGAGAAAGAACCTGGAGCAGAATCTGGATAAAAGACCCCTGCAACTGAAAAACTCACTGAACCAGTTTTTCGACGATGTCTGGTTTGCCAAAAATAGAGTTCGGATGAGCAAGATATGGCTCCCGAAAGGCAAAACCAAACATCAGACTTTGACAAAAAAAACTATCAAAATAGAAGAACCCAAAACCCCAACCTCCATCATCGGAAAGAGCTCAGAAAGAGATTTTCGACAATATAAAGAAGTTCTAAAAATACCTCTGTATGCTCCAGATAGAGCGAAAACAACGTTAGTAGGTCAAAAACCAAATGAACCGGAAGAAACCTCAGCCAAAAATGGTGAAGCCCGGCTAAACTGGCGAAACCCTCCAAATCTGGACTGCCTTCAAAATTCCCACCAAATTTGGCAGAAAAAAAATATCATTTTTTTAATGAAAAAAAATAAATAAAAAACAACAATTGTTTTTTTATGAAAAAAATAGCAATTGTTTTTTTGAAAAGAAAAAAAATTAAAAAAACAACAATTATTTTTTTTGAAAAAAAATAATTAAAAAAATATGCATATTTTTTTATATATAAAAAAACACACGAAAAAAACATGTTTTTTTTTATTAAAGAAAAAAACATTAAAAAAACTTTATATTTTCGTAAAAAATATTAAAAAAATGGCAGTCATTTTCTCTCTCCTCCACGCACGAAAATTGAGGTGACACAGAAATTGAGACGACATAAAAATTGAGACAACACAAAAAATAAGGCGACATGAAAATTGAGGCAACAAAGAAATTGAGATGGCATGGAAACCGAGGCAGATTTTTGCCTTGAAAAATGTGCCAAGAGCTTTGAATGCAAAAATAGGGCCCAAATTTCAACTGTGTCGAAAATGGACAAAATTTATATGAAATTTTACTTTCCCGGGCCTTCTGGACGCAATGGTGAGGTCCGTTTGGGTCAAAAATGATTCAAAAAAATGTCACCCACGGATTGAAGACAAAAAAATTGAGAAACCTGAGATTTTCTCCTTTGAAAAACATGCTTTAAACACTCCAGAACAGGCAGCAACAGAGGGGCTCTGATACCATGAAGGATATGAGAAATACTGATTCGATTACACACAAGAACAACTGCATGCAAAATACCTATTACAGGAAGAAAGCATAAAGAAGGAAAAAGATGAAGAACTCAGAAGTTACTCAAAATGTGAGAGCGAAATTATAATCTGAATTAATGAAAAAAGAATTACAAGGTTCAACCTATAAAGGTGAACAAAACCCTAAAAGGTAAAAGCTAGGTTTGCACATTAATAATTAATAAAATAATTAATTATTAATGCATCTAAGAGAAAGCTTAAGCACTAAAGAGTAATAAAACAACGTAACTAATTAAATCAACATGATTTAATTAATAAGTGATTACTTTAACACCCCCCCTTAAGCGAAGCTCAGGAGGTAAGCTAACCTAGCACAACTATGAAAGTAGGAAAGATGGGTCCCAACAATAAGGCCTGATCAGGTACCCAAGTACAACAAAATCTCTGTAAAGCGGGGAAATAGGGAAAACCTAGTGGGAAAAACTCTACCCAAAAAATAGATGAATTAGATGAAGGAAACAAAGCCTCCAGTCTAGGGAAAGTCCCAAACAAAGTAACAAGAAAGAGCATGAAGCATCTCCAAAGCATGAAGCTGCAAACACTGTCAAAATTAACTGCTGGAACCCCTACTGAAATAATGCATGACCAGGTAGAGAAGACAAAGTCTGAAGAGCTAATCAATCGAAGAGGTGACCTCCAAAAGTAGGAATGAACGAGTGTCTATATAATAGATGATCCATCTCACCGGAATGCATAGGTGCCTAGCCATTACATCCGCCTAGTATATAGGAACAAAAATAGAATACATAGATCACTCAATCGAACCAAGGAAGTAATAGAACCAATAGGTGAACCCCCCATAATACTGAACAGGGAGAGGGGTGACAGGAACACTAAAATGCAATGCCAGAAACATCTGCAGGAAAAAGAATCAGGAACATCAACAATGCAGTAGAAGTAGAAGCATAGGATAAAGGGCAGTGTCACAGACACACAACATGGGCTAATGTCATGGAAGGTACGCTCACTTGACAAAGGTGGATGAGCACAAAAGGCAAAACATCATAACCCCCCATGACACTTTATAACTGAGTGCGAGTACAAACAAACACAAGGTGCTTGAAATCCCAGATATGCAAAAGTAGACACTTTATCTCAGTGCATTTACAGAAAAGAGAATGCTACAGAAGAGAAGCATACAATGCTCAGAAGTCAGAAAGAAGAGTGAGCCAGAAGAATAGAAGAAGAGATCTCAGGACCTGTAGAACCCAAGTAATCCGCCAGAGTGCGAAAGAGAAAAACTCAGAGGAGAAAGAACTTGGAGTAGAATCTAGATAAAAGACCCCTGCAATTGAAAAACTCACTGAACCAGCTTTTCGAGAATATCTGGTTTGCCAAAAATAGAGTCCAGATGAGCAAGATATGGCTCCCGAAAGGAAAAACCAAACATCGGTCTTTGACAGAAAAAAATATCAAAATGAAAGAACTCAAAACCCCAACCTCCATCATTGGAAAGAGCTCAGAAAGAGCTTTTTGACGACGTCAGTAGGTCAAAAACCAAATGAACCAGAAGAAACCTCAGCCAAAAATGACAAAGCCCGGCTAAACTGGCGAAACCCTCCAAATCTGGACTGCCTTCAAAATTCCCACCAAATTTGGCAGAAAAAAAATATCATTTTTTTAATGAAAAAAATAAAAATAAAAAACAACAATTGTTTTTTTATGAAAAAAAACAATTAAAAAAATTAGCAATTGTTTTTAAAAAAAAAAAAACAATTAAAAAAATAATAATTATTTTTTTTGAAAAAAAATAATTAAAAAAATATGCATATTTTTTTATATATAAAAAAACACACGAAAAAAAATGTTTTTTTTTTTTATTAAAGAAAAAAACTTTATATTTTTGTAAAAAATATTAAAAAAAATGACAGTCATTTTCTCTCTCCATGCATGAAAATCGAGGCAACACGAAAATTGAGACGACACAGAAATTGAGACAACACGAAAAATGAGGTGGCATGGAAAATGAGGAACAGAGAAATCGAGATGACACTGAAACTGAGGCAGATTTTTGCCTTGAAAAATGTGCCAAGAGCTTTGAATGTAAAAATAGGGCCCAAATTTCAACTGTGTCCAGAATGGACAAAATTTATATGAGATTTTACTTTCCCGGGCCTTCTGGATGCAATGGTGAGGTTCGTTTGGGAAGAAAATGCTTAAAAAAAATGTTACCCAGGGATTGAAGACAAAAAACTCGAGAAAGCTGAGATTTTCTCCTTTGAAAAACACGCTTTAAACACTCCAGAACATGCAGCATTAGAGGGGCTCTGATACCATGAAGGATATGAGAAATACTGATCCAATTACACCTAAGAACAACTGCATGCAAAATACCTATTACAGAAAGAAAGCATAAAGAAGGAAAAAGATGAAGAACTCAGAAGTTACTCAAAATGTGAGAGCGAAATTATAATCTAAATTAATGAAAAAAGAATTACAAGGTTCAACCTATAAAGGTGAACAAAACCCTAAAAGGTAAAAGATAGGTTTGCACATTAATAATTAATAAAATAATTAATTATTAATGCACCTAAGAGAAAGCTTAAGCACTAAAGAGTAATAAAACAACTTAACTAATTAAATCAACATGATTTAATTAATAAGTGATTACTCTAATAATATACACACATACATGTGTGTATATATACACACATACACACCATACATATACACATACAAGTGTATCCATGTATATGCACATATACACACATACACACATTTGTGTATATATACATACATATACACACATGTGTATATATACACATAAATACACACATATATAGAGATCATACATGTGTGTATATATACACACATATACATACACCATACATGTGTGTATATACATACATATTTGCATATACACATACAAGTGTGTATCCATGTATACACATATACACACATGTGTATATATATACACATACACACACACATGTGTGTGTATACACATACACATATTTGTGTATATATACACATACATGTGTATATATACACATGTATGTGTATATACACACATGCGTATATACACACATGTGTATATATACATCCTTATAACAATATAATATACATATTTATAGTTGCGGATCCCACGAAATATTAAATTTGCTTTTGTAAAAATTGGAATTAGAATTGAAAAAGAGGAAGATGGGAAGAAGAGCATAAGGGAAAGGTGGAAGGATATAAGAGAAAGCTGCAACAAGTTAGAAGAGTGCAAAGCGGAAGAGAAATGTATGAGAGAGAAGGTGGAAGCATCAAAGAGAAGGCTGCAACAAGGCTACCAACAAGTACAAATGGGTTTGTCTTTACCTTTTTCTTCTTTCTTCTTTACTATTAATGAATCAAGTATGAAGTGAGCTATAAGCTAATGATTTTCTTTTTGTTTTTGCTGTTTGTGCAGCCAAGAAGCAACAAGCAATTCAAATAATTGAACTAGATCTACCCACACAGCATGGAAAGCTTCTTCTGTCACGAACCCCAATGGATTTTGTATTGGAATGTGAAGCCCAACGGTCACACCACTGTTCGGTTTCTCCATCTCTTCATATTGGAAGAGCTTTCTATAAATGATTGTGTACAGTCATGTATTGTATTCATTGGATATTAGTAGACTAGATTAATATAATCGATTCCCTGCTTCAAGTGTGGACGTAGGCATATTGCCAAACCACGATAAATATTCTGTTGTCTTCTTTCTTTTCTGTTTATTTAATTTCTCTGCCTGTTTATTATATTTACATGTTAGAGTAGTAGTTAATTCCAACTTCAAATTACCCCTGCATGTTAAGGGTCTTCTTATTCCGTAACTTCAAGATCAGTTACTGCTCATGCAATCTTATTTGGAACTGTTCTTGCAATCTTTAGTTTAACTGATCTTTCACCATAATTAGCACGGTGATGTTATATATTGTAATCATGGCTTTCTTCTTCAGCAATCAATGGAATTATAGGTTTTGATTTTTCATCGAAACTGTGTTTTGTCTTTACTCTGTTTTATCTGCAATCGTTGTTTATGTTTATCTTCCTTCCAGCAAGGTCTCTGAAAATTCTACAATGGAGGCTTTATGTGAGATTGTGCTTGATTTCTTGCTAAATTGCTGCTATCTGTTATTTGACATAATTTCGATTTAGATTGTTTCGAGAGACAAGCATGTGAGTAGGGTGGAGGAGGTAGATCTTAAGCCTTTTTATGTACATTGTTTGACATTGAGTTTGTTTTGGTTTTCTCTGTTGTGTTATCTTAGTATGGATACCTCTCTTAGTGTCACCTACAAAGAGTGCCAAGTGGCTTTCTTGGCCAAGGTGTAGATGGAATCAATCGACTATTAGTAGGTTAACATTTTGTTATTATAGGTCAATGATAATAGTTCTCAGGGGTTGGTTGCTAAGTCACAAAGTTTTCAGTTGGTTAACATCATTTGGTGATGATCTAAAATCTTTTTAATCAATCCAAGGGTGCAGCCCCTAAGTTGTCATACATTGATAAAAAAATATTAATGTATTTGAAAAATATTTTACATAGTTTCAAATTTATTGTAATACATAAGTTTTGAATAATTTTTTTTACTTTTTATATTTCAATTTTTTTACTTTTAAAAAATACTTAATAGATAAGATAAATTAATAGTCAACATTTAAGAAGGTGACCTTCTAATTATGAACATGTGCTTTTGGCAATAATTTATATCATCTTTAATTTTGTATCATTTAAAAAATATAGTTTTTAAATTTATTTAATTTCATTTTGTTGCCTAAAAATTTGACTACGAAAACTTTCAAACTTTTCTTTACCTCCCTCCTCCTATACACTTGCGAGAAATAGACTCCCCTTTTGTTCCTATTCAATTTATTTGTCAGCATAATTGACGAGGATACAAAATATAAAAAAGGGCCCATGGATATTTATGCATTAAGAATTCAACGTGGTTTTAAAAGAAATCCCTATGTATGAATCTATTCTAGATATACTGGATTTTTCGTAAGGCATTGAATTACTGGTCTCTTTCTTGATGGCCCCCTTTAAGGTGAGGGATCTTTCTACATTTAGCCCTTGCTCAACTAACTCTTCAAAGGTCTCAATTCACTAGGAGTTTAATTCACACATCATGTCTAGTTGACAATTTTTTTATGAACATATGGATATTTTCTTTCAATGGTACGTGGAAAGATGCCTTGGAGGCAATATTTCTCCAATGTTGTACAAGAATGAGGCAAAGTTCTCATCGCTCTTCTGCTTGGTAGTGTAAAGATCCATTAATGTTATTTCCATGACAATGTTATGTGAATAGTGGGATATGAAATTTTTAGCTAGTTCATTCCATGATCATATCCTAGGAGGAAGTCTAGAAAACCACTCGATGGATGACCCACCAAGACTACATAGAAAAAGTCTCATTAGGTAGGTGTCATCATATGTCAGTTCTATGAAGGTCATGAAAAATTCCCATATATGGTTTTGAGGATCACCTTTTTCCTTGTACCTATCAAATTTAGGCATCTTAAAATTGCATGGAAAAGGTGGCATATGCATCGTCCTATCAAATGGATAAGGATTAAAGACATCTATAGAGTAATTCCTTTTAGGAGCACCTATTTGCAAGTTTATGACCTATTCTTGGAGGGTTAGGAGTTGTTGAGTAAAGGCTTCAATGGGTAGTGTAGATGGCACTGTGTAAGGATCAAAAAATGTTGCCCCACTGTTATAGGATGTTGTCTGGTTGTATGAGGACCAATAACCCATGTTTGTATATGTTGTAGGCACATGTAGTAGAACGTACTGAGTCTGTGGAGCATACTAAGGTTGCAAAATATCTAGAGGCTATGGAAAATACTGAGGTGATGGGATGTACGAAGGCTATGTAGATTGTTTTTGATTAAAGAAAATAGGTTTTGATGGGTTCCTGAAACTCTACAGAGCTAAAAATAAACCATAAAATAAGTATCAATTAGCAACAACATAAATGGATCAGGCTAACCAACAGCCAAACAAAACAGTCCCAAAGATAAACTAAAAAACCAGGGAAAAACAAAAAAGACTAGGCAAAAAAGCCAGGATCACAACTCAGGCAATTTCTCTGAGAATCTTAGTAGCTTGAATCTCTAGCTCAGTCATTCTATCCGTAGCCTCTTTCAGATCGGACAGGTCCTTATCAGCTTCTTGGATCTCCATCTTCTTTGTGGTGCCTCTTGTCCTCTTCCTCAAGCCCTCTATGGTATTTGGCCTCAAAGTGTGCCGATGAGACCTGAAAAGGTAAATCTCACTGTCTTTCTCGTACTTGCACATCATTCGGTGACACTTCCCCAAAATGTCATTTCTCCTCATTATTATCATTTGATATTTCCAAGTTTTCCTGGAACTTGATCACTTTCTATCAGAGCTAAGATTTCCAGCGGCATTTCATACCCGTCGGTCCACCTTTTTGTTCCCTTACTTTTGACTGCCATATTTTCCAACCTGTCGGCCACCTAATTGGCTTCCCGGTATTCATGTGCCACATGGACCTGATCAAAGGTTTTGAGGAGTTGTCTACATTCCCCTATAATGTTCTCAATTGTCCACACAGGTTTGTTCTTTTTAATTTAAGCAATCTATAATGTTCTTTGAGTCACCTTCTAACCATAATTTTTTAATCCCCATATCCCAAGCCAGCCTTATGGTGTGATGGGCTGCACTCACCTCCGCATAGTGGTTCATTTGTGACCCAAGGGGAGCTAAAATAGCCACAGTGCCTTTTCCATGAGAGTTCCTTATAATTCCTCCCACACCTGCCTTCTCAGGGTTTCCTTTTGCAACCCTGTCAAAGTTGGATTTGAACCAGTCTTCCGGCGGTATGGTCCATCTACAATCCTCTCTCCTATTGGTTACTTTTACCCCTTTGCTGTGTAGTGGGTTGGGCCCTTTGCTGTTAGTGTAGTTTTCCATTAAGGCATTTGTTATTTTCTGGAATACATACTTAGCAGTTGTTTCTTTTTCCCTAAAAATTCTGTCATTTCGCTCCTTCCACACTCCCCAACATATATGTGGCATCGCCCATGACCATAAACAATATATCTCATGCCCTTTAAACACCTATTGTCATTGATCAAAGAGCTCAAGAGTCTTATTGGGGAAACACCAGGACATCTCAAAAAAAGATAGGAAATGAGACCATATTTGTCTGGTGAAATCACAGTGGATAAACATATGTTCAACACTCTCACTTTGTTTTTTACATAAGATACATCTATTAGGAATGTGATTCCCTCTCCTAATAAGGTTATCCATTGTCAAAATACAGTTTTGGAGCATTATCCAGAAGAAAATATTAATTCTAGGGATGAGACCAGGGTACCAAGCCTTAGCCCAACTGGGAGGAGTATCAATGTGTTGCATGATTTCATAGCCCGAGGCCACTGTGTAGATACCATTTTTTGTTTCCCCCCAAATAATATCATTATTGAGAGAGAGGCGGGTATGACCAATTTTGACCATCAGAGGCTTTAAGTCTCGAGACACCTCTGTAAGGTCCACCCAATCATTGTTTATTCTGTAATCACTCACTCTACTACCATATCTTTTGATGCAGGTATTATCCCATCTATTATAAGGCTCCATGTTCCATAAGGGTCCCTATCTTAGCCAATCATCATGCCAGAAGTTGACATCCCTGCCATTACCTAATTTCCATCTTTCTTTTTCTGTGGCAATACCCTTAGTCCTCAGAATTCCATTCCAAATGTAGGAGCCCCTCGGGTCCATATCTCTGCTGATGAACTATTTGAAGGTCATGTTTGAGGCATATTTGTCCTTCAAAATTTCCTTCCATTCCCCAGTAGAATTAAATATTCTCCAAATTTGTTTTTCTTGCAGAGCCTTGTTGAACTGCTTCAAATTCTTGATACCCAGGCCTCCTTATTTTTTGGGCTTACATATAGGCTCACATGCCACCAAAGGGTACTTCTTGTTTCCCTCTTTACCGGCCCACAGAAAATTCCTTTGAATAGCCTCCAAAGAGTCAGCCACTTTAGTAGGGATAGAAAAAAGGCTTAAGGCATAAGTAGGGAGGTTCTGAAGAGTGGATTCGATCAAGAGCACTTTCCCTGCCTGACTAATGGTGATACCCTTCCAACCAGCCAATTTCCTATTGAATCTATCAATTAGGTTGCCCCAAAAGATCTCTGGAGGTTTGGTTCCTAACAGAAGCCCCAAATAAGTAGAAGGAAGAGAGCCAATACCACATCCCAGTATACCAACCATTTTACTCTATCTATCCATAGGGGTATTAATGAAGAACACTGAGCTCTTTTTCCAGTTTATAAGCTGTCCCGTAGCATTTGATTAGGTATTCAGGATTTTCTTTACACTTCTAGCTTCTTTCACCGAGGATTCGCCACCTAAAATGGTATCATCCACAAATTGCTGATGAGAAAAAGTAAGAGGACCAGAAGAAGGCTTCAAACCAATTATATCTCCCCTTCTCCTTTTATCTTGTATTAGCCTTCCAAGGCACTCAACAAATATGATGAAGAGGATCAGAGAGAGAGGGTCTCCTTGCCTAAGACCCCTAGAAGATTTGAAGAAATTAGAAGGAGATCCATTCATCATCACCGCAAAAGTGGGAGTAGAAATCAGTTGTGAAATAATCTTTCTCACCTTATCATTGAACCCAAAAGCTCCCAAAAATTTATTCAAGAACATCCAATCCACTCTTTCATAAGCCTTGGAAAGATCTAGTTTAAGCAGGAATCCTTCCCTTTTTCCTTCTTCCAAGGAGTGAATCACCTCATGCACTGCCATGATAGAGTCCAGGATTTGTCTTCCAGGGACAAATCCCATTTTTTGAGGGGCAATAATAGCTGGTAGTATTTTAATGATTCTATTAGTTAAAAATTTAGATATAATCTTGTAAAACGAGTTACAAAGACTAATAGGTCTAAAGCTATCAAAAGAATCCACACATGGGGCATTAGGGATGAGCACTAGAAAGGTGGCATTGATCTCTTTAAGCAAGATCTTAGCCCCAAAAAATTCTTGGACCGCTTTAACAAGATCATCTTTGATATCTTCCCAATACATTTGGAAAAAGAAGTTGGGAAGCCATTAGGACCTAGTGCCTTTTGCGCTGGCAGGGCAAAAACTACTTTTTGGATTTCCTCCTAGTCAGGGATAGCCATCATATCCTTGTTCTGTCTTTCAGTGACCACCTTAGGGATGGTCTGAAGAATTTCCTCCTGGTCTTCCTCTCCTAGATTATATTCTTTAGTTAGGATCGAAGAGAAGTAGCTAATGGCCTCATTTGCAATCTCATTGTCTTCCCCCAAAGTTACATCCTTTTTCTTAATACCACTAATTTTTTTGGCATTCCTGTGTTTCATAGTTGATAGGTGGAAGAATCTAGTATTTTTGTCCCCCTCTTTCATCCACACTGATCTAGACCTTTGCCTCCAAAAAATTTCCTCTTTGCCTATAATGTTGTGAAGATCTACTAAAATGGATTTTTTAGCACTCATTCTATCTTCATCGTATCCATGTCTTTGGATCTCTTCTTGCACCCTTGCAAGCTCTGTCATAATCCTATCTTTGGACTGAAAAATGTTCCCAAAATCAATTTTGTTCCACTTTCTAATCTCCATTTTAATGTTCTTGAGCTTCTTAGCCACCTTATACATCATTGTTCCATCCACATCAATACTCCACCACTCCCCTATCTTATCAAGAAGGTTAGGATGAGCAAACCACATCCTCTCAAATCTGAAAGGGAAAGCCTTTTTCTTATTGTGAGTATCCAAGATGAGAGATATAGGAGAGTGATCAGACCCGAATCTCACCATAGATGAAAGATGACAGTGATACCGCTGCATCCAGTCCATAGTGATGAGGGCTCTATCCAGGTGCACCTGAATACACTTTGTTCCAACTCTCCTATTCGTCCAAGTAAATTTGCCTCCACCTGATTCCACATCAATGAGAGCCAAGTTATTGATCATATCAGCTAAATTGTTCCTACTATCCAGGTCTGGGGGAAGCCCTCCAAGTTTCTCAGATTCCATTAGGGGGGTGTTGAAATCACCCATGATAATGCCTTTTGGATCACTCATCTTTACATTCAAATTCTGTATTTGATTCCAAAAAATTCTCCTACCATTCTTGGTATTCAGAGCATAAATGTTCATAATGAACTAGCTCTCCTAGTCTTTTAGATTCTGGAATTGAATTAGTAAAATGTTACCTTCATTAAAAATAATTTGCACTTTGAGATTTTCCTTCCATAACACCAGCAATCCTCCCGAGGCTCCCTTAGAGTCAGTAGCTACTGTCCCCATGCCTTTGCCAAAGGAAATGCTTTCCACTTTTTCTTTCTTCATTTTAGTTTCCTGAATCAAGAAAATATCTAGTCTATGATCCCTTATCATATTCCTATCAATTTCTTGTTTGTGGACACCATTTAGCCCACGTATGTTCCATGATATGACCTTCATGAGTTCTTGTATGAACAGGACTCCTAGATGGTCCTTTGAGATCCATCCGCTATATTTATTTTTGCTTCTTCCTTTCTGATTTGATTCTTGCTCCTCCTACCTAGAGTGTTAGACTTACTTCCTGTGTTTGCTTTAACTCTACTTCTTGTTGCTGCTGGTGAAGCCAGAGAAAAGTCCCTGCTATTTTTCTTATTCACTGTTATCCATGGTCTCACCTTCTCATCTTTGCAACTATCAAAGAGGGCTTCCATTCTTGAGATTTTTCCTGGAGTAGTAGCTGATACCAGCTCCAGAAATCTGCTTATCTTTCCTGGTGAAACATAAGTGCTCTTGCTAAAGTTTGATTCTTGGGATAGGATTGGGCCTTATCCGTTCTCATTCCTCCCAACTTCCTGTGAATCTGGAACAAAATACATCTTAGTGATGTCTTCAACTATGAACTCACCATCTTCTGGTTTTTCTTGATCTCCTTTGTCTCCTTTCCCATTCTCCATAAGTGGACCTATTGGGCTTGCCTCTTTCCCTTCACTATCCTTGCCTATTTTTGGCTGAGCTTTTTGTTGTCCCTTGACCTCATTGGTTATCTGCTCTTCAATCCTCTGTTGAGCTGGCTATTTTTCCATGTTTTCAATAGTTTTCTCCCCTTGTAGTTTCTACTTTTTTGTTTCAAGGGTTGTTTCATTAGGAGCTTTCTCCTTCCAAACCTTCTTGGTTCCTTCTTTTTGGTTAGGTCCCTTAATCAGAGGTTTATTCTCCGTCCTCTTTCCTTGTTTGATTTGGGCCTTTCAAGCTTTCTCCTTCTCAATGAACATAGGGCGCATTTTGGCCTTGTGTCCAACTTTTTTACAGTGGAAACAAGCAAAGGGAACACTTTCATACTCTATTTGTTTCACTCATTTTCCCAATCTTGATTGAAAAACAATCACCTCTGGCATATCCTGACCTTCTTCAACTCCAATGCATATCCTCGCATAGGTGAGTCTTTTTCTAGCCACCGTAATTGGATCTATAGATAGAAAATCCCCAAAGGATCTAGCAATGCCATCAAAGAGATCCTCATGCCAGTACTCCAAAGGCAGTTTAGGTAGCCTAACCCAAACTGGAGCTTGGATCAAGAAATCATTGCTGAGATCTGTTAGCTCTTTTTCTTGTATGAATCAATTAAAACAACAATAAGTGCTTGCACCCCTATTCCCAATGCAGGTTCATACATGAATAAGGCTAATTAACAAGGATGAAACTCCTTCTACACATTGGGCTCCACATACCCAGGCGGGTGTACCTGATTACAAACTCACTGAATGATAGAGAATCTCATAATGGATTAAGGATTTATAATCCTTCTTGTTTTTATACCACTTTGGCCTAGGAAGGCTAACCTATCGATTCACTCTTCAAGGAATCACTAAGATGAATTATATCCTCTAAATACAATCAACTACACATATATGCTCTTAAATATCAGAAAATAAGGATTTTAATATTTGAGTTGATGATAATAACCAC
>MU227688.1:691143-725696 GCA_018584345.1 Thuja plicata | reverse complement strand
GTTTGATAAATTTATAGTCAAGTTCAATATAAATCAAAATTTATGTATGTGTACAAGTTTTCAATTCATGATTTAAATATGTTGTTCAGGTGGATACTACCATGAATCTTGGCATGGCTACAGGATTAAGTCAAATGCAACCATCGACATTTTCCTTTGAGGTCATGATTACAATTAATTTTACATTGTCTATTGTGTACCTATCTTTTATAGGTCTCAATTAGATAAATTTTGTAATTTGTTTATTTTTATAGGACTTGACTGCATCAACTTTTAATGTTGGTGAGAGTGGCCGTCCTTGTCCCACTAAGGGCATTACACCACATAAACATAGGGTAAAATTTTAAATTATGTTCATTAATATTACTTTTACTTTTTAAGTGAATTATGCAAGTCATTTGAATTAAACACACTTGGTCTTCTGATGCAATATTTTATAAATGTATAGGAGGATGAGGTGCATCATGATTGTGCATCCCAGTCACCTTCACGTGGAGTGAAGAGGAGTGCAGATCAGCTAGACGAGCAGGGTTAGATTGTGTTATATTATATATGATGGATATTTTATGCTCTTTTTCACATGTTAGACCTTGTTATGATAGTTAGACTGTGTTATTTTATGATGACACACACGTTATACATGGTATATCAGGACTTTTTATCATTTTATTTTGACTTGTGTTATCATGACTTGTTATTATATGTTATCAAGACTTGTTATCATATTATTTATACTTGTGATTTGAATCTAGATATATGTGAGTTTACATGTAATCAATTGTAATTAAATATCAATTACATAATATTATCATTAATAGTAGTTATTTCTTCATGTAATTGACAAGAGAAATTGATTTTAATTGACATGAAACAACATATAAATGTAACTAGTATTGACTTCAAGATTAACTATAAAAATATCATCTATCTTTTAAAACCATGACATAAATTAATTTGAACTAAGAAATATGGATACATACTTGAATAACTAAATTCAATTGTAATTAAATTAAATATAAATTGTAATTGAAAAAATTGGACATGAAGAAAAGTGAGCTCATGTATTTTATAAAACCAAAATTGGACGAATTTACAAGTGTTCATTGAACTTCATAAATAGTTCATGTATTTTATAAAACCAAACTTGGACGAATACAAGTATAAATCAAACTTCATAAATAGTTCATGTGTCTACATGTTCTTCTAGAGGTCCTGCATCATAAAAATGAGTTGAAATGTTAGAAAATATGCATTTAAATATAAAATTCATTTATAGGATCCAAAAGTTAGATAAATGAATTGCACTTACCTAGTATTACAACTTTGATTAGCCAAAAGTCGTAAATTACACAATTTGTCTGATATGTTACATCCAGTTATACTTGACACCTAAAAACCAAAGTAATTAGCTCTACATGTTCTTCTAGAGGTCCTCCATTATAAAAATGAATGTTGAAATGTTAGAAAACCAAAGTAATTAGCTGTACATGTATGATACTTGAAAGAAGTCATGTCTACATATAAAAATATAATAATTAACAAAAACTTATATGTATAAATTTGATTCAACGTAATGTCCCATCAACATCCTCTCTTTTCTGTAATGCATCTATGATTGCCTCATGGTCTTCCATTGAAAGTGTCCATAATATTTTATTAGCAAGTCTCCCTTTGTATCTTTCCAATTTGATATTTGTTGCCACTACCAAATGAGAATAATGTATAATCTTCTTTTCTGATTAGTAGTCTTCAAAAGCTGGCAAACCATTCCTTCTTGTTAGGAGTTTGTGTAGCCATGTACCAACAACCACAACAAACCCAATTGGATACTCAAAACCATCACCATCTACTTCATGACATATCAAATTTTTCTTAGGTTATACACATCGAGCTAGCCAATAATCAATCTGCTCTTCATTATCCACGGGTGCAACAACAACATACACATGTCTTGCAAAACAAAATTAAGTACATGTACATATAAAATTTCTTAGACATATAATTCTAATACAATAATAAATCAAATGACATACATTAATAATATAGTTTAAAGTTTTACAAGAAATTGAATGAAATTACCAGGTTCTATGAGGTTTGAAACACAATCATAATCTTCTGATGCAAATGCATGATTTAGGTCTTCATTTATTATATCATCTTGATCTTGTGGCTCACTAGGTGTTAAGAATTTTTGTTTCCATTCTTCAACCCATTCCATATTCTCGCATTCTTCCCGTTCACCTACAACACAAAATTGACAAAAAGATGCAAGCTCCCTAGTCCATATACTCCAAGTGTTAGAATTAGAACTCATAAATGAATGCCATTTAGTACACCTACTGATTGTATCACAATAATATCTTGAAAGGATATTATTCTCTTCAACTAGCTAGAAGAAATGCCTGATTGTAGAGTTCTGACTTGATCTTGTAGACAAACTTTTTTTACACCACTAAACAATTGCATGTGCATCTTTAAATTTTGCATTTTCCTCAAATTTGAGTTGCTCTCTACACAGGGCTCTCTTAACACATGCACTGACACCATCGTGTTCTCCTTTACCATGTCCAGCCTAAAAAAAACTCCAAATATGTTGGACATTACTTTTCTTATGTGTCCTACTCAACCAATAAAATATTCTAGCATTCTTAAATTGCCTTGTGCAGTTATCTGACCATATTAGATGTTGTGTTATATGAATTTCTCACTCCCTTAAATTTTCATAAAAGATCTTAAAGCAATACTGGACAAACTCTGATGAGTGCAATTTATTATCACTCATATAGAAATGATACTCTCTCAAATTTTTTTTATCATCTTCTGTACTATTAGGTGTATGCCTATAGACAATATGAACAAACATTGTTACTTGCACTGAATTATAATATTGTGATTGGATCTCATCTTGTGGTGCAAGTGTGTAGTTCTCAGCAAAGTCAATGACTGAAAGTATACTACCAATTGGAAATGTATTCTTGCATATGCAAAATTGTCCATCAAGCCATCTAGCATTTTGGGAGTGTTTCACATATTTAGGTACAACCTTATTCTTGAATTAGTTCATAAATGCATGAGCACTAACTTTTTTAGTAATTAGCTCACACCATTTTTCAACCTTTCCATCCTTCAATGGATACTCAATAGTTTTAAATATTTTTACATCATCTAATTGATGACCAAAATCAATTGAAATATTTTCATGCAAACATTCATCTAAAAATGCAAGATTGCCACATACATCACATACACCAGAAACACATGCATTCAAAAGAAAAAATGCTCATTTGGTGGGTTACAAAGCAAACTGGATATAAATTATTTTACAATTTGAGGTGGTATATTTATACCACATTCTTGCAACATTTCATTAGTATGCATGGTAGAACGTATAGATCGAAAAACATCATAATGATGACGAAATTGAACGTGAATTTTGCAACAACACGTTACTCTTTCCTTGTTAATCCTTACATAACATGGTTTACATTTTTCAAAAGATCTTTGACTAATAGAAATAGTTAACTTAACATCCACAAATGTTTTATACAATTTAGTTTGAGTCATATCCAAAAGATGTTTTGGACGTGGATTAAAATTTTTTGAGCCGACTCTTAATTTAAGAACATCTCTAGCATTAGGTGTTAGAATAGGTAAAACCCTATTCTTCCAAGAACACCTGCATGCATAACCTGTTACATGGAAGAAGTAAAGAACAAAAGACAGGAAGAATCTATGGAGGCCAAAAAGCCAGAGCCATCATATGCACAAGAAAATAATATATTAACAATATGTTTCAAGATTACAATGTGATGAGAAAAAACTCTGTATGAAATGCAAAGAGGTGAATCCTTATAAAAGGATACCAAAACCCTAAAGGTGAAAACCCTAAAGAATAATGAGATGCCTAAGTTTAACTTAAGAAAAGAGTATAATAGACTAATAATTAAATAAATTAATTATTAGCTATAATATGACTACTCTAACACCCCCTTAAGTGTAACTTAGGGAGAAGCTAAACAACTAAAGACTAAAAGATGCATGTAAATAAAATGAATGAAAGGAACTATGGGTCCCGACAACTAGGCCTTATCAGGCACCCAAGTACAAGAAATAAACTAGATGAAGAAAACTAAGCCTTCAATCTAGGGAAAGTCTCAAAGCAAGGAACAAGAAAGAGCAAGAAGCATCTCCGAAGCATGAAGCTGTAAATAATGTCAGAAGTAACTGCTGGAACCCCCACTGAAAAAGTGCATGACCAGGTAGAGAAGACAAAGTCTAAAGAGCTGATCAATCAAACCTGGAAAGCAATAGAACCAATAGGTGAACCCCCCCCCATAATGCTGAACAAGGAGAGGGGTGACTAGAACACTAAAATGCAATGCCAGAAACATCTGCAAAAAGAAGAATCAGGAACACCAACAGTGCAATAAAAGTACAAGTACAGGATAAAGGGCGTTGTCACTGACACACAACATGGGCTAATGTCATGGAAGGTACACTCACTTGACAAAGGTGGATGAGCATAAAAAGACAAAATATCATAACCCCCCATGGCACTTTATAATTGAGTGCGAGTACAAAAAACACACTAGGTGCTCAAAATCTCAGATATGCAAAAGCAGGCACTTTATCTCAGTGCGTTTATAAAAAATAAAATGCTACAGAAGAGAAGCATACAATGCTCAGAAGTCAGAAAGAAGAGTGAGCCAGAAGATCATAAGAAGAGATCCCAGGACCTGTAGAACCTAAGTAATCTATGAGAGTGCGAAAGAGAAAATCTCAGAGGAGTGAGAACTTGGAGCAAAATCTAGAAAAAAGATCCCTGCAATTGAAAATCTCACTGAACCAGCTTTTCGATGATATCTGGTTTGCCAAAAACGGAGTCCGGATGAGCCAGATATGGCTCCCGGAAGGCAGAAAATATACATCATACTTTGACAGAAAAAAACACTATCAAAATGGCAGAACCCAAAACCCCAACCTCCATCATCGAAAAGTGCTCAGAAAGAGCTTTCCGACGATACATGAAAGTCGAGAAAATACCCCTGTATGCTCAAGATAGAGTGAAAACAGGGCGGGAGGGTCAAAAAGGGCCCCAAAAATTTTTTTTAAGCCCCTGGGGCTGAAAAAAGGATAGCCCCTGGGCCCCATATGCCCGCCGCAGGGGGCTGGAGCAGAGCCCTCGGTCACCCATGTGACCGCCCGCTGGGCTAAAAGGGGCCGCGAGGAAAAAGGTGGCCGGGCGGTGCAACAACGGCCAGGCTGGGTGGCGAAGGCAGCCAGGTGGTGCAGCGGTGGCAGTCGGGTGTCGCGACAGTGGCAGCGGGTCCCGGTGGCGGCGTAGTGGCGTGCGGGCCGGGGGCGGTGCAAGGGCGGCACGACGGTGATGCCGGGGTGGTGTAGTGGCGGCGCGCTCTGGTAGCCCCAAAATATTCAAAAAAATGCATTTTTTTAAATTTTTTTTATTTTCTGCCTCTTTTTTTGAGTCGTACAGCTTAGGAGGTTGATTGTTTTCTTTTGGGGTCACTATGACCAAAACCAGTGAAGTTTATAGGTATTTTGACTCTCTTAGGCCTTCTGAACGCAATGACGAAGTTCATTTTTGCTCAAACGGCTCCAAAAAATGGTGCCTCCTTCAAAGTGACAGAAAAACCCTAGATAAGTTGTGGCTGTCGTCTTCAAATTGCGGCTTCAAAAAAATTCAAACCTACTTCAAAAACACCATAACAGGCAACAGCAAGGGAGCTCTGATACCATGTTAGAATAGGTAAAACCCTATTCTCCCAAGAACACCTGCATGCATAACCTGTTACATGGAAGAAGTAAAGAATAGAAGACATGAAGAATCTATGGAGGCCAAAAAGCCAGAGCCATCATATGCACAAGAAAATAATATATTAACAATATGTTTCAAGATTACAATGTGATGAGAAAAAACTCTGTATGAAATGCAAAGAGGTGAATCCTTATAAAAGGATACCGAAACCTTAAAGGTGAAAACCCTAAAGAATAATGAGATGCCTAAGTTTAAATTAAGCAAAGAGTATAATAGACTAATAATTAAATAAATTAATTATTAGCTATAATATGACTACTCTAACATTAGGTGATACTCTTGTATTATCATGCCAAAAATTTTCAATTAAAGTTTTGACTTCACCAGTAAGTTTTATGTCAGACCTCGGGAGTCTGCCACTAAAGCTCTACAAATGGTTTCTCGGATCACTTTCAAAGTTAACTCTTCTCTTTACAACTCTCGCTAAAGTTTTATGATGAATATTAAGATATCCACTTATGTTTGTCATCATTATTTTATCAGAATAGTTTTGTTTATTAGAGATGATGTTATTGCTCGTCGTGCCACATTCCTATCTTTAGAATGATTTTTCTTTCTGATTGTGTCGAAGGCACTAGCAACTGTTGTTACAACTTGTTTTAGAGACTCATCCTTCTTTTTGGATTTCACATAAATGCCTAACCTCTTCATCACTTTTCACATTTTACTCATTTTAATTAGTTGTAACATTAATTGACATTGAAACCCAAATTTCTTGTTATAAAAAAATTGTCTAAACAATTTACTCGTGTATGTCCTAATCTATCTCCATGAAACCAAACCACATAGATTGTCTAGCACATCACTTTTAATTTGAAATTATTTAATCATTTCATTATCATTCAAAGGGGCTTCTTTCTCAATTGGTGTTTCTATGTCTACATCCACATTGTTGATCTCAATTGTCATTTGATTGTCAATTTCAATTAGGGTTTGAATTTCACTTTCAATTGGTGTTTGATTTTCAGTTTATTTATCATTATGATTAAAATTACTAATTTATGGTGTTTGATGTGCAATATAATTTGTTACTCTATTTTATAGAATAAAATCTAAATGATTTAAAGAGTAACCCACTAATACAAAAAGATCAAGTTCTTCATCACAATAAGTTTCATTTGGCTGTGAAGACATACTTGTATCCAACACTTGATTAGAAAATGCACCTAAATTTTCTCATATTGCATTTTCTTCTTCAACCTCTTCATCCATCATGGTGTCCTCATTGTTCTCATCTTCTGAACCGATTGGTGAACTCGATGCTCCAAAATTATCCAGGTTTCGAATTCTCGCTCTTCTTTCCCGTTGTCATTTTGCCTCTTTCTCTTTATTTGCTGCAACCTCATCAGCTGTCAAAACCTTTCTTTGCCTCTTTTCGCATTTCTTTGATCCCATGTTTGCACCAAAATTTGAATTCAAATTAATCCCTTCTTTTTAGATCCAGAATAAGACAAGAAAAGAGAATGTTGCTTGACAATATTATTTCTGCAACACAGATATGTCATACAAATGATTGAATAATCATAAATCATTGACATCATGCCCACTGAACATTTTTTTTTGTCTCCAATGGATCTTTCAGAAACGGGCACCCATTATTTAAATGAAACCGGTGCCCATTTCGGTTTCAACGGTCCAAAATGAAACAGGCACCCATTTTGTGAATTTTAAATAACAGGTGCCTGTTTCTTAAAACCAGGAGTGGGGACTGTACCTCTGCCCTAGTTTTTGGTTCGGGACAGGCTTGGTCCCTCCAAGCCTGTGCTTGGCCTTACCAAAATATGGCTAAGGCATTTAAAAATAAAAAATGCGCTTTGTGATAATTTTTTGGAGGTCTTCCCGAATGCATTTTTAGACAAAATGAAAACCCATTTCAGTTCATATTGTACAGATTATAAAAATATAAATTTTATATTGATATGACAAATTTTAGTATTTTTACAATAATTATTATGCCAAAGTGGTACCTAAAGTTGAAATAGTAAGGTTTACTAAAATTTTAATAACTTTTTTGATTTTAGGTTTTTAAAAAAATGAATTATATGAGCCCAATCTACAAATAATTTCATTCAAAATTTAAAAAAAAACCCAAAAAGTGAATTTTTCATCAAATTATGGTGGTCGTACACCAGAGGTTTTCAAAATGTACTTTATAGTCAAATAAAAATTAATAAAAAAATAAGGAAAAATATTCTGACCAATCTTTGATGTGTTAGGCACCTTCCCCCATAAGGATTTAGAAAAATTCATTTATTTACTTCACAATAGGGTGGTCGTACACATGTAGGGTATGGTCCTGAAACAAGCATTTTGAAAAGAGGGTTTTTAAACATGCCTAATAAAATTTATTTTCTACCATGTGAGTGTTCAAATAAATTACATATTTGAAAACTAGACTCTGAGCATTACATTTTCTATTAGTGGATTGTTTTGAGATTCAATCTCTAGGTGCCTCAAGTTTTGACATTAATTGACAGAAAATTTGAAAAACAAGGAAAACTCTTCCACTTTTTGCCCAAAAGTAGGACTCAACTTCTTGCATCCACCCATTTAAACTCTTTTTTTGTGTGTTTTTGTGGCCCACTACGTCTTTTCATTACCATAAGCGAGCAGTTTACATATCAGAGAAACCAAAATAAGACGAAAGAACTTTTTATTTTATCAAGCAACTGTGTCATTTCAATCTTGTAAGTGCATTGTTTCAGATCTATAAGTGCGTTGAATAAAAATGTCAAGTGCGTCGCTTAATTGACAACTGCGTCGATTCAATCTGATAAGTGCATCGAATGAATCTGCAACTTGCATTTTGAAAAAGAAAAAAAGGAAGATCATTCATTAAAACAATGTTTTGTCCTTACTCTATTTTTTTCTCTATTTTCTCTACAATCGTTGTTTATTTTCCTTCCAGCAAGGTCTCTGAAAATTCTACAATGGAGGCTTGATTTGAAATTGTGCTTGATTTCTTGCTAAATTGTTGCTATCTGTTATTTGACATTTCAATGGATGTCTTTGCCTTGTGTCAATACTCCTATTCTTTGTATAGGCTATGGAAGATATGAGCTAGAGGTCGTGGGATTGGCTTCACACTAGCAAACATGTTTTAAGATTTTACAGATACTTTACCCTAAATCAAATGTTGAGCAATAAGAATCTGAATCAAATAATGAATGTTACCAGCAGTTGTGGATGTTGATTTTATTGATATGCATTGCATTTGTTTGATTTTTTGAATACAATATGAATATATGCTCCAATGTTGGCACCCCATGAAATCATATTCTTCTGGAAAAAAATGTTTGCTTGTGCAGATTATAGGGAGAATAATGGAACTTATATTTCTGCACCCCATGCAAAATCTGTGGGGAGGCCAGAAAGTGAAGTAAACCAGACTTTCCTAATTCTTTGAGAATTTGGAACTCTTTTTTACATTATGGAAAATTTTTAGGTGTGAAAAGTCATTATTCTATTTGTTTTATGTGATCTTGTAAACTTTTGTAACTAAAACAAACATGGAACAAATTGGCAATTAATTTAAATTTCTAAGAGTTTTAAATGGAATGAAATTCATGTATTTTTTTTAAGAAGAAGTTTGTATCATAATCTCTAAAGTATATCCTCATTAGGAAGAATCCCTCTTCCTCTCAATCATTCACTTCTATGTCTTTGAATCCAACCAACAAAAAATCAATTACACGTCCAAGTACCATTTATTCTAAAAATTGGTAGTACTTCTTATTTTAACAAGGTCTGAGGAGAGGATAAATTTGACTATTTTAATTGTTTACATCCTTGTCAAGTGTGGCATGCTTTTAAGAAGAAGCCTTTAAAGAGATCTAGGTAGTGAAATGTATCTAGATTGGTTTTATGCTCTAATTCATAGAAGTAGAAGAATGGTTCACCTAGACCCAAAGGTCAAGACCATACTATACATAGTACTCAATTTTTATGATCCAAGATCTCATATACTATATAAAAATTGGGCCCAATACTTCTATATTAATGATAAAAGGATAAAGTAAACAACCTAAAACTATATACATCCAAATATTTCATATAAATTTACAATGGATTTTGATTGGAGTTCTTCATGGGTTCAAGGGTAGGAATTGTGTTGATTTATCTCAAAGGTAAAAAATTTCTAATGGATTATGATTTGGAATTCAATATATGATCACAGTAGAATAAAGAATATTGTTATTAGGTGCAAGAGTAGTGCAAGAAAGGGAGATTAAAAAACTGAAATCTGTGGGTGATGTTGAGTTAATTAAAAATAGATTAGAGAATAATTCAAGTAAAGAATGACAACTTAAAACATTATGAGAACAAGATTTGGGATATTATTGAATATTTTTATACTTTTTTTTAATAAATCGAATCCCTAGATATCAAATGGTAAGGTTGATTGTTTAGATGTTTTTGTTTCTCTTATCCTACCACACCCTAATTTTAAAACAAATTTATATATAATTGAATTGATATATAGATCAAGCATTCTAAATAATTAGTAAATTTTCAAAAATGGTTATAAAATCATAAAACTTATTGATAAAGCTAAGAATTTCATGAACTTGTATATTTTAAATGAAGTGATTTTCCTTTAAGAATCCATAAATACAAATACAAATACAAAAAAAAAAAAAAAAGATTTGTACAAATCAAAGGGAACTGGTTATCCAAAGTCTCATTAGAAGATTTATTTGATAAGCATAATAGATACATCAAAAGTAAAACAATTTAAGGATATAATAAATTAAATTTTTAGAATACGAGAAAGTTAATATTGGTTAATATGTACCAAATGAATATATGCATGCAAATACTTATAGATGTTTATACTTGATTAGATGACATGTTATTGAGATATATTCTTAGAAGTCATGTTATATATTTTTGAGTCATACGTGAGGCATCTTTGTTATCATTTATTTGATCAAGTTGAAATTATTAACTCTACATCACTAGTTCTTAGTTGCAACTATTCTTAATACTTTTAGAGTGTTGCCCTTCTTATTAATTGTAAAGCTCATCAATTAATGATGTCAAAATTATAAGTAATGTGAATTTGAGTTCAATCTCCTCAAAGTGTTACAATTTCATATATTTTGACCGCAAGTCTTCTAGGATTAAAATGTATGCATTATTTTAACTCAACCTTTCAAATCACACCAAGTGATTCTTCATCGGGAGGAAAAAATGAAAAATTACATAAATTATGCCTTAGAAAAGGAAGAGAGAGGGTAGAAAAGAAATATAATATTAAATAATAAGAAAAGAAGAGGTAAATTCAACTTAAGTTCATGGAAATGGTTGTAATAATTGACACTTATATTGTTGTGCTATGCTAGGGTTTTTGTTCGTTGCCTTGTTGTCATATGTTGCTAGGTAAGATCCCTATGGGATCTATGGATGGGGATTTAGTGTAGGTTTTTTGAATATTCCCCCTTTCCCAATGTGGTGGATCCCACTCTAGTTCCTGTTAGAGTTGTCATATTAGAGCTAATAATTAATTTATTTAATTATTAGTCTATTATACTCTACGCTTAAGTTAAACTTAGGCATCTTATTATTCTTTAGGGTTTTCACCTTTAGGGTTTTGGTATCCTTTTATAAGGATTCACCTCTTTGTTTTTGATAAGGAGTTTTTTCACATCTCATTGTAACATCTTGAAACATATTGTCAATATATTGTTTTCTTGTACATATGATGTCTCATGTATTTTGGCCTCCATAGATTCTTCTTGTCTTCTGTTCTTTACTTCTTCCATGTGATAGTGTTATGCATGCAGGTGTTCTTGGGAGAATAGGGTTTTACCTATTCTAACCTGGTATCAGAGCCATCTTACTACTTGTTGTTCGTGCTTTGTCAAAGTGTTTAAGAAGCTAGAGGTTTTTCTGGTTTTTCAGAAGCTTTTTATGTGGATTTAGGGGGACCTTTGTTTCTGGTCATTTTGGGCTCAAACAGACATTACCGTTGCGCTTAGAGCACCCAAAAACCCCAGAATCCATATAAAATTTGTCTATTTTGGACAACTTGGCTCTGAGGCAAATTTTTTTTGGTTTCTAGTGTTGTACAGGCACGGAAACCAAGAAAAATTAAAAAAAATCATGTTTTTCACATGTTTTATGCACGGCCAGAGCAAATTTAAAATTGACTGCAGTCGCACAATCGCGGCCCGGCCCCCGCCAACAGCGCCTCCGGCTCCCACGGCCCGCTCCGCCCACTACGCGGCCCCCGCCGCCCTGCGCACTGCCACCACTAGCCCTGCCGCCCTGCGCTCCATCGCCACTGGTCCCGCCGGCCTCCACACCGGCGCCCTCCGACCGTTGCACCACCCCGCTCTGGCACCTTCTACTCCGCTTGGCTCCACCGGCCGCAGCGCCGCCCAGCGGGGGTTTAGCCTCGCGGGCTTCTTTCAGCCCCGCGACAGTCATATGCATGACTAGCGGCTCCAGTTTAGCCCCTGCGTGCACCATGCGCCCAGGGGCTCATTTTTTTCAGCCCCAGGGGCTTTAAACCTATTTTTGGAGCCTTTCTAACCCCCTGGCATTATTTTTTCTCTATCTGGAGCATACAGAGGTCTTTTTTGGACTTCTCTATATCGTCGGAAAGCTCTTTCTGATTATGGTGGTTTGATTTTTTGGCTCTACTATTTTGATATTTTTTTTACTGTCAAAGTCTGATGTTTAGTTTTTCCTTTTGAGAGCAATATCTTGCTCATCCGGACTCTGCTTTTGGCAAACCAGATATCATCAAAAAGCTGGTTCAGTAAGATTTTCAGTTGCAGGGGTCTTTTTTCCAGATTCTTCTCCAGGTTCTCTCTCCTCTAAGTTTTGCTCTTTCACACTCTAGAGGATTACTTGGGTTTTACAGGTCCTGGGATCTCTTCTTCTGATCTTATAGCTCACTCTTCTTTTTGACTTCTGAGCATTGAATGCTTCTCTTCTGTAGCATTCTCTTTTCTATAAATGCACCGAGATAAAGTATCTGCTTTTGCATATTTAGAATTTTGAACACCTTGTGTTTGTTTGTACTCACACTCAGTTATAAAGTGCCATGGGGGGATTATGATGTTGTGTCTTTTGTGCTCATCCACTTTTGTCAAGTGAGCATACCTTCCATGATATTAGCCCATGCTGTGTGTCGGTGACACCACCCTTTATCCTGTGCTTGTACTTCTATTGCACTGTTGGTGTTCCTGATTCTTCTTCTTGTAGTTGTTTCTGGCATGCTTTTAGTGTTCCTATCACCTCTCCCTGTTCAGCATTATGTGGGGGTTCACCTGTTGGCTCAATTGCTTTCTTGGTTCGGTTGAGTGATCTACGTATTCTATTTTTGTTCCTATGTACTAGGCAGATGCAGTGGCTAGGCACCTATGCATTCCGGTGAGATGGATCATCTACTATATAGACACTCGTTCATTCCTACTTTTGGCTCAGGTCACCTCTTCGATTGATCAGCTCTTCAGACTTTGTCTTCTCTACCTGGTCATGCACTATTTCAGTGGGGGTTCCAGTAGTTACTTCTGACAGTGTTTGCAGCTTCATGCTTCGGAGATGCTTCTTGCTCTTTCTTGTTCCTTTCTTTGGGACTTTCCCTAGATTGGAGGCTTAGTTTCCTTCATCTAGTTTATTTATTGCACTTGGGTACCTGATCAGGCTTAGTTGCCATGACCCATAGTTCCTTTCATGCATTTTGTTTTCATGCATCTTTTAGTCCTTAGCTGTTTAGCTTCTCCCTAAGTTACACTTAAGGGGGGGTGTTAGAGTTGTCATATTATAGCTAATAATTAATTTATTGCATTATTAGTCTATTATACTCTATGCTTAAGTTAAACTTAGGCATCTTATTATTCTTTAGGGTTTTCACGTTTAGGGTTTCGGTATCCATTTATAAGGATTCACCTCTTTGTTTTTTATAAGGAATTTTTTCACATCTCATTGTAACATCTTGAAACATATTGTCAATATATTATTTTCTTGTGCATATGATGTCTCCTGTATTTTGGCCTCCATAGATTCTTCCTGTATTTTGTTCTTTACTTCTTCCATGTGACAGGGTTATGCATGCAGGTGTTCTTGGGAGAATAGGGTTTTACCTATTCTAACCGCATTGGGTGTTAGGTTGCGGAGGTTCTCCCTCTTGTGAGTCAGGAAGGTCCTCATTGGCTCCCTAGTCATCCTTTCATTCCCTCAGATTCCTTCTTTTTGGAAGAGACTCTGTCTGCTTATGTGGACAAGATGTTGGGTAGAAGACCCTCCAAAATAGATAATTTTGCATCTAAGGCCTCGTACAAGACTTCCTACAAGCTTAATGGGACTACTATCTAGTTTCTTGACAAGATCTTAAAGGAGATAATAGTGGAGTTTGATCTAGCTTTGATGGGTAAGTTCCTTTCCCTTCACCCTTTTATTGACTAATTAAGAAATTTGGTTTTGGTGCATGGGCACCTAATCTAGAAGGTCAAAGACTCATGAAGATTAAAATATGTTTTAATGATGTTTTAATTCATTGTGATCATTTTTATAAATGTATTTATTCATGTTGAATCCATTTTTAAAGGTCAGATCAAGAATTGTAATGAAGCTACAAAAGTTGTCAACAAGGTCCTAGATAGGTCTAGGAGGTCAAAATTAGTGAAATGACACATAGAAGGGTAAATATGTTGTAAAAATTCCTTGAATGTCCATCATGACATGTTTTGAGGGTTGTCACAAAGTTGTGGGGTTGTTTATAACAAAAATGCAAAGATTGCATAAAAGATGTAAAAAGTGCAATATTGCAAAATTGTAATTTTGCAAATGTTGCACCAAAAGTTGTCATAGTTAGGTGGTTAGTTTTTGAAGTTGGTTGTGGAAGTTAGAAACCATCAAAAATCATATAAAACATTTGTAGTGTTCGAATGAGGGGATGGTATTCAAGTTGGGATTTTGGAGAAGACACAATCCTTAGATCTCAGACTGTCACCAATCTGCAGACATGTGGTGACAGTCAAGAGGATTTAAAAGGTTTTGTAAGGAGGATCCCCCATGTAAAAATTCCAGGAAGGAAATGAGGAATATCATCAAAGTCTTGTAATTTTTTGTAACCTTAAGAACTCAATAAAGGAATTGTTCTTTGTACATCTTTACTGTCTTTTGTTTCCAGTCACAGTTTTGTTCTTACAGAGTACTTTTAGGAATGGAAATGGATTGAATAACCTTTTTTTATGATCTAGAAATGTTTAATTATGAAATACATTTTTATTATATCATGTTAGAAGTTTTTCCAATAAGAATCCAAGAAGTTCCATGAAGTTTAGTCAAAATGGGTTCCAAACCCTCAGTTCTGGATTGATTATAAGAGTTTGCTCGTATCTTTGGAAGTAACCATTGGAAAATTATATAACTATGGTATTTTTTAGTTCATTCTCCATTATTTAAAATGAATCCAGTTTGGGTTGAATTGGATTTGTGTAACGTGAGCAAAGTGATGTCCTATTCGACTGTGATAGTCAAATTCCAGAGTTTTGATAGTGATTCTAAATTGTTTGAGTGTCTGTGATCTTTATAAGATTTGTGGTTGTGTTTTATAGACCCAAGAAATGTTGTAGAGCCCAAGAGAATGTTTATAAATGAATGGATATGTGGTTATGAATAATATGTCAAGGAATTGTGTGGAAACAGTTTCATTGTCAAACCCAAAAAACCCAGTGACAGGGTAAGTTTAAGATTAAGGCCCCGTTTGTTTGCTGGAAGATGGCTGGAATTTGAAAACAGGAAGATGTATTTTTTGTACGGCCAAATTCTCATTTTGGACCAAAATGAGAATTTGGCAAATTCCACCTTTTTTTTGGAAGCAGCCAAATTCTCATTTTGGTCCAAAATGAGAATTTGGCCGTACAAAAATACATCTTCCTGTTTTCATCTTCCAGCCATCTTCCAGCAAACAAACGGGGCCTAAAGGATTAGCTTGTTGTATTTTGATGGTTTGTGTCAGTGAAAGGAATCTTTTGAATGTACACAATAAATTTGTTAAACCATGTGTAAAGTGTGAAAGTGACTAGTGCCAAGGTTGATGTTAAATTGGTGTTCGGATTGTCCTAACAATGTTAACAGTTTTTTATGTTTGTAGACATGAAGGTAATTCCAGAGCATGCGAACTTGAGTACAACATATATGAAATATGTTGAAGCTATAACTAAGAGCGCATGATTGTACGGATAGTACATACAAATTTATGATTTATTTACTAGAGACAGTAGAAGCTGGCATAACATTGTTAAGAAGTTGTCAGTGTTGTCATATATGGTTCACTATTTAGAGATGTTATTTGCCTCTGATAAGGTTGTTCATTTGTTGAAAGGAGATTGGATCATCAGGATCCTAGAGATTTCAGAGTTTGGAGTTATCTCCCTAAATAGAGATTGGATCATAAGGATCCTTAGGGATTGATGAGTTTTACTAGTTATCTCTCTACACCGGGTTTCTTCTCAGGGGAAAGTGAAAGGCCGTGAAAAAATTAATACTATGCCCAATGGTATTTTTATTTTCAATTTCATTAATCCAAAAATATCTTAATTGTCACTTTTAGAATCTTAAATTCATGTTTGAAATGGAACCTGATCAATTTGTATGTGCCAAATGTGAGATCTTCTAGAGATACATTAAATGGAACTTATTAACTTCAATTATTCTTAATAGTTCACAAGGAAAGTGGAAGCTTGGGGGAGACTTTGATTCTCCCCTTTATCCTTCAGATAAATTGGGGGGAACTTAGGATTTTAGTGACATTATGAGTGATTTGGGGGATTTATTTTCTACTACAAACCTGATTGATATAGATTTACAGGGACCACTCTTTACCTTATCCAACAAGAGGTAAGGAAAAAATCTTATATAGGTAAGATTGGATAGATTTCTACTTTCCTCTAATTGGAATAACTTAGTTGACTTCTCCTTGACTGCTCAACCTAAAATTGGATCAAATCATAATGCTATAATCTTATACTGGCATGAAGGTGTGAGAAAGGGCTAGTTTCCTCTTAGATATGAAACAATGTGGACCATGTACCCTGATTTTTGAAACCTAGTGGAGTAATGGTGGAGTTTTACCAGTAATGATTCCATTATGTTTCAAGTTAATCAGAAGAATAGATTGTTAAGAGATAAATTCAAAGGATGTAACATGATTTCCTTTGGACACTTTCCATGCTAAATTAAAAACATATGTCATTATATCTAAAGACTATTTAAGAGAAGATGGAAATAGCTCAAGATGATATCGCTACATGTCAAGAAGAAAGAACTCCAAGGGAGAGGTGGATTAAAATTAATAAGTAGAAATAAGTATTTTGGAAACAAAAATCACAAATCCAATGGTTAATTTAAGGGGATAAAAGCACTAAATTCTTCCACCTATCTACTTTAAAAATAGAAGAAGGAATACGATAAGAAAAATGCAGCTTCCAAATTGATCTTTCACTGAAGATGAATATAATATCAAACATTGTGGTCTCTTTCTTTACTCAATCTCAATTAAATATTCCACCTCAGTTTAGAGACTCTGAAGGGATGCTGGATGCTATTCCCCAGTTGATGATGGAGGAAGACAATTAAATTTTGGTGAAGCAAGTTTCTCTTATGGTATTTAAAGATGGTGTGTTCTCTTTTTTAGCCTACAAAGCTTCTATCCCTTGTAGCTTCTCTCCTGCCTTCTTTGGAAAGTTCTAGGATATTGTAGGGGTGGATATCTCCAATGCATCTTGTAGTTTTTTTTAGAATGGAGAAGCTCCTCAAAAAAATCAATTCTACATTTGTTCTTCTTATTCCTAAGGTGCTAAATGCTAGTAAATGATGAACTACAACTAATTGTATGTTTGAAGTCATTTGTTGATAGTCAACCGAGTTACAGATATGATGATAAACATTAATCAGTTAATGTATTGTCATTGATGTCAACTTATTTGAGTATCATTATGGTAACACACATCTATTATGGATTGAAGATTTGGAACAAGCAAAGTATATGTGGTCAGTAAATGAAGAGTTTTGTATACACCGAGAGACAGTGAACATCGAGTAAAATACAATATATACTGAACACATTGATAACTGAGCTAGGTATCGCCGACACATCATGATATTGACTGAGCAATTTAATCAAACTAAGGCCAACTAGAATGTTGAGCCAAAAATTGATGTTTCCGAGGTAAAATATAAAGTTTGTTATGTTGATCAAATGATTGTGAAAAATCAGGGAAGATCGGACGACGAAGATTGAAACGTATTTTTAACACAACTGTTGAGTAAGGTTTAAGCGGCAAAATCAACAATGGAGTAAGCAAAAAAATCTAAAGGATAGAAATTAAATGAGATATGATGTCTATATAAGAGACAAAAGATTCATTATGAATCACATGATGCTACGATGCACACATGCGAAGTTTATGCATAATTGATCAAACAGGTTAAAGACAAAACCGAGCATTTTCTGCAGACATCACTGAGTGATAGAGGAAAGAGCATTACCGAGTAGAATAGAGTATAAAGAATCAAATGAACTGAAGTGAACAAATTGATTAGAGGTATTATGTACTTAGCATAGATATAAAAATCTGTGAACAAAGTTGTATTTGAATCAGATCATTGTTGTATCAGTTTAACCATTGTTACAGATAAATCTCTTAACTGAGTAGGACGTGAAAGTCTTTATTATGACATTCTAATGAATGTTGAGTGTTTTCTTGTTGACCCCATAGTGAATTCATGGTCAAGAGAGAACTGTTAGTTTTAAATCCTCTATCCAGGTCACATTTAACAGTGTGCATTGTAACCTTTAATAGGGTTGGCTCTTAACCGAGCTCACTTCAGAAGAGGAAAATATTTTGGGTTACCAGTCCCAGGTGGTTTTTCCCTTAGCAGGGTTTCCACGTTAAAAATCTATGTGTCAATGTGTACGATTGTTATTTTTCTTTACACTTTACTTTATCTACATTGATCGGTAATCATAGTATTAATTTACCGATACTCGGTAAACATTATATGACTAAAGTTTGAGATTAGAGTATACATTTCACCGAGTTGAATTACATGTTTGAAATTGTTTTTATACAAATTTGGAGGAATTTGGGACTGTAGGATAATCGAGAACTAACTGATTCACCCCCCTCTTAGTTATTCTAACAATTGGTATCAGAGCATACAATGCTTAGAAGGAAATTTTTGAAGGACTTAAGCTAAAGATCACAAGATGTATAAGAGAGACACATCGAAGCTGAACAAGGAGAACTTCTTGACATGGAAAAGTAGAATGAGACTATACCTATCAGGGATTGGAGATGACATTGCAATATACCTGGATAATGCATTCATCTTACCTACTGGACCCTTGACTGTTAATCAAATGAAAGAGAAACATGAACATAATGTTATAATGGTGGAGATTGCTTCTTCACTTACCAATGCTGAATTTGAAGATATCAAGACATTACATCAGCCAAGAAGATGTGGGATAAGATTACACTATTTTATGGAGGAGATGCAAATGTACAAAGAGCTAAAGCTAAAATTCTCTGTGGAAAATTTGATGACATGAGAATGAAAGGAGAGAACATAACACAGTACAGTACCCGACTCAAGGAAGTTGTGAATTCTATTCAAGGAGCAGTTGAAAATATTGATGAAGATACTATTGTGAGTAAGATTCTTAGAACTTTATTTCCTAGTTATTCTATAAGAGTCTCTGCAATACATGAAATGAGATCAGCACCTAGAAATAATATTACTATTGATTGTCTTGTTGGAAGATTGATTTCTTTTGAGTTGAACAATTTTGACAACAATGATGTACCTTCTATGGAATTTGCATTTATGTCCTCTTTGAAAATTAGTAAATCTGGTAGCAAACACATAATCAGAAATAACAGTGACAGTGACAGTGATAGTGATGATAAGGAACTTGATGAACTTGAAGCACTGATGGTTAGAAGATTGCACAAAGGTAAAGGAAGATAACAATTGGAGCAACAACATAACCTTATGTTCTTGCTCCAATTCTTGGAACCATTTGAGTGGACCCAAGAAGCTAAAAGGAGTTTCAGATTTTTAAAACAAAGGTGAGTGAGAAGCCTATCCTTACTTTTCTTGATTTTGATAAAGTGTTTCAAGTTGAGTTTGATGCTAGTGGTTTAGCTATTGGGGGTGTTCTTAGTCAGGAAGGGAAACTAATAGCTTACTTTAGTGAGAAATTGAATGAGGCGAAGAAGAAATATTCATCTTATGGTCTTGAGTTTTATGCTTTGGTTCAAGCATTGAAAAAGTAGAGACACTACCTACTGCCCAAAGAGTTTGTGGTGTATATGGATAACCGTGCTTTAGAATTCATTAATAGTCAACATAATTTAAATCAAAGGCATGCTAAATGGGTATAATATCTTTAGAGTTTTAACTGTGTATTGAAGCATACAAGTGGGCGAATGAATAGGGTTGTTGATTCATTAAGTGGGAATAATTTTTTATTTCAAGAGATTAAAACTAATAATGGTAGTTTTGAAAGCTTGAAGGAATCATATGTTGATGATGTATATTTTAAGGAAGTGTATGAAGCATGCAGTAATCCTATGAGTAGAGATAGAGACCCTTGGACCAATTTTATGTTGCAAGAAGGTTTACTATTCAACATGAACAAATTATGCACACTGAGAAGCTCTATGAGAGACAATTTGTTATGGGAAAAAAATTGGCAACCTTGCTGGCCATTTTGAACATGATAAATCTTATTTGCAGCTAAGCACTCATTATTATTGGCCTAAGATGCAGATTGATGTTAATAAGTTTGTGGAGAAGTATAGAGTTTATCAACTTGCAAAGGGAAGGAGTCAATACAAGTTTGTATCAACCACTTCTGGTTCTATCTAGGCTTTGGGATTCAATGAGTATGGATTTTTTTGGGGGTTACCTTGAACTCAAAGGGGTAATGATTCAATATTTGTAGTTGTGGTAGATTCTCAAAAATGACACATTTCATACCATGTAAGAAAACTATTGATGCTACCAATATTGCTAACTTGTTCTTCAAAGAGGTGGTAAGATTGCATGACATTCCACAGAGTATTGTATCTGAATGTGATTCAAAGTTTGTGGGACATTTTTGGAAAATGTTATGGAAGAAATTGGGCACAAATTTGAATTTTAGTTCTGTAGATCATCCTCAAATAGATGACCAAACAGAGGTGGTAAATCAAAGTCTTAGTAAATGTTGAGATGCCTTGCTGGGAAAACACTTGGTTATTGGGATTTGGCATTAGCACAAAAAAGTTCTCTTATAATGATTCTCCTAACATAATAAAAAGTTTTAGTCCCTTTTATATTGTATATGGTATGCAACCACGGGGTGTCTTTGAACTGTGAAATATTGGTGGCATGGAAAATAAATGTGTAGATGGCGAGGACTTTGCTAAAGTCGTATTTGATCGTCATGAGGATGTGAAAAGCAATATAGAATCAAATAACCAACAGTACAAGCAACACACTGATAAAAATCGAAGAGCAATGCATTTTCAAGTTGGTGACTTTGTTTGGGCTTATCTTAGGAAGAAGAGATTCCCTAAAGGGGAGTACAATAAATTGAAAATGAAAAACATTGGTCCTTGTAAATTTCTCTGAAGGTTTTTAGATAATGCATACCTTCAGACCTTGGGCATTTCTCCCATATTTAATGTAGGAGGGAGAGGGAGAGAGAAAACATCAAGAATCAACAGGGAACTATATCTACTCCGTATGAAATAGGATGCATTCCTGATAGACAACTATTGAAGAGGACCCATAAGCATGAATACTTCAGGTATTTGGTTAAGTGGAAAGATCATCCCTCGGAGGATTCTTCTTGATTAACCAAGCCTTAACTTATTAAGATGGGTTATTCTATTGCAGACTTCATGAGCGGGAGTTCATGATATCTCTCTACCTAAGGAGTCTGATATAAGAGAATCCACTCCTTTAAAATTTTGGTTTGCTTTGTTTTGTTTTAGTGCTTGTTTTTTCAGGGTTTGTAAAGATTTAGCTAGGTTGGTTATGTTGTAGTCGATGACGTTGACAACACAATGTGTTTTCTGATCTCCATCTCTATTCAGATTTCCTGATAATCTATGGCATCGACATTATAGTGCAATATTTTTTGCATTTGGAAGAGCAGCAGTCTCAACAATTGTGATTCGTTTGAGAAGTTGGACAGTTTTCCAGTTAATCGTATGTCCTATATCCACAATAGATCTTTTACAAAGGGTTGGCTGGATTCGGGGGTTTTCGACATTACATTTGAGAACCCACAATGGTAGAGAATCTGCACATTTAGGAAGAATGATTGGCAAAAGAAATCATTAGGTCGACAACTGAGATTGAAGATTGGGCCATGTGGATAGAAGACAAAATGGGACAAAATAGTTGCAAGTTGAAAATTTGGATTCCATAGGGAATCAAATACTATGTAAAGTCCCTTCAATAATGTTCTCATAAAAATATTTCCTTCTTTTTGGGTGACTATTAAGGGAATATGTTAGGCATTGTAGTTTTCTGAACATTGGTTAGTAATAGAAGTCTAATCTAAAAAATTTCTATTTATTTAGAAAATCTATCATTTTCTTTGGGTCTCTATTATCTCTTGTATTTGTGTTGTGAGTTTCTCTCACATAGGGTGTAAGGGTAGTGCTTCATACTGGTATTAGGTGCAATCACTTTTTGATGAGGACTAGAATAAATTAGATAAGAAAATAAAAGCACTATTCATTTACATCTTTGAGATTGTAAAATATTGAATGTATTAGAATGTCTATTAACACATTTTCTATGGAACAAGATAAGAACCTTATATTAGTCTTATATTCCTATAAATAATTTAAATAAAAAAATTGTTCTCTTTTAAAATAAAAGAGGATACTATATATATGATCTTCAGAATGCCTTTTATCTAATATTAGGTTACTTAATTTCAGTAGGATTCAAAGTAGAAGAACTTGGGGTAAGTGTACAATAGTGTTTGTTACTTGATTTATGGGAGAATCTAACTATAACAATCAATGGTAATTATTCTTCACCATAAGTAGAGGACATAAAAGGTGTCTTGTTAAATGAAAAATAAAGAGAAATTCCATGGACTACTCATTTAGCAATGACCTAATTGTAAAGAGGAAGTAAAAAGGATAGAGTTGGTAAGAAGAAGGGTGGAGATGATAAGCTCAAGAAAAAAGATAAGTCTAAGTCTGAATTGGTAAATCAAAGTAAAGAGTTGGAACTATGGTAGAAGAGGTGACATAAAGAAGGATTGTAAGTCTGAGAAGGGTGATTTCCTTAATAATTCCTCAAATTATGATGATATGGTAGTGTTTATTTTTCATTTTTTGCTATGGTTTTGGTGATGATTCTTTATTGATTGATTTAGGTGTATCATGCCACATAATTCCTCATAGGGATTAGTACCCTTAATACAAAGAGTCTAATGGAGGATCGGTTGTGCTTGGTGAATACATACACATACACATACACATACACATACACATACACATACACATACACATACACATGCACATGCACATGCACATGCACATACGCATGATCCATTATGATATTAAATTAGATGGAATAATAAATTAATTTACTATTCTAAATTATAAGTTGAGATAGTAAAATGAAATTAATCAAGAAATATTTTTTGGTCGATTAGTAACAGTTATGGGGATGCACTCCTATATTAATTTCAGAAAAGTATTACAATTGCTCATAATAACTAGATTTCATTGAAACCACTTACTACCCAATTACCAGCCAAACCATATACCACCTATTACCAAAAACTAAAATTCCTCCAACATGTCTCTTGCGAACAAATGGAGACTCAAAAATTTACCCACTTGTCCATGCTTCAAAGACCTTGCTCTTGTTTTCATGTCCAGTAGTAAGGCAAATAGTCAGCATGAGAAACAACTTATGCATTTTCTAACATTGCAATCCAAGAGTCTCACTTTCCTCCTTGGTATCCACCCCAAACACTTCATCCTCCTCCCCATTGCTCACAAAGCCTTCAAATGTCATATAATTTTGCATCCAACCCTATCCCTCATTGGCCACCAAGCCAACCATAATTTTTAGGAATAAGACATTACATGAAACAAATTCCTTAACAAGGAAAAAAGAGGGCTCCATAGAAGTCATAAAGGGAAGCTTCCCCACCTCTTTGCCCTTGTGCCTAAGTACATAATAATCTTTGGGAAGTGTGGCCCTCTTGTCTGGGTTGACATTCTCCAAGACATCATCAAACTTATCCAAGTAACATTTTTTCATCAATAGCAACCTTGCCATTTCCTTTGATTCTCCCATCTCTAACAACGTTTCTAGAAACATGGCAAATACATCAGTATTGACCCTATGCCTATGGTCTGCCCTCAAGAATTTGTCATCAAGGATCACCTCTACATCATGGATTACTAGAACATGGCTCAAGTTAAATATCCTTTTTATATATTTCTTTGACACCTCCCTAAGGACACATGCCTTTTCTTCAAAACCAAATGTGGTGGTATGTCCATGTTTGTCACACTTTTACCAACACTATCTCTTTAAGATAACTGAATCATTTGCAACTGCTAATAGAAATAAATAAGAGAGTCCAATCTGTCGATATCCTTGTACATGCTTCTTTCCAAAGGATTTGTAGCCTTACAATTATTCCTAGGGGAGAGGACCCAGTACTTGAACACATTCTAATGGTTGTGATAGTAGCTGTTAATTAAATACCCACTTGTTGATTTAATATCCAATATTTTTGACAACATTGTACCAATAGTTGTGACTTTAAAGTTATTTTTGCTAATGATGACTACTCATAATTGAATGAAATGTGTCCCTTTTTCTAAAATACAACCAATCATGTGATGTCACATCAGTTGCACAAATTTGGGGCTCCCTAATGTACTACGATTGGTCTCACGTTTGTTTTGGGTTGTTTTAGACACCTTGGCAAAAAGCATACTAATGTGGCATCATATTTGATGATGTGGCCCTGAAACCTAAGCTATAAGCAAGGGACTTGCCAAGAAAGTTGTAAAAAAATATGGGAGTGATTTGATATTTCCATGTAGGATTTTGAGAAACACGAAGTTAGGGTTCTCAACTACTGGGTCCTCTCCCCTAGGACTGATTTGATGGAGGGGTTAGAATTATTTAGTTTAAAGTGTGGAGTGCTATTATTAAACAATAAATTGTCACTATTTATTTACTTTTAAGTGTGGATTGCTATTATTAAACTATAAATTACCATTTTTCTATGTAAATTATCTTTCAATATTGAATTTAGTATTGTAATTTTTTGACACATAATGAAGTAATCTTTATTTTGATTTAGGCAAATGCAAAATCAATTTAGTAGAATTTTACAACTCAAAATAAAATTTGTATAAAATTTGAACTTTATGTCATAAAAAATGATCAAATGTATTACAATCTAAAAATAGTTTTCCTCACATTTAGGTATCTATAATTTCACTAAGAAATTGATAGTCGCCAATAAATAGAGATTTGAGAAGATTGATAAATGAGTGTTTCGTTCTCTAAAATCAAAACTTTGGGCAAACTAGTTCAATAACTTGTGAGTAAAGATTAAGGACAATAAGAAACTATGTGATGCCCTTATTTATCACATGTATGCAGATAATAATGTGACAGTAGTGACTTAGATATATTTCTCAAATGATGATGTAAGATATTGAAGATCTCATAATGTATAGGAATTGGTAATGAATCAATGTTTATACATTTATATAACATCCTAAAATACATTTTGACACATTTGCTATTTAAAATTGACATATAATGACAACTAGTTCGAAGGAAATGATACAAACCTAATTTAAGTTTTAAATTTCATTAAAACAACAATCAATTTTATAAAACATAATTATATTATATTTAGTTTTATACTATTAGATGAATAAATCAATTTAAAATTAACATTGATATTTAACAATATATCACTAGTACATTTGAGGTTAATTTTTGACCTATAATTGGTCAAATTTTCTACCAATATTGGTCGAACGATCCACAAATGGCCTTGTCGCTATTTTTCTAGTCAAAATTTTGACACATAGTGTTAAGGTCAAATGTTCTACGCCAATATTGGTCAAAATTGGCATTTACAATTAGCAATTTTATTCATCAAACTGTCAACCAATGTCAGTCAAAATGTTTGGCTCATCCGACCGGGATGCCAAACCCACGACACTAAATTTTAACCAATGTCGGTCGAAATGTTTGGCCCATCCAACCAGGATGCCAAACCCATGATGCTAAATCTTGACCAATGTCGGTCGAAATGTTTGGCCCATCTGACCAAGATGCCAAACCCATGACGCTAAAGTTTGACACAGAATGGTCGATATGTAGACCAATCTTGGTGAGGGTTTTGACCAAAGTGTGTCAAAATTGCGACCAATACAGAATGTTAAAAAAAACACTTGAAGATAAATATCCAGAGTAATCACCAATGGCATCCTGGTCGATGATTAGTCTAGATATTTATCTTCAGGTATTTGTGTTACTTTGCATTAATATCATTATATATGCTCACTGGACAACAGCTAGTTAGGCATCTGAAATCTTAATTCTCATTGAATTCTTGCAAGTTTTCTTTTGTTTTATTGTTTTTCTAAGTTGGTGAATATTTTTAACTTTGTTCTTGATATTTGGTGGTTGTGGGAGTGTGGTGTCTGCATTGTCATCTTGAAATTCATTTGACATGGGGTCTCTCAATGAAATTCTTAACCTTTTATGGAAATGGTGTTAACTAGACCCTACATCCTCCTCCACCAAGATACACTGTTCCAAATCCCCCATTTTGGCACAGGCTAGAAGGATGCTGACAAAGGTTGTGGAATTTGGATTTACACCTTCTAACTGCATTGCTTGAAATTTTCTAAAGCCTTGTCAACAAATCAATTTTGTGCATAACTTGCAATCATAGTATTCCATGACATGACATCCCTTACATTTATTTTGTCAAATAGTGCATGTGCCCTATCTATGCTTCCACATTTCACATACATGTCTACCAAGGCAATTGTAACTACAAAATCAGATAAAAAATCCATTATGTTATACTTTGGTGTATGCTCATACCCTATTCCAAAGCTCCCATTTTTGCATATACCTTAAGAATGTTGGAAAAGGTTGTGGAATTTCTTTAAAAGTTTCTAAATCCTTTTCAACAAGATCATTTTGTACATATCCTACAATCATTGCAGTCCACAAGATGACAACTCTTTGAGGCATTTTGTTAAATAGTTCATGTGCCTTGTCTATTCTTCCATATTTTGCATACATATCTGCAAGAGAATTTACAACTATAATACCAGGAATCAATCCGTTTTCAATTATGACTTGATGGATGGTTGTACATAGTGGAGAGGGAAAAAAATAGATCAAAAATAGCAGTGCAATGCAAATATTGTAATGTTGCAAACTTGAAAGACAAAATCACATAGGAAAGAGATAGAAACCAGTGTTGAATTTGATGTAAAACCTGTGTATGGGGTGATTGAAAATATGGTTAATCAGTTTGAGAATGAAACAGTGATAGAGGTGAAAAGAAGCCAGAGAATCATTGATTTTTGGGTTCATTGAAATGAGGACAACATAAGTGAGGAAAATATTGTTATGAGGATCAAAATCCAAGGAAAAATAGTCATATAGACAATGGAATGCTAATGATATAAAGAAGAATGTGATACTCATCGATTAAAGGGCATTCATCAATACATAAAGAGAGGTGGCCATGAAAACATCCTTTAGAGCCTACCATAAAAATAGTAGACAACAATACCATCAATCATTACAAAGGAAACATTGAGGATCAAATCACATGGCTGCTATGACTGCAATCACAGACAAGCATGATAAGGACCATAAGGAGACATTGAAAAACAAGGTGCATGGTACAAGTGTATAGAATCATAGCAGTCATGACAGTGATATCTAAAAGAAAATGGTAAAATCACTGTCCCGATGTGTCAGAAACTAGTGCTAATTGTTATGTGCTACAAGAAAGAAAATAATAGTGATGTGGTCATAATCATGATGCCAAGAATTAAAATGCTACAATTGTGCCATGAATCATTGATCAAAGCATGTGAATGTTATAAATGACAATGCTATGAAGATAGTGGTAATGGAATTACTATGTCAAGGTCAAATCAATGGTATCATGCTTGAACAATGAGTACAGTCAATAGTGAGGCTTAAAGATAGCAAATGGAACCAAGGGAAGCAATGACAAACAAGTATATCCAACATGAAGGCAATAACGATGGACAATCACAGTAGACATCAGGGGCATCAATCATTACAAGGAACAACAACAATAATAGAACACATATATCAAGGGTAGTCACTTCAATGCCAAAGAACATCAGTAATTAACAGTGGCCAAGGAATATTGATGTGCAATAACAATGATTTATTATATGTCAAAACAGTGAGGTTAATGTTGAAAACAAAGCTTAGTTGCACACTGTGTATTAGCAAAGGAAGAAGTAATTGGACTAATTAATTCAGAGATGAAAGCACTGTCAACAATGAAGGATGACGTTGTAGGTATGTTGCAGAGATATCTAATACAAGCTCCTAGTTAAGTCATTCAAGGCCCCTAGCTCATTATTAGTTGAAAAAGAACCATAAGGACACATAACATCAGTATGCATAAATATGATATAAGTCTTCATAAATATGCTATAAGTATTCATAAAGTACATCAAGGTTACTAGTATGCAAGAAATCTTTTTCTTTCTAGATTTCCAAATAGATTGCATCTACATATTACAAAGATAAATTGAAATCAAGGATGTCTTCATCCATAAAATTCCCAAAAAAGGAATGATAGTCCAAATAAGCAAACATATGGAAGTCATGCTAGCTTAATGCATTTTGATATTCATAGAATTTTAGTTTTAGAGTACACAAATATCAACCATTATTGTCACAAATATCTGACCAGGATGCCAAACCCACAACGCTAAATTTCGACACAGAATGGTCGATATGTAGACTAGTCTTGGTGAGGGTTTTGACCAAAGTGTGTCAAAATTTTGACCAATATGGAATCTTAAAAAAAACACCTGAAGATAGATATCCAGAGTAATCACCAACGACATCCCGGTCGGTGATTAGTCTAGATATTTATCTTCAAGTGTTACTTTGCATTAATATATATTATTACATGATTTATTATTGTAAGCCCCCTCTGACTTACGCATCTAGAAAATGAAACTATAAAGCTTATCATGATGTTCAAATAACCAACATGACTTGTAACTGCATACTTGAATTTTGCTTTCTTTCTTGTGTATCATATTCTCCTTGCCTCTCTATTTCCTACACCTGTATATACGACTACACAACTAGATACATAATATAAAATTCATAGTTTATTACATACAAGATCATAAGATAAGCTACATCAATAACTTAGCTAAATCAATCATAAGGTATTTAAAACTAGTTTCGTAAAGAGATGCAAAATATGTAAAATATTGGTAAGGGGTGGCAAGATCAAGGAAGAACTCAAAAGTACAAGACCTAAGGGCCAGACCTAATGCCTTGGGGGCTCATTATAGATGGCCTTGCCTACGTAACTCGTAGAGACATCATAGTTCAGGTTTAACTTTAAAACCAATCTTTTAAAGGATGGTAGAACTTTTAAACCCATTTAAGTTTCTTGTTTATAATTTGGATCCATATAAACGTGTCAAATTTTGAGCAATTTAGAATATTGTACACCAGATGTTAAACATAAACCAGCTGAAGAAATTAAAATGGAAGCAATAAATGTAGATGACACATAAGTCACATGATACATATGCTAAAGATTGCATACTAGAAAATAAACAATTAGAGCTACATACAACTAAATACAACATGACATGGTAGTAATGAATAACCCACCCTTGAAGAGAGAGATATGGTAATTTATCAATGTAGAAAGTGGAAGTTGTTATTGGTAAATATAGATCAATTGGGTCCACTACAACCTCATGAGATTGAGATTGTGTTAAGGCTATGATAATGAACGCACATGTGTCTGTGGTAAGATAGAGCATCTATGATCCCTTGGAAATGATTATCAAGTAGTAATGGTAGGATATCATATTTATGTTATGAAGCTTCTTTATCCAAAGTGTATCAATGACATTTCTCTCTTCACTGAAATTAAGGGTGCATCAGATGCTTTGCATCGTTTGGGTATACCACTCAATTTCTATACCCAATGAATGCAAAGCAACCTTCTGCACCCCTTATTCGATTGAAGATAAAGGACATTGATCCCCTTTTGATAAAGAGTATTCAAGAAAGATAGATGGTAACCTACTATTTCTACTTGATAAGCATTCCCAAGGGAGAAAGAGAAACCAATGATTAGTAGTCGACATTGAGAAGCCCTAAAACAAAGTAACAATAATGAAAATAATGAATAAGTATGCCAACATAATGAATAAGTGGGAAAAATACATTGATCCAATAAAAGCAAATACATTACAACATTACAGGATTTATTATTGATCCAATAACAACATAATACATTACAACTAGATGCATGGTATAAAATTCATAGTTTATTACATACAAGATCGTAAGATAAGCTACATCAATAACTTAGCTAAATCAATCATAAGGTATTTAAAACTAGTTTCGTAAAGAGATGCAAACTATGTAAAATATTGGTAAGGGGTGGCAAGATCAAGGAAGAAATCAAAAGTACAAGACCTAAGGGCCAGACCTAATGCCTCAGGGGATCATCATAGATGGCCTTTCCTACGTAACTCGCAGAGACATCGTAGTTCAGGTTTAACTTTAAAACCAGTTTTTTAAAGGATCGTAGAAGCGGTATCAAGCCTCTTTATCCAAAGGGTATCAATGGCATTTCTCTCTTCACTGGAATCAAGGGTGCAGAAGTTTCTCTGCATCGTTTGGGTATAGAACTCAATTTATATACCAAATCAATGCAAAGAAACCTTCTGCACCCCTTATTCAATTGAAGATAGAGGACATTTATCCCCTTTTGATAAAGAGTCTTCAAGAAAGATAGATGGTATCCTACCGTTTCTACCTGAAAAGAATTACCAAGGGAAAAAGAGACCACAATTGTACCATTGAATTTCTTCCCATTTGGGCCTTCTAACACCATATGGAATGTGATGTGTTTATAAAAGAGATCATACAAACCTGTCTAGTGATCATATTGTGTTGAAGGTGGCGCCTGATGTTGCTACAATGACTACAGACATTAAATTTTGCATCATTTTCTGATGTCATTGAAGTAGCATCAGACTCCACCTTCATCACAATATGATCACTAAATAGGTTTGTATGTCTTCTACTTTTAAGTTCGGTTGTTTCCGTTCTTGTTTTATGAAGTTGGGTGATCCTTGTCAATGTCTCTAGGGTTGAATCCAATATGCTCACATATGATCCAGAACCTGCAAGGAAGGAAAAGATGGGGTTAGATCCAAAGGATCTAACCAATGCTTGGCACCCTATTATTGATCCTCATCTACAATTATGGATGTGCATAGTCAAGCCATACACTTCTAAAAGGAACGAGGATAAAATTTACAAAAACCCATCCAAGATATAGAAAATCATAATGAAGTCATAAACAACAATAAGTTCATGAGTTTATCAAAATATGTCCAACGTATCTACATGAAATTCTTAAAAAGTTTTAGTATCTACAATAGCCCTCTATTAATCACATTTATGCATATGGTCCCAACAAAATAGTGCACAAACTACACAAAGAAGGCATCGCAGAAACATGATGTCTGCTTTCGCCATTGAAGAAATCTCAGTGGCACTAGCTACCTCTCAAGCCTTGCACAAGTTGCACTCATTTCCTACATCAGGTATAGACGTAGATGGGGTGGATGTAAATGTGGTTTCATCGACCCACCGAAAGTATTGACATCCACTATTTACCTGAAATACCAAATCTACATCAGTTCTTCCTAAAATGATTACTTGTCATATTACTTTTAAACATAAAATATAATTCCATATCCAGACCTTTTTCCTATTTGGGCAACCCCAAAATTGACGCCCATGATTACTTGTTGTGCGTGATGTCTTAAACACACAAGGCCAACACCACATTGACACATAGGCACATTGACCAAAGCCATCGATGCTATATCAATAAATATTGCACTGTCATTCCAACATATCATTTTGTTTAGTTGATTATTTTGTTCATTCATACTAATTATAATTGTAATAAAAAGGAACATACTAATGTCGGCCATGAAAAATATATACAGTCAATGGGGTCCACGTAAGGAGATAAAGGGGGCCCAAATGCATCATAACATGTTTCCCACAAATAATTTAATCAAATCACAAGCACTTCAACACTCTCCAAAGTTCACGCCAGATGTAATGTGTAGCCAAGCATGTTAGAGTAGTTATATGTTAGCTAATAATTAAATCATTTAATTATTAGTCTATCATACTCTAGGCTTAAGTTTCACTTAGGCGCTTTATAATTCTTTAGGGTTTTAGCCTTTAGAGTTTCGTGTTTCCTTTTATAAGGATTCACTTCTTTCATTTCAGTAAGGACATCATTTTGTAATTCATTGTTGATAATATAGAAGTTATTTTCTTTCAACATGGTTTTACTGTCTCTGGCTTTTTGGCCACCATAGCTGCCTTCTATCTTCTGTCTTCATTCTTGTAGCAGTCTTTGCATGTAGGTGTTCTTGGGAATATTTGCAGTTCAGCAAATCTAACATGGTATCAGAGCCATCTTGCTGCCGGCTGTTCGAGTTTTTTTGAAGCGTTCGAGGGTTTGAAGGTTTCACAGCTTTTTTTAGCTTCTTTTAGTGGTTCTGGGGGGTCTCTATTTTTGGAGGCATTTTGGACCAAAACGGACACTACCATTGCGTCCAGAAGGCCCAAAAACCCCAGAATCCATATAAGGTTTGTCCATTTTGGACACCGGGGCTGTGGAAAATTTTTTCGACCTCCTACGGGCCGTACAGCACAGAAACCGAGGTGAAAAATTAAAAAAATTAAAAAAAAACCATAGTTTATATGGTTTTCCATATTTTTAATACCGTGGGCTTGTTGTTAAACGGGCCCCGCCCTACGGCCACCCATGCGCCACCGACCGCCCGCGCTCAGTCTCTGCGCCGCCCAGCGGCCCCGGCGCTACCCCCTGCCTCCGCGCGGCCCCTGCCGCCCCTGCAGCCCCCGCCGCCCCGGAACCCGCCACCCGCCGCCCTCCGGCTCCCCGCTCCGGCGCCCGCTCTGCGCCCCGCGCTCTACCCGCTCCGCCGGCCGAGCTCCCGCAACCGCCGGCCGAGCGGCGCTTTTATTTAAACAGCGGTGGCGGGATTTTTAAAACCCCCGCGGGCTTATGCTATCGGCCCACGGTCATATTGCAGACTAGCGGCTTAGGCTTAAGCCCCCGGCGTGCGCCATGCGCCCGGGGGCCCATTTTTTTTAGCCCCTGGGGCTTAAAATTGGCTCTGTTGGGCTTTTTTGGGCCTTTATCACCTTTTTCGCTCTACAGGGAGCATACGGGGGTCTTTTTCTGACTTCCATATACCGTCGGAAAGCTCTTTCCGAGAAATTTCTAATGGTGGAGGTTAGGGTTTTGGGTTCTATCATTTTGATAGTGTTTTTTGTTGTTGAAGTCTGATGTCTCTTTTTGCCTTCCGGGAGTCATATCTGGCTCATCCGAACTCTTTTTTCGGCAAACGAGATATCGTCGGAAAGCTGGTTCAGTGTGCTATTCAGTGGCAGAGGTTATTTTTCTAGATTCTGCTCCAGGTTTTCACTCATCTATGTTTGGCAGTTTATTCCCTCTGGTGGAGTGCTTGGTTCTACAGGTCCTGGGATCTCTTCTTCTGAGTTCATAGCTCACTCTTCTTTCTGACTTCTGAGCTTGCATGCTCCTTCTGATGCATTTTTGTTCTGTAAACGTACTGAGATAAAGTGCCTTCTTCTGCATTTCTTGGATCTTGTACACCTTGTTCGGTTGATGTACTCGCACTCTATTATAAAGTGCCATGGGGGGTTATGATGTTTATGCCGCTTTATGCGCATCCACCTTTGTCAAGTGAGCATACCTTCCATGACATTAGCCCATGTTGTGTGTCTGTGACACTGCCCTTTATCCTGTGTGTGTGCTTCTGTTGCACTGTTGGTGTTCCTGGTTCTTCTTTTGCAGCTATTTCTGGTACTGCATTTCAGTGTTCCTGTCACCTCTCCCAGTTCAGCATTATGGGGGGGTTCACCTGTTGGTTCTATTGCTTCCTGGTTCGATTGATCAGCTCTTCAGGCACTTGTCTTCTCTACCTGGTCATGCACTTTAGTGGGGGTTCCAGCAGTATCTTCTGATAGAGTTCACAGTTCATGCTTCGGAGATGCTTCCTGCTCATTCTTGTTCCTCTCTCTGGGACATCTTTTCCCTTTTATGTTTTGGGTACTTGATCAGGCCTAGTTGCCAGGACCCTTCTTTCCTTCTTTCTGCAGTAGTTTAGCAGTTTTGTTTCTCCCTAAGTTACTCTTAAGGGGGGGTGTTAGAGTAGTTATATGTTAGCTAATAATTAAATCATTTAATTATTAGTCTATCATACTCTAGGCTTAAGTTTCACTTAGGCACTTTATAATTCTTTAGGGTTTTAGCCTTTAGGGTTTC
>MU227688.1:677536-691090 GCA_018584345.1 Thuja plicata | reverse complement strand
ATTTTGTAATTCATTGTTGATAATATAGAAGTTATTTTCTTTCAACATGGTTTTACTGTCTCTGGCTTTTTGGCCACCATAGCTGCCTTCTATCTTCTGTCTTCATTCTTGTAGCAGTCTTTGCATGCAGGTGTTCTTGGGAAGATTTGCAGTTCAGCAAATCTAACAAAGCATAGGAACACATTAACCAGTCAGCCCAAAGATAACATTTTATGCACATAAATCCATGAAAATAATAAAACACCATGAAAAGATTCATATCAACCTCTTAACTCTTCCTCAAAAATATATTCAAACTAATAATTCATAAATCAAATCACTGCAATCAACTAATTTGGCCAAAGACCAACATAGACTACAATATCACACTCTAAACAACATAAATTCACTTGCAGAGCAACCAACATAAGATATTTAAACTCGAACACAGCACAAACATTGGGAATATTATTTTAGAAGGTAAGAAGCACAACACTTTTCATCTATAAATGATGGATAGTGAAATGAAGAAGATACTAGTAAATGGGATTCACCTCAAGCACTACTTCTAAGGTATGATCAAGCTTTGTACATATAAAAGAAATTTGTAAGTGGTAAATAAGTGCTACGAAAAAATACATTAGTTGCATTTTTCATTTCCCTAAGTGTTGGTTACATGTTTAGTTTGTTATTTATAAGTTTTGGTAGAGCTGGAGGTGAGATGTAGCTAGTATAATGAGCTAAGTTGTTGTTTCTCTCTTCTAGTTTGTCAAGTAGTACATATGACTCATGGTAGTGAGTCTGTTTGTTCACTATCAAAAATCATACACATGTATTAGATGAATTAGAAGAGGTGGTAGTCTAAAAGTGTGTTGCAATAGTTAATAGGAATATCTTTTGAAAATTTTTATGAAGCATTAATGAATTTGTGCCCAAAGGATAGTATAGGCAACTAGTTAGATATTCTTAGTAGGCAAGCATCACACAGATGTTTCTAGAAATGTTACCCTTTTTATTTTCCATCTTAAAAAGGTGAAGATGGTTAGGTTTTATAGCTTTAAGGGGTCCTTATTCAAAACTTTGTTAATTAGGTCAAGGTGTCCATCCCTGCATCAGACATGTCATCGTAGTCCAACCAAGAAGATATAAACATTATTCAAAATAGTGAATCTTTATGATTCACTATTGAAAAATTTCCTCAATGGGACTATGGTGATATGGGTGATGCAGTCACCCTGACATAATTAGCAAGATTCCAAAATAAAGACTCGCAAAGACAGTGCTACATATAGCTATGAGATCAATAAATAGAGATCTGAGAGGTATAGAGAATTGATAAGTGCATGAAAGAGTTTCAAATTTCAAAGGACAACAAGTATCCATCAAGAGTGTCCTTTCTTGCAAGTTACATAAATTCATTCAATGATAATTTTGTTTAAGAAATCTCATGTACATTATTTAGGATAGTGGCAATGTTTAGATCAGATGTCAACATTAAGGCACTGTTTTCAACATTTCAATGATAGTAAGGAAGAAGAAAGAAGAATATTCATTTACTGATAAATCACAGTCATATGTTTGAGGAAAAATTATTCTTAGGTTAGCTTATAGAGTGAGAAATGGTAGTGAAAATTCTATGCAGGAACAAAGACTATGTGTTAACGGTTAAAACCCTAGCCCAGAAAATCAAACATATAACCCTAGAAACAATCTTGTACAAAAATAGTAAGAAATTCCATTTACTATAAATTCAGTCAATGGTAATAACTTGAAATCTTTTCAAATTTCACTATATGAATTCGGCTGACGAAATTTTTTTCAAGCTACACATAAATAATCAAATCAATTTCAACAAATAGAAAAGCTCTCAGAAACTGTATGCAATGTAAAACAAGAATTACCTTTAGATTTTGGGAAATGAAGTTGGTTGTCGATATGTTTTATTATACACAGTTGTTATTCAAGTATGCAATGTCACTTTTTTTTTCTAAGAAACTATACGCTTTTTGTTAAGAATGCCAATAAGATTTCAATGAAAATCCCCATTTTCTCACCTATTATAGGAACATCCTCAAACTGAATGTTGTGATCATTATATTCATTTGTCCTTAGACCAATGTAAGAAAATGGAAATTGAGGTCTTCAATAACAGGTGGGATGCACATATAAATTATTGGGAAATGATAGAAAGTAATTAGTCTCAGGTCTCTGACTTTTATTATGAGAAAACACAGTAGTGCATGTAGGCAAGCTGGTTCGCACATGAAAATAGAAACATAAATAAAAACAAAGCCCTCGATTTTAAAATAGCTGGTAGATAAAACTGGATTACAAATCTAGCTAGGAAACGACCCTAACACTGAGAATGTAATGTCATGTCCTTTAGAGTTTTTAAGGAAACATACCAGTATTGCTCATGAAGCCCTTCCAGTATTAGGACGATGCACAATGCTCATGAAGCCCTTCCAGTATTCGGATGATTCACAATGCTCATGAAGCCCTTCCAGTATTGCGGATGATTTTTATTTTTTTGTTTATATCTCGATTTGGTCAAAATTTTGACAATAAACTTAACTAAAGTCAAAATTTTGACCTTTTTGGGACATAAACAAAAAAAAAGTCAACATCACAAGCCAAAATGGCATTTGGTCAAAAATGAAGGTCGAAAATGAGGCCCAAATGTATTAGTGTATAAAAAAGTGTCCGTGAAAGAAATTTCAACAAGAGAGAATATCCCTTAACAATATTATTAAATGTGATAAATTCCAATGGTCTCAATAAACAATTCTCGTAAGCAATGTCAAGAAAACACATAATGAAAGGAAGGCTAGGGTTTGACTGACCAAGCAGAGAAGAGTAGGGTCCCATTTCGTCACTCTCCATGTTTTGGGTGTTTGTCGAGACCACAACAACTAAAAAAAGGGCTCCATAGTGGTAGGGGCTCCACTATCAGTGGTTTTGTCTGGTCAAGTCCTTCTGCTTCTTTATATTTTATTCCATTTCATCTATTTTTCTGCTTTCCCATTTCAAAATGCTCTAAAAAAATCTTGCAAAACTAAAACAAATATGGGTTAAACACAAACCGCTTCCAGCACAACATACAAAATCGGTTTTATAATAAAATACACCTGACATTTTATACAATGGCATTAAGTCAGAGAGAAGTCTTGCAGTGGTCTTTCATGACCCAAATATAAATGGCTCTCATAATCCAACAAGCAATATAATTTTCCTTCAACCAAACGTACTAGGAGGTGTCAGGTTTAACACCAATCCTCAATTGTTGGGTCCAATGTTAAACCTTCTATATCAGGAGGGTTGTACACAGCCAAACATGCATGCAACACCTTGACCTATGACCACTATAGAATGTTTAGCTGGGGTTTGGAAGGCAGTCATGCTACATTTTCTTCAAAAGAAGGCAAGTAATACAGATGAAAGGTTGATACTGGTTAACGCGAAACAATACAAAGGTATCTTAAGACACAGATAGATCTGGAAGTTAAAACAATTACATAAGAAGCATTTTGCAATGATTCTACCATGGGTGAATGGAATCTTGGATGGGATTGACCACACTAATGTGGAGCAAACATGATAGAAAGAGAAGGAAACTAAGAGGATTCAAGAGCAGGTTGAGACCAGAAAGAACTTCAGGTCATTTGTGCATCAGGGATAAATAGACACAATGAATAAAGTTGACAAAATTGAAGAGAAAATAGATAGAAAAGTCTTGTACATCCCAACTTCAACTCCTCTTATGTGGTCTTCGAAATTATATGTAGAGGAGCTCATGGACATATAAAAGAGGATGGAGCTCAGAATCAAGGAGTTGGGAAGGAAAGAATAAAGTGTATGAAGCGATAGAGTACACAAGAAAAATAGAAAGGGAAAACAAAATTCTAAAGGAACAAATCTGAAACATGTAGGTCAAAATGGAGATACAACAGCAAGAACTAGAGACCATAAAACAAGAATTGGAGCAATGGAGAGAAACTCGAAGTAATGGAGCGAAATTAATGAAAGAAGAGGACACAATGCAATTAAAGGAAATTCAATCAACCTTAGCTGATATGGAATTTAAAGAGTCTCAACTAAGGGCGCAAATAGAATAAGCCAAATCCTGGTCTCAAGTTGTTAGTGGATCAACAAACAAACAAAAGGGAGTAATTGAACAACAAGTCAAAATACAAATAAAAGAAGAACAAGACAAGCATAACAAAGTGACAAATATTATTATCAAAGGAGTGAAAGATTTTAGAGAAAAGAGAGAATTGACACTTTAACGAGGGACTTTCTTAGAGATCAGTTGAAGTGGACATGAGGTATAAGAGGAGCCAAATAGGACTGGCAAGTGGATAGATGGAAGGAGAGACAGTCACATACAGGTTACCTTGAAAAATGTAGAGGATAAAAATAGGATCCTTAGAAATAGAAGGCTACTTAGAGGCACACATTTCTATCTAGAAGAAGATCTAACTTTTTCCCAGCAAGAAGAACAAAGGAAAGAGTGGGAAAAGGTAAAAACAACAGGGAATGAGGGGAAACAGGCTTGGCTGAAGAATGGGAAAGCCAAAATTAGTGAGTGTTTCTCAAAGGAGAAATAGGTATTTGGGGCTCCACAGGACTACTTAAATGTCGTGAGTTGGAACTGCAGAGGTTATCCTCGGAGAAGAGGTCTTGGGGTGGGGCCCATAACAAAGGAATATGATGTTATCATTTTGGTAGACACACATGAGCATGACAGTTGCATGGTTGCAAGGTGTCAGATTTTGAAGCCTATAGGAAATTTTTAGTTTAGAATAAAGGGAATGAGACAGGCAAAGGGCATGGTGGGGTCACGGTGCTTATACATGAGAAGTGGTATGACATTGTAAAATTTAAAAAGGAAGACCCAAATAAACAATATATTTGGATGCAAATTACAGTGAATGAGATAACCTTTAGGGTGGTTGCATGTTACTTTGCCCCACAAAAATCTAAGCTCTATAAGAGGTGGAATTTAGATAGGGAAGATTTGTATACAACATTGAAAAATGATATTTCAATATTCAACACCATTGGTGAAATAATGTTTGTTGGGGACTTCAATGCTAGGACAACAAATAATCAATCTTTGTAGTTGATTGATAGTGAAAAGGGAGAAGATATCCCTCTATGGTTGGTAGAGGGCATCGATCAATCTTGGAAAAGAACCTCAGAAGATGGTAATGGAGGTGTCTCACATTTTTGATCAGAATTATTGGGGTTGTGTAGTTTGTTTGGTTTGGTTATTTGCAACGGGATGAGAGGTTGGCCAAATTCAAGAGCTATCACGTGCAAAACATACAATGGACAAAGTGTGGTTGACTATGTAATTTGTTCACAAAACCTTACAACTAGAGTTCTTGAGTTTGAAATTGGTGATTTCCCTATAGAGATGAAATATGATCAAATGCCTTTATTTGTTAAGCTAGACTTCGCTTCAAACAACCCACACAATAAACAAGTTTTGCAAAAGAAAGCAGTGAACAAAGGCAAGATCCTCTTAAATCACGAGAATAAGAACATCTTTAATGCAAGGCTTGACCAACTATTTCATGAAATGAATAACCTCTCGGTGGGTGACAAGGTTAATGAGGAATGCGATTATGTTAATAGTAGCTTGTTGATTTCTATAATCCACAAGGCTTTAAATGCATGTAAAAGATGGTGTAGTAGAAAGAGGGCTACTAATACTTTTCCAGCAAACTCATGGTACGATGAGGAATGTAAGGTAGCAAAGAGATCCATAAAAGGGAAGGACATAAGCAAAGAACTCAAGAAGTGGTACACAAAATTGATTCAAGCAAAAAGAAGAAGAGTATGTTAAGGCTAGAAGGAAAGAGTTAATATTCCTTGGAAAGCATGACCCCAAAAAGTTTTAGAAAGAGCTGCAACAAGAGACAAAACAAACTGAGAACACTATTATAGATGCTCAATGGCTTCAGTATGCAAAGTTGTGCTATAAACATATGCATGAGAAGAATGTTCCTCCCATAGTGAATACATCAGAGGAACTCTTCACGGTTGAATATATCAAGCTAGGGATAAAGAAACTGACAAGTGGTAAAGCTAGTGATATTGATGGGCTACAAGCTAAATTTTTAAAATGGGGAGCGGAAATCCTTGCGCCTCACATAAAAGGAATCTTCAACAGTATCATCTTCGATGGTTTCCAAGCGGATTGGGTAACGAGTGTGGTTATCCCCCTCTTTAAAAATGGTGACATCAATAATCCATCTAACTACCGCACTATTATGGTTAACCCCCTTTTGGAGAAATTTCTGGGAGCTCGATAGAACGCAGAATCAACAGTTGGGTTGAAGGCGAAGGGAAAAGAGAAAGCGAGTTTCAGACCTAGGCATTACACCATTGACCATTCCATCACTCTTCGACATTTAATAGAGAAAATATGGGATAATCAGGGAGAACAAGCTTATTGTTGTTTTGTAGGCTTTAAGAAAGCCTTTGATACGGTACCTAGGGACAAGCTATGGAACAAAATGGTAGAATTGGGTATCCCTGACGAATATAGAGCGACAGTGCACATATTATATGACAAAGTTAGAGCCAAAATAAGAACTAATGAAGGAATGTCTGAATGTTTTGGTAGTGACATTGGTGTTAAGAAGGGATGTCCTTTATCCCCAACTTTGTTTGGGTTATACATTGGTAAATTAGAAACTTGGTTAAACAAAACGAATTCAAGGAAGGTGTGCATTTGGCAGGGTATGTGGTGAAGCTTCTTTTGTACATCGATGATCTTATTTTAATATAAAAAATAAATCAAGGGTTAAGAGATCATTTAAGGGACTTAGAGTGTTTTTGCCAGGAGGTTGGGATGCAGGTGAACTTTACCAAACCAAAATCATGATTTTCTCTTTAAGGAGAGAAAAAAAGTATATTACGTTCCTTTTTGAAGCAACCTGTAGGAAATTGTGAAAGAATACAAGTATCTTGAGATTGACTTTTATTATAAACTCAGTTGGGAGACATGTAGAGCGAAAAGGTTACAAGGGGGTTGGAAAGCCTTGTATTTACTTTAGAACGGATGCATAACAACTAAACTCTGGGATTGGAAAATCAGGAAGACTATTTTCGGTTTGTTGGTCACGTCGGTGGTTCTCTATGGTTACGAGGTTTGGGGTGGCAGCCTGTCAAACTGTGGTGGGAGGTAGCTAGAGAGAATTCAGAAGCACCTAATTACAAGCAATCTCAAAGTTAAGACCTTTGTATCTTATGATATCCTTTTAGAAGATGTTGGGACTTTTCCGTTGGAAGCTTCAGTGATAACTTGGTTACTTAGCTACTTAAAGAAGGTCGAAAACATGCAAGACCGACGGTGGTCAAAAATTATGAAGGATGGGGATCTTATCTGTAGAAAGAAAACATGGATGAAGCAAAATAATAAGTGGTTGGATAAATGGAATATTAAGCTACATAAGTGTCCTAATACAAATGTGGACATAAAAGAGTTTGTCATAGAGAAGTTTCAGAGTGCCAAGTGGACTAATAACATCGGTCAAAAAAAGACTTACTACATGCAAGTGTTCAACCCAACTGGGGAACATGGGGAGAAAACAAACTTAGGGGTTGTTATTATAGTGAAAGCAAGGTTGTTAATGGCACAATTGAGGATGAGATTGCATCATCTCAGGTGCAAGACAGGCAAATGGAAGAGGCCCAAAGAGGCTTGGGAGGAGAGAACTTGCATGCTTTGTAGAACGGGCGCAATTGAAACTGAATGACACTTTCTCATAGAATGCGCAGCCTATGATGATATTCGAGCTAAATATGAAACCATCTTGAAAGTGGACAACATGCACAGTTTATTTGAAGAGGATAAGGTCAACCAAACTGTTGGTTTGCTGGTCAAGATTCATAAAAGAAGATCGGAGTTGGAAAGGAATATGGAAATTGTTTAAGGCTGAGAGTTTCTTTGGTCCCTTAAACTGCTTGGTCTTGTGGACGTCATTAATATCATTATTCATTCAAGTACTAGACGTCATGCCTACCGGAGAAAATCCCAATCCAAAACAACAATCAATTTTGTACTACATAAGTAAATTATATCTAATTTATACTATAATTTCTAACTAATTGATAAATAGATCAACTAAAAACTACTATTGATCCTTAAGAATATATAAACTGTCCTGGAAAAACGTTTAGTCTACAGAATGTAAGAAAAACACGTAAGAAGTCTATGTGCCCACATGGTAGCTCGCTGTTACTTCAACCACATGAATACGCTGTGTGTAGCCATTACAATATGCCACGTGGCAATAATGAAAACAGAACTCAAAATTATCTCGAATTTTCCATTTCTATGTACATAGAAGTTAGCAAGCCTATCTGGTTTCACTCGAATGTTTCACACTCGTGAATTTGTGGATTCAAAGCCAATAAATTCCAATTCACCCACTTCATTCATGTGTGTTTAAATATCTTCAAACCTTTGCATTCAGAAAACTTACTGAAAAAATTTCTACAATGATGACAGAAAACCAAAATGGAGTAGAAGAGAAAGAGGAAGAAGAGGAGCCTCTGCCATTGATGGCCCTCAATCATGTCTCTCTTCTGTGCAGATCTGTGGAGGATTCTATGGAATTCTATCAGAAAGTTATGGGCTTTGTGCCGATGAAAAGACCAGGGACCTTCAGCATTGGTGGAGCTTGGTAAACCCCATTTCTTCATTACAATCCTCTTTTTGAATTGCAATTTCTTCAATAAATATAGCGTTCTTTGTAGTATAGTTCAGGTATATTTGTTCATATGAATACTCCTTTTCTTGGCCATTATACTTCATGGATATTTGGGCATATCTTCTAGAGCTCTCTATTTGGGGACTTGGTGGGGAGGGGAGTATGTTTCATTGGATGTATACACATGCTATAGAGACCATCTATATTTCTTTTCAATATTCTAAAATGAGTATAATTCCATAGACTACGGAGACCATCCATATTTTCTACAAATGTTTTAGATGCCATCTATGATTACTTGGGCAGTATGTTTAATGATTATGAGTAAGTTGTATATATATCTATGAGAGCACCCTTTTTTTGTGCACTATACTCAATGAATATATACATATGTTCTAGATCCCACCCATTTCTTTGTTTGACAAGTGAATTATTATAGACCACCCATTCTTCATTAATATATGTAAACAAGAGTTTTATGTAGGCTCACATATTCTAAGGCATTTTCCTCTTTCTTGGCTATATTATTGTAGGCTATTCAACTATGGCGTGGGTATTCACTTGGTAGAGTGTGAAAAGCCTGACTTCTCTCCAAAGAGGGAGTTGAATCCCATTGACATTCACATATCATTTCAGGTATTTTTATTCATCACTTTCCTTTGAATTCTTCTACAATTCTCTCTTCCTACTGTGATGGGTATTTGTATATACTTCAATCTCAAGTGAAACATATAAATGGGTGTATGCATATTTACTCAAGCAGACAGTTAAAATAGTATAGATGGGCATATGTATATTTGCTCCTATGGATTACAAAATGTGTAGGTATAGGTATACATATAGCCCTCTGAAATACGGTCAATTCTCTTGGGACCTCATCCCCCTCCCCTTATGGAATTGAGCACATCAATAGAATCAAAGTTTGTCTACACATGAACAAAAATTGTTTCTTATAAGTGATGAGATTTTAAGAAATTCTGTCACTATTCCTCTATAGTTGCCCCAAATAAGGATTTGTATTTTATCTTTTACTCTACATCAAATGATTTCATTTCTTTCAGTCAAAATTATTGCTGATTCTCTATTCCTATGGTGGTTTCTCTAGAAGACAGATTATGTGGTTGTGTATACATTCTTTATGTGTGTGTGTGATGATTTGTATATATGTTATTGCAGTGTGAAGACATGAGTATTGTAGAGAGAAAACTGCAAAGGATGAGCATAAAATATATAAAGAGAACTTTGGAGGAAGCAGGAGCCACAGTAGAGCAGATGTTTTTCCATGACCCAGATGGCTTCATGATAGAGATTTGCAACTGTGAAAAGCTAACTCTGGTACCTCTCTGCCATTGTAGTAAAATCAGTCTTCCTTCTGATTTGCACAATCCTCCCATTGATATAGAGAGTACTTGATTCTATACAAACTATACATACCATATGTATAAGAGAGTTCACTTTTAAGGGGTGATTTAAGGAGCTATTTCTTTTGTTTTGATATGGGTGGGGCTCAATGCTTAGCTGATTTGGGCATTTCACTTTCATTGTCCACTTGGGGTGAAGATTAGTGTTTGCATAAAAAATAATCTATTTCAGCACTTTTGAATCTATACAATGAAATACAAAAGTATATGTTAAAAAATTCTGTAAGATGAGTTGGCAGATGATCTAATTCCAAGATATGCAACACATGTTGAACGTGATGCATTGCATTTGCTATGAATTAGGTGTAGAAATTTTGTTGTGTTGGTATTTGGACACTGGATTTCAAACATGCTTGACTAAGTCCATTTGAATATCTTACATTAAACATATGGGTTTCTTGCAATTTCTTGTTGGCATGTTTTAAATGATCTTGACTGCATATATTTATATTCCATTCTTCTTATAATAAACGTGTTGATGATTGATTGTTGCAATTTTCTTGTATCTTCACCAAGATTTTTATATCATGACGATGTCCGAAGTGATCCTTTTTTGTTTCTTGTGTAGTCTGCTCACAATGTTTGACTAAATTGTATTTGGAATGCTGAAAATTGTATGCTTCCACTTTCCCCCCTTGTGCTTTGACTCGTTTTCAATGTAAGGATCAGTGTAAAATTGGTAAATGTCAATTTGATTTTCTGTATAACCCAGTTTAGTCTCGATTTTCAATTTAACTGGATTGAATCTAAAGCATTGAATCAAATATCACATTGTTGTTGTCGGTTTACAGTAACATTCTGGTCTTCGATCATTTAAACCATAACTATTGAATCGATAACAAGGAATTCAACTTTGGCAGTCAATGCTATAACACATAAGATTTAAAGGTTATGTGGCAAAACAGTAATTTCCTAGTAAGGAATGGGTTTGGTCTCCTAGGCCTTGGTTGGTCCCATTGCACTACTAAGTCCTTTTTGGCAACCTTTCTCTGGTCTTTAGAGGCAGTCTTCGCTTTTGGTAAAAAATTGAAAGTGGCCTCCTTCAAAATTGCTTTTTTCTGGTGCTTTCTACAACCATCTTCTTCTACTCTACAAATAATAAGTCATAGTACATTTTCGAATGAGTTGTTTGTGTAGATTTTGTTTTTCTCATGCTTGTGACTCGTCAAATTGTTTTGCTTATATAGATTTTATTTCTTCCTTTGATTTATGGTAGTGTAGAATTTTTTTAAGATCTCTCCTTAAGTAGTTGTTTGTATAGGTTGGCCTCTCCAAACTAGTTGTTTGTGTAAATTGTTTTGTTTGTGTAGATTTTATTTCTCCTTTTTATTTGTGGTAGTTGTTTGTATAGATTGACTTGTATAGGTTGGCCTCTCCAAACTAGTTGTTTGTGTAATTTGTTTTGTTTGTGTAGATTTTATTTCTCCCTTTTATTTGTGGTAGTGTAGATTTTTTTAAGACCTCTCCTTAAGTAGTTGTGTAGGTTGGCCTCGAAGTTTGCTTGTATAGGTTGGCTTCTCTGAACTAGTTGTTTATGTAGATTTTGCTTTTCCCTTGACTTCTGACTCTTCTAATTGTTTTGTTTGTGTTGATTTTATTTCTCCTTTTGATGTTGTAGTGTATATTTAAGTAGTTGGTGTAGATTTACCTCTTTAAGTAGTTGCTTATATAGGTTGGCTTCTCCGAACTATTTGTTTGTGTAGATTGATTTTGTTTTTCTCTTGGTTTGTGACTCTTCAAATTGTTTTGTTTGTGTAGATTGTATTTCTCCCTTTGATTTGTGGTAGTGTAGATTTTTTTTAAGACCTCTCCTTAAGTAGTTGCTAGTTGCTTTGTATTGTTGATATGATCTAATGTATTGTTGTGCCTCGACCACAATACCTTGTGTGCATGAATGTACAATAAAATATGACATATAATTGTCACACTTGGACATGTAAATAAAAAAATTCTAGTTGTTGTTCACTAATGTATTAAATAAGAGCTTGGAGCAATAAAGTTTTTACGAATTTTTAAATTATTTTATTGAGTTTGATTTCTATGAGAAGTGTGTTTAACAAACATAATAAAGTTAGTTTTCTTTCTGGAGCACTAGGGCAAAAAGATGTTTAGGAGTTAAAAATATGTTTAGGAGTTTTTAGTGTATATGCTTTTAGTTTAAGTGGGTGTTTACTTTATTAGAAAATCTGAGTAGTTTATTTTTTGTCCAATCGATTCCTTCAAGGTGGGAATAACCATAAAAATAATCATCATGACTTGTATCAAGAATGTATTCTACATCATTTATCTTCGTCTCTGTCATTAGCAAAACAAAAGCATGGAGCTTTGCTAAGGTATGAGTAGGTATTAAATTTTAACCTTTGCATAATAGTTTCCAAGGACTTTCTTCTAACCTTTCTTCTAGCATTGCAACCAAGGACTCTCTTCAACACCGCAACGATCTAAGACAACACCGCAACGATCTAAGTTAATTAATATGTAAACACAATCAACTTCTTAAGTCTAAAAGCAATAGGAGTGAATCACAAAAGTAATAGGAGTGAATCACAAAAGACTACACTAACAATTTTGTTTTATCTAAATTATTTACACAAACTTCTAACATCTAAATCAAAATTTTGTTAACATAGCAATCAACTTCTTAAGTCTAAAAGTAATAGAATTGAATCACAAAAGTAATACAAAAGACTACACTAACAATCTTGTCTTATCTAAATTATTTACACACGCCTCTAACATCTAAATCAAAATTTTATTAACATAGCAATAACTTATGACAGTTTTCTACCCACCCTTGTCTATTAATAATTTTACATATTTCATATAATTTATGTATTGATAAATCGATTTAAGACTAAATTAAAATTACTAAAAACATTTGAAAATTAAATTAATATTTATTAAGCCCATACATATTTCTTTCTCCCTTCAATAAAGTTTTGGTTTCTCAATATAAAATAATGAGAATGTTTAAGTTTTGGTTTGTCAATAAAAAATTATATCATGTGCATTTTCTGATATACTTTGAGATCTTCACAAAGATGACGAAATCTCGAAATCTTCTTATCTGCCCCATCAATCATTTATTAGTTCCTACCGTAGGCAGGATATTATAGCATTCAATGCAATGCTACTGTTTCTATTAATTGTCCAATTAGAACATTGTATTTTTCAACAACTTTTTTATTGATATAGTTTTAATATATTTTGACTTTTTGATATTGTAATAGAAATTATTTATCTTTCTTTTTATTGGCTGAATGTGGCTACAATAGTGGGTTGAGGCTTTTGTTTTTTGTGGAGAGATATTTTCATTTCAATTGTCCAATGATAACACTTTATTTTTTCATAACTTTTTACATTTATATAGTTTTAATATATTTTGAATTTTCTATTATTGAATTTTGCTATTATTGTTTATAATATTA
>MU227688.1:650530-664405 GCA_018584345.1 Thuja plicata | reverse complement strand
CACTCCTTGGGATGTACCTCAATATATAGAAGATTGTTAAGTCCTACTCTATTAAGAGACTTGATGCTTCAATGGTTAAACTGAAACAAAATGACTTGTTTCTAATGCAACTTGAATTGCAAATTTTCAGATCTATTCAAGTACATTGCCTCTCTGATCAATGTATCAATTCAAATATTTTGTGCTCCATACTTTCTGCTCTGTGATGCTGTGCTTACTGTTCGTCGGTGTCTGCAAAATTTCTTAGCTCTCCTTCAACTTGATTGATCAATACTGCATAAAGTTGTTCTTCATCAATGTCTCTTTAGCATCCTCTTTTTATTCACTCCCCTTAATCCCCTTTTCATGTGATACGAAAATGAATTAAGCTTGTCTCTTATATAGACATGATATTCATTGTTTCTTGATTCTCGATTCTTGATTTTTGGTGTGAAAAACAATCCAGCCAATTTGATTTAAAGTATAACTCCTGATTTGTCTCATAGTTATCTTCATGCCAACTGTATAAATCAGTTTTAATTCAATTACTTAACTATGGTCGAATAAAACAAAGAAAACAACCAGTTAAGTCTATCTTTAGCTCTTGCCAGCTAGATATTTTATCATTATCTGAACTCTCTATTTTATCGGTCAACTCTTCAGTTAGTCGTCGGTTACAACTGTCAGTTCCGTCGGTGTGACTCCAGTTAGTTTCAGGATCTTCGTCCATCGGGTATCATTGGACTTTGCTCGTCGGGCATCCTCTGGTTTTGCTTCGTTGGGCAACACTTTCTTCTGCTCGTCGGGTATCACTATGGCTTTTCTTCTGTCTTTACCGATGGTGTGCACTCCGTCGGTGTTATCTGTCACTTAGTGAATACTTGACTTTTATGCATTGCTGAAAGCATAACCTTTGTTCCATTGATTCTCTGAAGTCTTTGGCATTATGTACATGACCGTACAAATGATATCAAGTTGACATCAATGACAATACAAACCATTAACTGATTTAATATTTTGCATTATCTTCAACTTAACATTATCAAACATTTAATCAGTTACATGTCATCAAAAGAATGCCCCTATTTTCAAAAAATATTTCCCCAAACTCCCTTTTTATCACCCCCTCTAATACAACTGCAATACCCCCCACACATGTTTTCCTATATAAACCGCCACCCCCATGACCCCCAAAAAAAATCCTACCCCCTATTTAGGCAATATATTGCCCCTTTTTTGCTCATTTTAAAGCCTCTAATATGGATGTACGTGATAATATATTGCCCCTTCAGTGAAGACCCCGTGAGTTTATGGAAGTTTAAGAATGTCAAAGGAAAAATGTCAATTTATAATTTTATCATATTGTGAAGTAATATGTGTATGATCTAAGTGAATAGGCAGAATAACTAATTTAGAAGCATGCAACTTATTAACGAAACAAAATTATAAACATCAAATAGAGAAGAAAAAAAAAAGACAAATCGCATATTAAAATCCAAAAAAATCCTAGCAAAAATAGCAAAGATTCTTAATCTCTTTTGAAATAAGTACGAAAAGGCATTAAAAAGATCTCAACTTCTTTTTGAAGAAATGTTCAAAAGTGCTTAACAACGAGTCTACATAGAATATCCATAAAATGAGACTATTTATTTTTTATTCAAAGAATTGTGTGTATATGAAAAAAAATATACAAGGTAAAAAATTATTAAATGTTAAAGATAATTTGTAAATAAAAATGTGCTTAACAATGAGTCTACATAGAATATCCATAAAATGGGTCTATTTATTTTTTATTCAAGGAATTGTGTGTATATGAAAAAAAAAATAGACAAGGTGAAAAATTATTAAATGTTAAAGATAATCTGTAAATAATAACATATTTTAAAGTGAATAATTATTAAAAAAGAAAAGAAAAGAAAAGTACTCATTGTAGCTATAAATTAAACAATTTTGAACGAGAGATGTCATTATGCTTGATTCTTACTGGTGAGATATATAGATTTTAGTTTATGTAAAGTTATATTTTTAGAATTATAAGTTTATCAATGTTGAGCCAACAATTAAGTTTAGTTAATGAATTTAAGGGTTATATGAAGCAAGGTTGAGGGGTGCACACTATTGGTTCAATTGATATGAATGTTTTTCCAAGAATTTGAACAAGAATAAAGATAATAAAAAGTTGTCATTGCATATTGTATACTTAGTATTTGTATTATCAAATTAGTTTTCAAATTTTGAACTTCTCTTAATTTTTTTTAATCCACCTTTAAGTGAAAAAAATCAATTCAACAAAATTTGGAACTATGTTACACATTTTAATCAAATAGAGACAATGTTGAATGACTATGAAAGTTAAATACGATGTAATCTATTCGTGAAATTTGAGTGTAAATGTATATTTAACTTGATATTCATGAAAGAAATTAAAATTTGTGCAAATATAACATTCTTTAAGTAACATATAAAGTAAACATTTACAGGTTATAGTATAGTATATAACATAATTAGAGAAATGATAGTGTGTAAGGCACTTTCTTATTTTATGTATAGTGAAGAAAAGTGGTTCTTTATTTGAGAAGCACAACTAATTCTAATAAGTAGTTATTGTTAGAGTTAATAATTTCTAGTACATAGTCAAGATGTTGTGCCTTGTAATTACCTACTGAGAGGATATGTTCACATGTGAAGTTAACTTAGGTCCTACATACCATTATAAAATTTAAGTATAATGAGACTTTCTTCACCTCATTTACTTTTAGTTATCTTAGCATTTAAAATTTGAACTAGACATTTAATGTTTGTATCAAGTTAGTTATTCATACTACATCACACATGACCTTTATAAGCAAGACATCTCATTGTATATTTCATATTCAATCAATCTCATCATGCCTGTTTGATATGAAAACTATTCTTTCCATTCTCTTTTGTGAAAGGATTTAAGTCTCGTGGAGATTCTGGGGTGTTGAGGAGTCGTTGATCAACTCTTGCATGGTATCATAGCTCTAGTGTTGCAAACTTCTTCCTAGAACTAAGGGATTTGATTTATCTTGACAAATTTGTTGGTTGTAGATTGAAGTTCCAAGGACCTTAGGTTTGAATCCAAGGCATCAAAGTAAGTCATATTTGGATTTTTTTTTTTTCATTTTTGACTTATTTTGCCATATCTACAAGGGTTTGAAGTTAGGTTAAAGATGCTTGATCTAGGATGTGCCTCAATTATTGGAGCACTTTAGACCCAAATCAACATCACCATTGTATTTAGAAAGCTAATTCAATGGATGTACCTCACTTTTTGGAGCACTTTAGACCCAAATCAATATCACCATTGTATTTAGAAGGCTAGTTCAATGGATTTTGACAACAAATTTACCTATTTTTGGTAAAGTTATTTTTGAGGCAAATTTTTTTGCTTGATTAGGGCATATGACCTCGTAAGTACGCAGGGCACAAATTTTTTCTTTTTCACCAGAAAAATATTTAAGTTTTTGGGTTGTGTTTATGTTGGTTAGGAAAAATATCTTTTGTATAGTCACTTTGTATTGTTGATAAAGAATTCAAATGCAAAAAAAGCAACACATAATATTTTCATTATCAAGGTTTTGCAGACTTCTAAAGATCTACAAATCTGTTTCATTAGTGGGCCCATGGCAAGATGGTTAGGCACATAGTTTTTTGGTTGGCGCCATTTTTTCGGTGCTCTATTTTTTTTTGGTGGATTGCATTTAGTGTTACTAATTGCCTTGTATATTGGCACTAAGATCCCTCCTCTATTAGTGCTTAGTGATTTCTTACTTTGCCACTTGCTAGTTGCACTATTCGAACACCACCACTTGTTCTAATGGACCACCACCTAATGATATTTGTTGCTAGTCATGGTGGACTCCTTTTTTCTAGCACTAGTGATAGGGTCACATGGGTGCCTAGGGGATAGCCCCTAGGACCTAATTATTTTTTTCTTTTAGAATTTGACCCTCATAGGGAAAATCATAATATTTTCCACATATGGAGTCAACTTTTAGAAAATGAGATATCACCAGAAAGGTGGTTCAATGTACTTTCCAGTGGAGTGGATGATTATTATAGGTTGTATTATTTTGTGTCATTTTTTTAATTTTAAGCTCTTGATCTCACAACGTTTTGCTACAATCTCCACTTTTCACGATTCTTGTAGTGTTTGAAAGGTATTGAGGAGCTCGATTGAGCCATCCATGCATTTTTTTTATTTTAATCCCTTGGTACATTTTATTTTAGTTCTTGTTTGATGGGTACATGTTGGATAACAATTTTTTCTCTTATTAAACATTCCCTCACTGACTCCAACCCTCCTTAAGAAACAAATCTTTAGACAACAATTGGGTAAACAATTGCTCTATTTCCCTCTGAATTTTAAATAAGGTATAGCTCCCTTGTTGGATATTCAATGAATTATCCCTAAACTAACACATATACATGTTTTTAACCTGAAAGCAAATAAGGAAATATGCATTCATTCATTAACATGCAACGAACACCGATATTTGAAATGAATGTATCATGATATCTAGAAAGTCACAATTTTCTGTAAATAACTGCATTCAATAACATTCTGCGATATCAATACTCAATGTGAAAATGTATATTTATCCACACTTGAACTTGAAATCAAATGAATCTACCAGACATAATTAACCATTCACAAAGAAATAGTCATTCCATAAATTCAAACACCCAAATTTAAATTTGTCCAACATATCAAAATTCTTTCCATTCACAGACAGAAACTTTATCCAAGTTTGTACTTCCAAACACCCCTTCACTATATTATCTATAAAAACAAATCTCAAACCAAAAATCTGAACCCTTTTACATATCCATATTCCAGTATATATATGACCACTTAACCATAATTAACTTAAAACCGTTAAGGTTTTAAACCGACCTTAGGGTAGAGTCTGAGTAAGTTTCATCACTGAAATTTAACTAAAGATAAACATCCCAAACATTTTAGAGAAACCCTCTTTTAAAATAAACAAGAAAATTAGGTGGCAGTAGGAGATTCTAGGTTCACAGATTGGTTATGTTCAAAGGAGGTTCCATGTAAGGCCTTCCACTCTTTGTATGCATTAGTGAACTCCTAGATTGTCAAAACATTGGGAGTCTTGTTGTGCCCGATCCTCAGCTTCCACGCCTGTTTCTCCCATTTGAGTTTAGATACCCTATCTGCATGCTTCGACAGTTGATCAACACACAAATAAAGCAAAGCCTCAACCTTCATCACCTTAGTGAAATCAAGTGTAGTTGGATCTCCTTCACATGTCCAACCTCATCTTTGAATGTTTTCATGACAATATTCATTTTGTGCTCCACTACGCGATCATGCCAGACATATGTTACATTGATGCATCACAAGTCATTCACAAGGCATTGATTGAGTTTTTGTAGTTCTTTCTCCAACTTTTTGAACTCTGTAAGGGAAGATTTGATCACAAAATTCTACCGATCTATATTTTTATTTAATGTAAATAACAAGCCTTCATCCATGTTTTTTAGGGGCTTTTCAGATAGAAAATTAGCAACCGCGTGTTTCTGAATCTCATAGATTTGCAAAGAGGCGGTTGTCCATTTTTATTCCTCTGCTTCCCACACATGGGCTTGCCTTTGCAACTCACCAATCATTACAATGGCATTATCGTACCCATTCTTAGAATCCAAGATGAACTTTCTACCATCTTGAAGTACTCCATCTACCCACTCATCAAAGGCTTCAACTAAAACTCTCCCCCTTTGAATCTTTCTGAGTAGCTTTTGATTGGAATGAGAGGTGGGATCAAATGATTAAGGGGCTTGTGAAAGAGGTTGCAGAAATGGATTTCTAAGTGCATCGATATATTCAGACATCATTTTGATGGTCCACTTCAATTCCCTTTTGTCTACGTTGTCTTTCCATGACTTGGACAACATACATTTGACCAAAACTTTGAAATGACGATTATCTGCTTCTCTGTTTGTAATGCCCAAATCTACCTTTTCTAGGTTATATATTTAGCAGTGGGAATGGGAACTTCTTCCTCTATAGCTGGTTTATCCACTTCTGCTACCCAATTACCTATTTTTGGATCAACATCAACTCTAGAGGTGGTCTTCAGTTTCTTAGACTTAGGAGTCTTGACAGTATATTTTTTGACCATGTCCCCTATGGGAAGAGAAATTGGTAAAATATTGTGCTTTTTGTTAACTAAATCTATCAACCACTGAGGAGTACCATCTACTGAGCCTTTAACAACACTAGATTTATCAGGAGTTGGGGTAACCATTAACATGGAGTTATCCAAATCCAAGGGATTATCTTCTAACTAATATGAGTCCATTGATTGCAGATTGGTATACTATTTCTTCTTCTCCTGCTCTCCTTCACCTGAATCCAAGTCTATTATTCTTTCACTGCTCGGATCCTGCTTCCTATTGGCCTTTGTCTTTGACTTGGTCACTGGTGTGATAGAGTGTGCAACAGTAGGACTTGTGGGTTATTTGTTGGTAGCTGACCACTTGGCTCTAGGCTTGGTTCCACCTTATGAGCTGAAGACCTCTGCAATCTCTATGCATAAAAAACCAACTTTAGCTTTTTCGCTTCACCTCAGATTAACAACTATGATTATTTGATTCATTTAAATCCCTTTTAAATATTCACTATAGGTAAAATATTGGATATTTATTGTATTATCTCTCAATTCCTGTCGATTTAATATGACATAACATTCCTCACAACGTGAAAATTTATTACATGTCATGTCGTGACTAATCTCACCATTCAATAATTACATTTACCCCTTACCGGCCCATTAGCTAATAATTAATTTTGAGATCATGCAAATATTCCTTTTCAATTACAGTTGCCACTCTTAAACTTGTCATTAAACATTGCCCTTTAAAATCCCACGTACCATCTTGTACCAAATGAACTCATTGAACCTTTCAAAAAGTGGTTCATAAGGTTCATGACCTCTTTTGAGTGTGTGTGCATTCCAAGACATCAAAACAAGTTGACATCGTGCTGACACAAATTGACGTGACAGATTGGTGAGGGACATAAGTGTTTGAACCTTGAACCTCAATGAACTGAATGAATCGGATGAACCTTGGGAGAAGGTGGTTCATTGGGTTCATTCGGGTTCAATGAGTTCAATGGGTTCATAGACTCATCCCTTATGGACTTAACAATTTTGAAAAAGATGATGAGTGTTGAGTGAACCATGGAATTGCATGAACTACTTGAACCTTGTGAACCACTAGGAACTCCTTTTGAAACAATTGAACCATGATGAACTCTTTTTGGGGCTCAAAGACTAAGGTAGAGACTTCCTTTCTCAAGGCTTCAAATTAAAATTTCTGGGGAGTGCAAAGCTTGACAACAATACCTTAAAGTGTTACTTGGATATCCTATCACTTGGAAAAGTGTTTTTTTATCATTGTACTTCATTTCAATTTTAGATTATATGTCAATAAATTGTTACTTCATCAAAGTATAGGGTTGTACCAATTGAGTTTTCACAATTGTTCCTTCATAGAAAGACCTATTTTGTTTTCTTATTATGATTTTAGAGATACTCCATGATTAAAAGTTTCCAATGTTTCTACACATATGTATCTTGTTTTTGTTTCTTAGATTTAGCATTCTTTAGTTTACTCCATAATGTATTTCCAATGTTTCCTTGAAATATGTTATCTCATTTCAAAGGGGTTGTATGGTCTTTTATCATTCATTGTATGGAGGGAGATTGATTGGATTTGTGAGGGATCTTTTTATGATGGAAGTAGTCCTTGGAGGTATCATTGAGTCATTCTTTCCATCCTTGATTGTATATTGTCTCATTTGGAGAGGAGGTTTGTCCCAAAGGGTTTTTTCCTTTCTTTTTTCATGAGAGATAATTCATACATGGGTACATAACATGACCTATTTGTTGAGACCCATCATCATCCTTGTATCTTGCATCATTTTTCATAATAATCCACTCCTTGAATTAAACTTGATGGGGTTTTTTAAGTGAATAGTGTATAGTACCTAGTCAAGGTAATGTACCTTGTAAATTACCTTGTGAGGGGACATATTTATCTATTAAGTTAACATAGGTCCTAGGTGTCATTATATAAGTTAGCTTGTAATGTCATAAATTTCATCCTATGCAATTTTACATCACATAAGGCTTCCCTTTAGTCACTATTAAGACATTTATGTTCTTAATCCTTAATACCAATATTAAACATACCTTATTTTCATGCATGTCCAATTTCTAGATTGTTAGGTTTGATTTTCACCTACACATATTGGCACTGTGTAGATGTCTACATGACGTGCTAGTGTCCTATCAGAATCCATGACTGTTTTAGCCTTTGAGACAAACCTTGCTATTTTTTGACATTGTAATGCCTCTACTAACTTGCAATGATGTTGGTAATCAACTACCTTTTCTAAAACATCTCCATTTTACCTCCAATTCATCTTTTTGAAATGAAGTCACTGCATTCACTTCATCACATGACAACTCTCAAACAAGCTCTCTTCTTCACACAACACTCTTTCTTTGCACTACACACTGCATTATTCCACCAATTGCATTGCCACAGTGATATCTTGAACCTCATTGTCATTACTTGAAGAACATTGATGTCATTGTGGACTCCAATGCTACTTTTTCATTATACCAATAGGTTTCCCAACCTCTACACTTGAGGAATGATAACTCTTTAAGGTTATTGGGCATATTGTCTTGCCATTTTTTTTTCATTTTGGCATTTTATTTCTATTGTTATTAAATATCCATCTTGGCTATCCATGGTGGTTCGAATACCAAAGTAGGGGTTTGCTAAGGGAAACTCTTGTATAGCCACCCAACATATTTCTTTGGTCTTTTCTATGTAGGTGTAGGTACATAAGTTACTTGGAAGAATTCTGAGTTTTACTGACATTTCTGGCAATATCAAAACCTTCCTTTATTGTTTGAATCATTTATTCTTATCACTACTTTCATTTCAATCACTTGATTTTTTTTTTGTTTAGTCATATTTTGTAGTTTTCTATGTTTAGAACATTATACAAGACATTTTGTGTTTCTCTATGGAAATCCCTTTTTCTGTCTCTATAAGATGCTAGCACACTTTTTTGTCTTCCAGGTGCCATGCATACACCCTGGATAGAAATATTGTTGGGTTTTTTGAGAGACTTATATGGTCTATGCTTTTGGTATGTAAATTCCTAAGAACTTACAATATCTTTGTGCACACTTAAAACATACATTTAGATAATTAGAAGATAAACCTGAAGGTCTTAGTTACTCGAAGGCTTATCTTAGTGGAGGATATAAATTTTAGTCCTCAAGGGGTTTGATTATCCTTCATAGAATTTCAATTTTCATATTATACATTTAGTTATAATGAGGCTATGTTCACTTCCTTAACTTTTAGTTACCTAGGCATGTAATATTTTCATTAGACAATTTAATGTTTGTGTCATGTTATTTAGTCATACTACATTACACATTGGCTTTACAAGCAATGCACCTCCCTATATATTTCATATTCAACCAATCATTTCATGCATCTTTGTTATGCAATCTATTATTTTCATTCTCTCTTGGGGAAGTGTTTTGGTCTTGGATGGATTTTGGGGTTGTTGAGTAGTCACCAATAAACTCACAGAGTTATATAATTGAAACGGTTAGTATTTAGTTCTATAACATATATTTAATGCAACTACTAATTTTGAATCAATTACCATCACCTTCACTAGAGCTAGAAAATTCACATGAGAATCCTAAATAAGTTTCACATATAAAGTCAAGGACACTCTAAAATATCAAAGATCCTTTGCTTTGCAAGTTTTTTTTCACATGCAATGTGTGCATTCCATTGCTTTCTACATTATTTCTATCAAGATGACTCTGTGAACATTGTTATCGTAGTAGTATGTAACAAGTAGTAATCTTCAAATAGACAATAGCTCATTATAAAGAACTATTGTTTACAATAAAATGAGAGAAAATAGTGTGAGAAAATTTGATTAACCATTACGAAGATTGTTTATAGAATTTTCACATGTTGTTACTCTTACAAGGTGTGCACCCTTGGTATCCTTGTGTTGTGCAACGTAATGCTCGGGTTTGTGACATGGCTTAACCACCTTTTGTGGATTCTATAAATCTAGTAGTTGTATCAGGTATTGATGTATGTTGATATTTTAGTGCAATGACAATCACACTTGCAACAAGTTTTATCAGAGCTTGGTCACAAGTTTAAACCCCTCACTTGCATTGGGGGGATAATTGCAAGGTGTGCGCCCTTGGTCCCTTGTGTTGTGCAACACAACTCTTAGGTTTGTGACATGGCTTAACCGCAACTTGTGGATTCTATAAGTCTAGTGGTTGTATTAGGCATTGCCACCTATCAATCTTTTGGTGCAACGGAAATCACACTTGTAACAGTTACTCAATTGAATTCAAAGTTTTAGAAAGTAATATCATGTAAAACAATTAATCAATATTAGACAAAAGTTATTTGGAAGAAATAGTATATTGTTAGTCTACAATTAAATTCCTTTTCATAATTTTTGAAGATCATATTTGACGACGAAGTATGGTTTATCTAGCTTTAGAATATGTCAATCACTATTCTATACAATTTGTATCAATTATAAGGTTATTTTTATTGGGAGTGAATTATCTTTTTGAATAAAAGACAATTTTTTTATTGATTTATGATCAATGTATTCTTGATAGTAAACATTTTGTAATTCAGAAATAAAGACTTGAATGGTAGATTTCTCAAAGAAAAATATAGCGTTTGTTGATTATCTACAATGTAAATTCAAGCTACTTATAACATGACATTTTTGCAATCCATGGTTTCAATAATAATGGGTTTATTTATTTATATAAATACGTACATATTTACAAGGATATATATGTATATATATGAGTGTGTGTACTTGTAAATAGATAGATAGATAAGTATATACATGCATGTGTAAGCCAAGGAAATTAATTTATTGTAGCTATCATGTATGATACGACCCACCCCAAAATGACCGATGTTACCTTTTAAGGCATTGTCAAAGATAAATTTCATATATATGAGAATACTTTCACATATCTTTATATACTCTTTGAATAGATATTTGCACAGAGGTATATACATGCTCAAACATATTTATACATTTTCATTCATATACAACGTCATATACATACTCACATTTATATATACATGTGCTTGCTTGATTCCCCCCTCTCTCTCACACACACACACATGCACATGCACACGCAAACACACACACACATATGCACATGCACATGCACACGCAAACACACACACACACACACGTGCGCACGCAAACACACGCACACACACACGCACATGCATGCACACACGTGCACACACATACGCGTGCGCGCGCGCACACACACACACACACACACAATTGCATTGATGACTTTGGATACAATCTATAATTAAAGATTGGATGTATGTATTGAATAATTAACTATGTCATATACTTTATTAGGAAGCTCCCACTAGCTTGCATCAAGGACTCTAAAAAATACCTCTCTTTAAGATTGAATCAATGCATTGAAAATTAACTTGAGTGAAAAACAAGAGACTATAAAATAGTGGAAGACATTGTCTTGGAAGCTCCCACTATGGTATTATAGAGGTGAAAGAACAATCAAAAGAAAAAACCTAATACTTAACGATCATGAAAAAATATCTCCCATTAAAATTGAACGGACACATCAAATAACAAGTGGAGATTTTTTTGTCACTGTTGCCAGAGTCATCAACATAAGAAATTTTTAATTCTATTTTGATGATAGTTGGATAAATTAAGATATTTGCAAAATAATAAAATTGCTCATATTTATTATCTAATAAAATGACAAATAAAGCAATTTTACTATTTCAAAATAAATTTGGAGAAAACTATATATTAAAGAATCTACTCAAATTTCTTAATTCATCCATCCTATTAGTTAATTATTACACATAAAACCTACTAGACACACTAATATTCTTACCTCTAAGAGAGACCAAAATCATTAAAACTTTTATAACAACTTAGATTAATATCTTCAAGAAAAATGTACTTTTATTATATATGCTTTTGGTTTTAACATCTAGTCATAAGTTCTTGCAAATAATGCTATTTAAATTGTTTTCTACAACATTGCTTGTGTTTGGTTTAGTTGATGACATGTAACTGATTGAATGTTTGAAGATGTTAAGTTGATCACCGAAATGCAAAAAGATAATGCAAGACATTAAATTAGTTATTGGATTGTATTGTCATTGATGTCAACTTGATATAATATGATCAGTTATATTCAAAGTGTCAAAGAATTCAAAGAATCAAAGAGATAAAGATTATGCTTTCAGTAATGCATAAAAGACTAGCATTCACTAAGTGACTACAAACACCAACGGGTAGTAGAACCCGAAGGACAGAGAAAACTGAAAGTAAAGTCACAGTGATGCCCGAGCAAGAAAACTGACAAGCATTACTGACGAGCAGAATCACAAGCATTACCAACGACCAGAATTATAGTGTTAACCGACAGACAGACAACCCCGAAGGACAGACAACCTCGACAAACAAACAACACCGATGGAGAAGCCCGAGGAGAACTGAAGTGTTGACCGAAGTTATCAAAGAGTCAAAACACCGAAAGGAATTGAAGTTCAAAAATGACAAAATACTTAGCTGGCAGAGCTAAAGATAGACTCAACTGGTTGTTGACATTGTTTTCATCGACAAGTTAAAGCCAAAGATAAGTAAAAGATTTAAAGCTATTTTATCCAGTTGGCAACAAGATTTCTACAAGATAAAACATGAGTTAAGCTTTAAAGAAATATTGGCTAAGAATACGGATCACACTAAGAACAAGAAAATCAAGAAGTGAGAAATAGTGATATCATGTCTATAAAGAGACAATCTATTTCATTATAAATTAGGGGAGTGAATGAAAAAGAAGGATGTTGAAGGGAAACTGATGAAGAACAACTTCATATAGTCCTGATCAATCAAGCTGAGGAAAGAGATAAAGATTTCTGTGGACACCGAGCAACAGAGAAGCACATAATCACCAAGCAGAAAGAAGTGGATCAAAGGTATTGAAGAGAGGAGATTGATCATAAAGGTATTATGAGCTTACAATAGATCTGAAAATCTACAAGTATAAGTTGTATGTGTGAATAGATCATTTACTGTTTTAGTTTAACCATTGATTCAAAAAGTCTCTTAACCGAGTAGGACTTAACAATCATTTCTATATTGAGATACATCCCCAGGAGTATCAAAAAGTTTGATCATGAAGATAACATGAGATGCAAGATACCATTTGACAAACTACATTGCGTTTGGTCATAGAAGGTAGCATAGAGATGCCCGATATCAAGTGACAAACTATTATATTTAAATCCTCTAACAAGGTCACACCTAACAGTGTGTTTGTAACCTTTAACACGGATGGCTCTTCACCGAGCTCACTTTAGAAGAGTGAAAATTTTGTGTTACCGGTCCCAAGTGGTTTTTCCCTTAACTAGGTTTCCACGTTAAAAATCCACGTGTCAATGTGTTTATGAGTCATTACTTTAGTGTTTTACATTACACATAACTAATCTGGATTGATTAGTATACACGAAGCAATTTACTATTTTTTGGTAAATGAAAGACTGCTATTCAGTAAACATTAAGAATAAGGTTTAACAGAGAACTCTAAGCATTAGTTATTTGATAATTTTATTTGAAGGCATACATCTTGTAGGACTGAAGATAACTAGAGGCTTAATATATTGTGGTACTAATTTTTTGGGTTGATTTAATGGAATATTTTTGAGGCCACTGATTCACCCCCCCCCCCTCTTAGTTAT
>MU227688.1:592357-624314 GCA_018584345.1 Thuja plicata | reverse complement strand
CCACATGTATAGTATATAGTATATACACCCCTCCCCCCCACCCCCGTCCCCCCGCCGTCCCCGAATTGAGGCCCCTCTGTCCCCCCTGCCCGGAAACTTGTCCCCCCGTACCGACGTCCCCCCCGCCCCCCCGGGCGGTGTAACTATGGTAAAAGGCCTAAGCCCAGATAATTTTGTTAATTAAAAATAAATGTACATTTTTCTCTGTTCAAAACAGTCACTGGTAGGAAAGAACGGAGTAAAGAAAACCTCCAGTCTAGCCCGGGGGCTTTCGTCCACTCAGTAATTTACAAATTTAGATACAGGGGCATTCCCCTATTTACAGAAATGTAGATTGTGAGGAGCATTCCCTCATCTTTTTTACAAAAAATATTTCATTTTACGTCTTTGAGCTTTTCCCTCATATTACATCGTTATTTGTGTTTCCCAAATTTTTGCCATCGCTTCACTTTGATTGCTTGGGTGCATAGTCGAACCTGCAAATAACTCAGCTTCTTGGCCAAGATCCGCATTAGTTTATCCATAAAAAATTTCTCTGTACCTAATAATGTCTATACGTTAATAAGATAAATCTTTGTGAGCTGATCACAATATTTGAAAGGGATTAGAAAAGAAAAAGTAGAAAAGGATCATTAGACTCTTATAAACCCTTAATATGTCTAACCTTTACAATATTACATTGCCAGCAAACAAGAATATTTTGAAATAGATAAAGGGTTTGTTTTGCATGTACTATCCTTATCACCAAGAAAATAATAGAATACCTGTTCATCAAAGTTGTGCAAATTTTCAAAAGTGAAAAGTGCAGATTCAATGTGGAGAGCTGGAAGTGCATTCCACAGAGCTCAGAGTGCATACATTTCGTCTTGTAAACTATTTCTGATAGTCAATTTATACCTATTACCAACATCATTAGAACCAAATCCTTATGGCCAACAGTCAACTCATTTCATCATGTAGCTTTGATTACAACTGATGCTTGCAAACAATGGAAAAGCCCAAGAACATTGTTGCCAGCAAACTAAGGAAGACCCAAATAATTTGATAGTCACCAGAGTTTGCTGCAGCAAAAAGTGTTTTTTTTTTCATTTTTCCCTTTTAAAACTGGTAAAATTCAGCTTTAGTTCTTGTGGGGTTGTCTGGGATGGATGCACAGGCTATATGGTGTCTCTTGGATGCACCCTGGGCGCGTTGTTCTGGATCCGACCTTGGAGTAAGTCAAACATGCTAGGCAACAGGGACAAACCAGTAGTGTATCTTTTTGACAGCAAGGGTTAAAAAATGCAGTTCAATCCTGAAGATTTACCATAAAAATCATGTCATGTATGATATCTCAACTTGTGTTTGGAATCTGCAAAATTTGCCTTGGGTAATTCAGTAATTGTATTGCAGAGGGGAAGAAATTGACATTTTGTTAAAATTTAAGCTGCGAAATTGATTATTTTGAGATTAGTCAGCAAATTTTCTTTTGGTGGACTTTTTGTATTTCCTATTCTGTAGGATGTGCTGATGTATAAATTATGTTTGGAAGAATTCAAGGGATTTTAAAGGGCAAGATTTGATTTTTTTTGTATAGTCAGCAAATATCTATTGGGGTCCATAATGCTGTACATTCAATTTTGTAGAATGTGTTGCTGAATATGCTTTCAGAAGAATATAGTGGATGAATATGCTTTCAGAAGAATATAGTGGACGCTAGATGGAAGGTATTGATTTTTTAGTTTTTACTAACTTAAAAGGTGCAGGATTGGATACTGGAAAGGTAATATTTCTTGGAGTTTTTGGTACACAAACTTTCAGCACAATAAGCTGTTATGACATTGGTGGCAGAATTTAGGGGTTTTTAATCTGTAGGTTTGACCTTTTTGCAGTTATTGTTATATTGTGAAATATTTTTCTTGAATTGAATATCAATTACAAATATCTTAGGGCAAACATGTTAGAATTAATTTATTAACTTTTGGAAGACGAAGAGTTGCTACTGAGAAATCTACTTTTTATTAGAAACCCCCTCTATATTAGAAGCCAACTATGGAAGACCAAGAGTTACTACTGAGAAAATCAATTTTTTATTTAGAGACCCCCTCAATATTAGAAGCAAACTATGGAAGACCAAGAGCCACAACTTAGAATTCCACTTATAAATGTACCTATGGGGAATTGAACTCGGGTCTCCACTGTGAGAACCCAATGTTTTTACCAATTAAGCAACCCCTTGGATGAAATTGTGAAATATTAAAATTCAAAATGTTCAAAATGTGGGAGAGCAAAGAAAAATGTTTTGATGATCTTATTCGATGGTATGAGGAAAATTTAAACAAAGGAGATGCAGTTATGGTAACTGAAAATGCAGTTCCAATAACCACATTTAACTGCCCGTAACAATGTATAATTTACACTAACATTCACCTCCTTTAATAAATTGTTCCTAAAATTATCAAATTTACCTTGCCCTAGGGACCCCCCCTTAAGGCTTACACAACAAAAATTGCTGATTACATAAATGAATGCATATTTTTGAGAGAATATTTGATTGAAGAAACATATTCTGAATCAAGTGGAAGTCCCCTGAATCTCCCCGTGATCCTCAGAAATGTGTAGCTCTGAGCTGAATCCTTGAGCTCTCAGTCCCGAACTCTCAATCATAGACACCGAATTATTCTGGACAAAAATCCTCTCAATTGTCTCTTGAACCTCGGAAGGGTGATATTCTAGATCAGTCTTGTGAGCTCTCTGGGCAACCTTCCATACTCGAGCTCTTCTCCAAACCCCAAACCTGTCTCCAAATCATAACCTTCACAATACATGTATTCTTAAAATCTGTGAGCAACAATAAAGAATGCAAAAAGAAAGCATAAAAGAAAAGCCAAAAATGCTTCTCCTACAAGCAACATCTCAATGCGAGAAGCTAGCTTGAGATGGTAGAAATTCCTCCATTCTCTGGTGTCTCCAATCTCCAGCTGAAGTTTGTTAGTCCTTACTCTTCAAAAGTAGCAACAAAGGAAGTACTACAACCTCTGAAATCTCAACCAACAAAAAAAATGAAGCATGTCTCCAATTTTTGTATTTATAAGATTGCACTGACTGTAAGTGTAGAGTCAATACCACCAACTAATTCACAAATAACATGTTCCTCTAGTTCAAACGTAACTTTGGTTGTTTGGATTTTCTTTTCTAATTCATCTTGTACTTTCCAAGTAGCCTTAATATCACAAGCATTGAGAAGGAAATAGTGTAGTGTCTTCATCCCATTTATTAGCTCAAGATGGCAATGAAGATCAAATATTCTCCTGGCCAGATTTTCTGTAATAGCCACAATAACAATTACACCCGTGTATTCATATGCATAAACAAAGATGTCAATGTTGACTAATAATCCATCCATTTACAATGTCCTCTCTATCATGTATCATTAATGCAATTTGTTTAACATGAATCCCGATACCAAAACAAGTTTTTCCTGAACCAACCTCTCTTTATGTTATCCTTTCTTCCGAAAGAGTCTCCACTTTAAACTACTCTGAATGAAACACACACCTTATTTCTTCATTTGCAAGTTATCAAAATAATACCAAAAATCTTTTTTCACTTCCATAAGCATAAACTGAGCCTGTTTTTGCTGAATTTCCAAGATAGTTACAAATGTAGGACCTGCAAACTCTACATACCAAGCCACAGTAGATGTACCCATTGGGATGAATGTGATAGTGGAACCAGATACCCTCCAACGAGAAAAAGTCATACAATGTGAAAATCGAAAGTTGAGTTGTAGGAGATGAGTATGCATTACTATCAACTGCATTGACTTGGAGCTATGGGAATTACAGTGGCACAGCCCCATTGTTGTATATTATGCGAAACAGTAAGATAATCATGACATTTATGGGCAATTTAATGGTCTTAGTAAGCAGGTACATTTTATAAAAGGAGAAGTCAAGAAGAAGACATCTTTAACAAAACCTTCATTCTTCGTGTTTGATACTTAACTTGCCCTCCATTCATCGTGGATTTCTCAGATCTTTCATCATATGCCTTGACTAAGCTTGAGAAATGCACACCTCCTTCCATGTGATTTCTCAACCCATTGTAAACAGCAGCTTATCTTATTGGCCATTAAGAAGCTCCTCCTTAACGAACTGCGGCCTTCATCACATCTGCTCTTCTCTCTTCGTTTTCTCTTGCTGCCGGTGGAGACACTATTTTTGCTGAATAACAGTCAGACCCAAAACTAGTGAACGTAGCCAAAGGAATCACTCAGCACAGTTAAGATCTCCATGACTGCGCTGCTCTGATACCAAATGTGGGAGAGCAAAGAAAATTTTGTTGATGATCTTATTCAATGTTATGAGAAAAATTTAAACAAAGGAGATGCAGTTATGGTAACTGAAAATGCAGTTCCAATAATCACATTTAACTTCCCATAACAATGTAGAATTTATTTTAACACAAAATTAAAGCAAGCATTTTCCTGAGATGCCAAGAAATAACGTCAAGTCGAATGGTACATTCTTTTAGAATCCCAATCACAAAGGTTCTGAAAGAAAAGTGTTGAAGATTCTCAATCTTTTCAGTCACATCCAAAATTGTGAAATATTCCCCAGAACTTAAAAGTCTGTACATTAAATTGCTCTCTTTATTCTCCCATATCTCCTCTATTCATGATAGGGTAGTTAAGAGGGACCATGGAGCGGGAACGAGCAACTACTACATGTGAAAATTTGTCAAACAGCTAGATGGTATTCAGGCCATTTGGAAACAGTCCTGAACCATACCAATATGTTGGTTTGGCCAATCAAAGCAACTAAATTATAGCAGTTTGTTATCTTTCTGTGAAGGCTGGTGGGCATAGATTTGGAATTGGAAAAGGTAGTGTGTTTGAATTAATCTGATTCAGATTTTGTTGATAAATGCTTAGTTTAAATCGATTAAGGAGATTATTTCACAATTAGGTGAACTTTGGGATTATTTTAATTATTTCAGATAAAAATATTTATTTTCTTTTTGAAATTTGAGTACTGCAAATCGTGCTTTTAGCAACATCTACAGAATTTAACGATTTTAAGCTCTATTTTCTAACATATTCATAAAATTTAAGGCACCGCTCTGCAGTAATATTCTCTCTTAACAATTTGAATTTTGTAAAATGTCCTGTGGTCATGCTCAAGATTATAAGCCATAAACTAAAATCGAAGAACATTGTGACAATTTTTTCATTTTCATTTTCATTTTGTATTCTGTGAAATTTGTCAGTGCATCTTTTTCTACACAAATTGTAGCTGGGGGGAATCCTTTACTTTTATGCTGAATTTTAAGCTCATAATTGAGAACTTAAGAAAAGGATTACCAGTATTCATTTTTTCTGTGGTTTAAGCTCTGTAATATGTAGTGTTAATACCCCCAAACTTAAGTAGAATTAGATTTCATTTAAACACTTGTTTTCATAATCTTTTACATTGAAGCACTAAAAAATATTCATTATCTTTCCTTCTTGTTTTTGCAGTGGATCTACAAGTGTTTATGTAATTTAATTCGGAAGTGTTACTGCATGTATTTATTGCCAAATATCTAAAATTGTTGATTTGGATTCTAAACAATTTGCAGCTGGTTTATCTTTGTACAGAATTTTTTAACAGGATTTTTAGGTGGGTATTTTCACCTTTGTGAAAAAATTAGGACATTAGATTAGAAATTTGGAAAATGAGCAAATATTATATTCAATTTCTTTTTGCTATTTAGTTCTCTAAGAATGCTACTGGTGATGTTATCTGCATAATTTGTGAATTCTCTTTGTTATTTAGTTCTCTAAATATGCCATTGGTGATGTTCTCTGCATTCTTTGTGAGTTTGCTTTTGCTTTCTGCCAAAATGTAAGTTGACAGTATCGTTATGGGCATGGGTATGGGTACAAGATCTGGGTACATGGGTATGGGCAATTTGTTTTTGCCCTTTCGACGTGGGTTTGGGTATGTGTGTGTGTATATATTATATATTTAAAGATATATACAGAATTGTAAAACTAAATACATTTGATAGTATGATACTTCATCATTGATCAATACCAAATGCCAAAATGGTAGTGATAAAGATAAATATTAAAAATGTAACTTTTTAATATTTATCTTTATCAATTGACATTTAATAGTGATAATTTTAGTTGTCTAAGTTCTTGATTCTGCTCTCATTCCCAAACCCCCTCATTGTAATTAAATTTCTTATATGACAAGACATCCCACTAACTAGTGGGGGTTTGGGAGTGGTGACCCTAATGGGCTTGAGGGGCAGCAATGATAAGCTGCACAAGGTGTTAGAGGTGAGAAAAACCCAATGATAGAAGGGGTGTGGGGATTTTTTTTGAATACAAAATGAGAAAAAAGAGAGTGAAGAGAGCAAAGTGATCTTTGTATTGGCCAAAATGATGCTTTTAGGGGCATTTTAGGGATTTTGGATGAAAAAAGAGTAAAAAGTCCTCTTTATTGTTACTTTTTGGTGCTCAGCGCCTTTGGGTGCGCTTGGGTATGTACCTGGGCGTACCCAGACTCATGGATATGTACCCCGGGCTTACCCAGGCATATACCTTCAGGCAAACCGGGATGCCTACGGGGTTACCTGGTACCCAGACTCGTGTACTTACCCTGGGCTTACCCAGGCGTGTGCGGGATGCCTCAAGGGGTTACCCAGTAACTAAGAGGCCAAAACATAAGATTCTGAACTGAAATTTTGAAGAGTATTCAACATTTTTTCTTTTGAAATTTTGTTTTCAATTCTATAAATATGCCATTGCTAATGCTGTCTGAAAAATTCAAGAGGTTTATAATTGGATGTTTCTACCTTCTGCTATAACTTAAGATATTAGAATCTTGGACTGAAGTTGTGGAAAATACTTTTTGTTGCAATTTCTATAGCTTGGTGATGGTTGAAATAAGCTCTTCAAACCCTGTCAAAGCCATGAAATAATAATGCCCAATTACATAATATATCAGTTAACGCCCTAAATTTTTTAGAATTTTGCATGCCCCATTTGGCAGGGATTTCATTTCTATTTTACTACCTGTGTATTTCAGGAGGATAAGACAGAAATATCAAATTTAGGCTGGTCCAAGGCATCATTCAATGTTAAAGGTGGGTCTTGAATGAGTTATCACTTTAAACCTGGATTAACTTTAAATTTCCTTCAAGTTTAGTGTCTAGAACTAAAAAATTATTATTGAAGTAGTTGGGTAAGGTTTAAACAGACGCATAAGGTAAATTAGAAGCCATACATTTGGTCAAGCACAATTTGGCAAATGCTTTCAAACAAGTTCATATTTGGGAACATGTTGCAGCTGGTGGATATAGTACATTGTATATGATATTTTATAATGAATCAATTGCTGTTTGGCAATGCAGTCTGGAGAAAAAAAAAATATTTAGCTACAATTTCCCTTCCCTTTGGAAAAGTACAGTTGAAGAGTGTCTGTTATTCTCTTATTTGAAAACATGGCAACTTATTTCCTGATTCTTTCTCATCCAGAGGAACAAATAGCTTTTAGAAGTATGTAGTTGTGTATTTTATGTAGTGTTTTGATTGTGCAGTATGCTAATATACACCAAGGTACAAAACAAAGTGGAATATCAGTCAACTTTGAAAGTGTTGGAATTTTTAATCTATGCTACCAATAGTTGCTTCCCCTATTTTAACATGAGATTGCATGTATGTCTGCCATTAATCATCCATTCTCAGATCTAGAAGATCATGATACTTTTAGAGGCTTAGACCCTTACGAAGTAACAAAAGTAAGGGACGCCTTTGGCCCATTATTTCAATGAGACTCCCCTAGCCTATGCTATCCTAGCCTTAACCCCACCCCTAGGGGCCGTAGCCCTAATCTACCTTTCCTACTGCACTGATTGGTGAACCCCTCTTTCTGGATCAGTTGGATTTGTCAGAACGGTCTTGATGGAGTTAGAGACAAGATAAGCGATGGAGTGAGAGACAGGAAAGGAACTGCGTTGGTGGAGCAGCTCTTGCTCCTCCCCCTCCATTCCTTAAGTCGAGAAGCTGAAACATGCCCTACTTCTCCAGTTATCTGTTATTCTAATAACTAGTTTTTAGAAAGTCCCAGCATTACTGCTGGGGGTGCCCTTCTCTGAAAGGATCTGCAGACAAAACATTGTCTTCTGCACTGGAATCCAAAGCAACTTTTCCTTCTTCATTGTCTCCATAGGAACTTGCATGAGATATTTTCTGTCTGATGCAATAGTAGTAGATATTTCACATAGAATTTCAGGATTTCAAATTGTTGTTTTGCTGGTGTGATTAATGGATAGAGAATTCAACCCATGAGAATGTGCATGGCAATGTCTTTTGTTTTGAACATGGATATGTAAAGATACTTCTGATGGTGGTTTGCAAGGTGCAAAGCCTTGGTCTTGTTAAGACTGAAAAGATCAGCAGGTTTAATAACAATGTCTCAGCACCTAGAATTTATGTCGACATCACAAATACTGTCTGTGAGCGAATCTGCATGGCAGTGTCTTTTTTTGAACATGGATATGTAAAAATACCTCTGATGTTTGGTGGTTTGCAAGGTGCAAGTCCCTGGTCTTGTTAAGACTGAATACATTAACAGGTTTAAGAATAATGTCTCAGCACCTAGAATCTATGTGGGCATCACAAATACTTTGGCAGTCAGTGATCCAATGGTATGCCTAGTTTGTTGGTTTTATTTTCTATTTCATCTGTTCCATCTGATGGATACAACTTCTGTGTGGGTCTTCCCAATGACAATTCAAAAGAATAACATTTTTGGAAGACCCGAACACTACTGTGTTATGATCTGTGAAAATCCTTGAAATTTTCTTTGTCTTCCAGTAAATATCATGTGGAAGATGCATTAGAGATTAAAATGTGAAGATTCAGGGTTCACATAAATTTTTTTGGTAGCATCTCCTTGGTAGACATGGGATAATTTAGTCTTTTTCGAGACATGGTATTAATCTGTATGTTACACAACTAACGGAGCATCAACAATTTATAGAAGTGTAATTCATTTCAAAGCTCTGGGTATACACTGTAAATATTTTTTTTGCAAAAGGTGTGCTGTCAATATAATTCTGTGCTTTTTTGGGTATTATATTGATTCTACTCTGTCAGCCATCTGGGTAGCATTTTTTATATCAACTTATGCTTTTTGTATAAGCGAGTCTTCCTTTTTAAATATCTGACAGGAAAAAAGGATTGTTTTCAGAGTCAAACTGTAAATAGTCACTGAATTTTTGGATTAGAAATTTTTCCCTGTACATTGCAAACATGATGGCTACTGTTAATTTAAGCTGACTTAGGTTGATCAATCACCTCAGGACACACTATCTGCTTATGAGCCCAGTCTTATGGATTGGAAAAGAAATACCTGCTCTTTTATTGCTTTTGCCGATTATAACCAAGATTTACACTGGCTTATTCATTCCTTGTTCTCCTTTGTAGTGCTAGTCTTGAATTGGATGGCTCCAGCAGGGAAACAGATGAGCAAGAGAAGATGTGCCCTAGGAAGAGGTATTATTTTCTTTTATTTAATGCTACTATTTCTATTATAAGAAGTATTCTTTGAATTTAGACTGCATTTTTTTAATGGTTTGTTATACTTTATGGTTGCTGTAGTGCACTTTGGTAATGACACTAACCTTCCACTCCTAGTCTGTAATTTTTAAAACAATTTTATTGTATTTTTTTGAAAGGTACACAATTGATAAGTAGGAGATATTTTCCACAGCAAGTCAAATTGTGATATTGCTATCAGGATTCAACTTTTTGAGTCAACTCATTGACACATGTTTTATGAGCGGTTCACAAGAACCCATCTCGCATGAGAAGGAATGGAACAGTTAGTCATATACAGTTGTCTTGCACAATCATATTTCTTCACCTATTTTGATTGTATGATTTACATCTATCATTTTTTTAAAGGACGAAAAAGACGTGTGTATAACTATAAATCCTCGTGTTCAGTAAATCATAATTCTTCACTTTATGAGTTAAGTGAAAAATAAGTTTTCTGGAAACAATAATATTTTTCAGCTCTGGGTTTGATATCTCTAAGGATTATTTGGGTCTGAAAGCCGGTATATGCCTTTAATAAGATATTTAATTGTTTGGTAGGAAGAAGGAAATGATACACTGATTCCAGAAATTGAAAAAATTAATACTTCAAATTGCATTGTAGAATTGTGCAACTTTAAATTGATTTAGTTATAGATTTTTCTTCCAGTCATGTTGTGAATGTAGAAACCTTTCGAAGTCCATGCAATGCTGTCTACTATCGTTATTTTTACTTTGGTGCTTTTGTTATTCAATTGGCTTATTTTGTTACTTGGAACAGGACACGAGATGAATCATGTAGTGGGCCTGGGTCAAAAGCTTGCCGTGAGAAGATGCGAAGGGACAGGCTTAATGACAGGTTAGTTTATGGTATATTTATTGTTCTTGTTACATTTTTCTATTTTCTGTTGCCATTGGTCTCTGATAGGTCATGCAAATGATTCAGGTTTACGGAGCTAAGCTCTGTTCTAGAACCCGGTAAGCCTCCAAAGACTGATAAAGCTACGATACTGTGTGATGCTACACGTGTTTTGAATCAGCTGCGAGTTGAAGCTCAGAAACTGAAAGATTCAAATGATCAACTTCAGGAAACTATCAAAGATTTGAAGGTTTGCTTTCTTACTGGTAGACTGATATACAAATTTGCTAACTATATGTCTGTGGGATTGTAAGGATTACACAATATATATTTGTGGGTGGTTGGAGCCTGTGCTTAGTATAGTTAATTGCTTTTCAGCTTGTACTATATATTATTGGGTCCTTATCGATTTCTTCTACACCAATATAATATTCTGTCTTCATCTATTTTCTTTACAGGCAGAAAAAAATGAACTCCGTGATGAGAAGCTCAGACTGAAAGCAGAAAAAGAAAAATTGGAGCAACAAGTAAAAGCAATGTCAATGCCTTCTGGCTTCATGCCCCATCCTGCAGCATACCATGCAGCAGCTGCTGCTTTTGCCGCTCAAAGTCAAGCAGTAGGCAGCAAAACTATACCTCTTCCTGGATATCCTGGAATGGCTATGTGGCAATGGATGCCTCCGGCTGTGGTTGATACATCTCAGGATCATGTCCTAAGACCACCAGTTGCCTGAGGATACTCAATTATATCTTACTAACTGGTGCAACTTCTTCTTTTTCTAGAGAAACACACACAGTTTCTCTCGGTTTGAAGTTTAGATGCTACATCTTTGCATCAGTTTAATGAGCAATTTTTATGTTGTGCCACAGAGGTAACTGAAAGAACTAATTAGGGATCATCATGGTAATTGATGATTGCACTTTCTGTATTATGAGCATTTGATCTGCAGCTTGGTTGAACAATTCACGAGCTATTGTTGGTTTTATAATAAGTCCCAATTTGAGTTTGATTTGTTCAAACGATACAGGAAATGGCAAGTGTATAAATAGTAAATAAGTTAATTATTTTTATTTAGCAATTTGTTTATCTGCATTTCTAGTTGACCATTTGATTTGAATCTTGTGTTTTTACCATATTGTATTTTTTTTTTAAATTTATTTTGTTTGCTAGACAAATTTTATAAGAAATCACTGTTGCAGTTCAATTTTTTTTAAAAAGCTAAGAACTTCGAAAGTTATGATGACTATTTTGTTTTTTGTGTTTAATAGATTAATTAGCCTGGGTTTTCATCTGGGCCCCACGTTTGAAACCAAGAGTGTTTGTTTACAAGGTTTGCATTTCTTTGTAGGGATATTGCTTTAACTAATGCTTTATTAGTAGGGTATAGCTTAAACACTTATCCTTCCTTCACACCTGCTGGCTCCCCTCTAGTGTGCTCTTCCAATATCAAGAGCTTTCCTTCCTCTTCTTCTGCAAGTCAATTGTTCTTCCTTAATATCTCCTCTCTCCCATGCACCTCCAACACACCTGGCACTTATGGGACTACTGCTAGTTTACAATTAAGTCAAATGCAACTACCTCTTCGGCAGGCCTATTGGCAGGGGAGATTTGAATCATAGTATCCAACATGAGAAACAAGGGGCCCTACCACTTGATCACAACCACTTTGATTAATTCGTAATTTGATAGTGTTTTGAATTACTATTTTGAGCTCAATTTAAAGGAGTTCAACTTTAATAGAACAATTTTAATGACTAAAGGCAGTGATAGCTCGTGATGAGTATGTTTGAGACCATCAGTCCTGACTGTATGCAGAGACAAAAGCTTTGGTAAGCTGTACAAAGATGGGGCCAACAACAGTTGCAATATACTGGAATCAAATTTTTGTCTCATTAAATATCTTTGAAATTTGTACCACACTTTGAATGAAGTGCCTGTAAAATATTTGTAATTACTGCTCAAATTGAAAATTATATTATTGCATAATATAATATATTCAGATTTTGGTTTAAAAGGGAACTTTTATAGAATTGTGTATGCTTCTACGACTAATAGAAATTGCACATGGTATACATTATTCACTACAATTTTAATTGAAAATGTTATGCTTGTGTCAGTTTCACTCAAGCAGCTGATTGAGTTCACTGTCTATTGGAATTATGCTGAGAGCCTGAGAGGGATAACCTGCTCCTACAGCTAGGGATGGTGGTTTGTACTGCCAACGAGTGTGTTACAAATAATGACCTGTAATGAAAATCTTAATGCCAAGAGGCTTAACTTATAGCCACTGCTGGGGTTGTGGTGTTTTGAATATACATGAGTGGCTTACAAATAATGAGCAACCTTAAGTAATAATACACATTGATAGTCAAGAGTGCAAATTTAGGACAATTAAAAGCTCTTCACAAAATAAAAAACTCTCGACATATACAATGAGGACTAACATGGCAGTACACCAATATTAATGGGTTTTGGATATTCTTAAAAGAAAAGATATTATCCAAGTAGAATTGTTGCCAATATAACTCAGTAAATGCTAAGTGCAATGCTATATCAGATGAATTACGAGATGAGGCAGGACTCCATTATGTGCAGCATGCATTGCAAAATCCATGCTTTCTCAACTGTAACCCTTGTTTACCTTGGTGCTCATACAAGCTGTTGTTGTCCTGCTACCATTGTTATCTTCAGCATTATGCTGTGCCCAAGGATTGTGTCTAGCAGATCACACGTTAGTCATGGATTCTTAGTGTTCCATTATTTACTATTTTAGTTATCTTACTTGATGTCTGTTCTTTCACTATACGAAGTGACGAATAATAAATTTTCTGTAAGCTCAGGGTCTTAACATAGAACATAGGACATTATTTGATGTGGGAGGATCTGGATCCTTGAGTAATCTTATATCACCCAAAAGAAGCAAAGAGTTGCTGAGAAAATTGTGGCTTGGTGTGCAGGTTTTGGGCATCCTTGGAGTTCTGAGATTTAGATACATTACAGTTGGTTTTGGTAGGAAATGGGAACACAATTACATCTTTTGCAGCAAAGTAATTCATTTCATTGTGCACTTCGTCAAGCATCGATCTGTGTGAGCTGCGCAGTAACTGTTATCTTGCGAGACAATTCCAGCAGCAACTGCAACTTTTGTAGGATATGGTTTAACTAAAACAGCTTCATGGACTTCACTTTGTTAGCATTTGATTTTAGCAGCAAGGGACTTCAACATCTTAGCACATGGAATGAATTCATTAACAAAGTGCGTGCGAGATCAATTTGGAGGTTTTGTCAAAGTGGTTACCATTACTTTTGGTAAATATAATTGATGACTGCATGTATGGGTGACAAATTGAACAATAATAATTGACAGATTTTTCCTTGTTGGGTTGTGATATTACTTTTCTAATTCCCAGTGTCGGTTGCTGATTTTCTTCTTCATGGGTTGAACATTTTCTTCGTGGCAAGTGTTGGTCTTCTAACTTGTGGCACATTTTCTTTCAAAGGCAGCATTAAGGTTCGAGTTATTACCTTCTGGGAGCAGTTTATTCTTTTGTTGAGTGTTGTGTATGTGGGCTCCAAATATTTCTTTCAGCAGATGCGTTGCTGGTGTCATTGCCCATTGGTGACGATGAGTTCTTTGTTGACTATTATGATAGTTGGGTGGGTAGTTAGTGTGATATAGAACCATAATAGATCAAGAAAGGGCAGCTATTGGTTGAGCAGTTTTACTTTTCCAGTGTCAAAATAAAACTACTACAGGGCATCAGATAAGAAGAAGGAAAAAGAGATTATTTGCTTGAAGAAAAAGAGATCAATGGGAATTGGAGAGCCTGCAAGCAGAGGATTGTGTACAAATTTGAGAGGAGGATGATAGGGCTGGATCATGTTTGTATGTTAGTCTTGAGCAACATTGCAGTGTTGGAATATTTTATTGTTGTAAGTTATAGATGGCCTGACATGTGGGATTGTCTGTAGATAGTGAGTTGGGTTTCTTTTATTGTGTTGTGGCTTATGTTGTAAATTAATGAATGATTGTGTTTTAGCTCTTGCACGGCACACACCATTTTGAGTAAGCTTGTAGGTTACTAGGCGGTAGGCTTTCCCTGGATCCCCTTGCTTAGACCATATCAATTGGTACAATACTATAGCATTGCTTTGCTTTGTTGCCCCCTACATTGCTGGTTTCACCCAGCACACTCGATGCTAACTCCACATTCATGCCGCTGAGGAGCTACTAGATTGTCATTCACAAGCTGCTCATCCACCGCTTCCTCTAGTGGTGCACTCCAATTGCTAGCCAGCTGTTGGGATGCCATTAGGGCTAGAGAACCCTCTCAATTGCACCTTGCAGAAGTGTTGTCCAACTTGGAGGCCCTGTTCTTGCTCATTCAATGTTATTGGAGCATTTAAAAAAAATGGGCTAATTTTTCTGTACTTTGTGGTGTTGCAAGTGGGTTTTTATTTGACAGGCAGTTTTTGTTTTAATTCATTTTGCTTAGTCCTCTTTGCTATGTAGTTCTCATCTTGAAAACTTTGAACGACCATATCTTGTGAATATGAATGCCTTTTTGGGTCCATTTTTCTCCGAAGCATATTTATTGTGCACTTTGCAATGGTTCTTATTGTTTCTTCTCATCTTGTAGTACAATTGTATATTTAGCATTTGTTTGTTTTTGGACATTGCAAGCATTTATTGACTGCACTTTTTCAGTTGTGACCTCATTGAAATAAAAAGTTACACATTGTACTTGTATTATATTGAGGATTTCACACCATTTTGTGCTATTATTGTATTTGTAATATATGAAGTGCTACGAGGATTTGTTGTGTGTTTTATTTTTGTTATTACAACTTTGTCTACCCTCATACATGAGTTTTTGATTGTTGTACGCCTTTGAGTTGTATTACATTATGTCATTTTCATGCTATTTTTTAACCTTCACAAACTACATTGTGAAAATTTTGGTGGAGCTGCCATACCTTTCTCTTATAAGCATTATGGGGGTAATAACATTGTGTACTTGTGCTAATGCTTTCTTGATTTTGTATTGGGAAAGCTAGTTTCTAATTTTTGTTCTTATATATTAGGCAAATGAAATGGTTAGTTGTACATGCATTTTAATGAGATGGAACATATAGTTTAATGAGATGGAACATATACTATATAGACATAGTTGCATACCTATATATAGATGCCACCGTTCATCTTCTTTAGTTTATCATCTTTCTTGAGACTCTTGAGACTATTTTGGGCATAACATATGTATCTTAAATAGTTAAATTGTTGCATTATTGTCATTTGTATATTGTTACTGTCGTTAAGGTCACTCGTGTATATTTGTGCCTTTGGTTCAAATAGTGTAGTAGTTGTTTTTTGATAGTTTTTTGTGCTTCTTCGTGCTTCAATGAAGCTATATATGTTCCAATCTCTTAAGGGCAACTGTTGGAGGAGATTTATTTCCGTACATTTTTTTTCCACTTTCCCCATTTGTGACTCTTTTGTACTTGGATGAAGTTGTTCATGAGGGATCATCTTGAATTCTTTCATTTTCTTGATTGTACATTGGTGCCTTGTCATATCTATGTTAAGACCCATCTTTTCTTTTTTTCTAAGTCACATTGAAGGGGATGTTTCTAGAATATGGTTGTTTCTTGATTGGTTTCCCTTTGAGACTTGGCGATTTAATTTACATCAAAAATTTATATTTTTTAGTTTGGTGAAATTTGTACACATATGACTCCATCTCCTATTACTGCCTATGGGTCGTACATTTGCTTCTCTTGGTGTTGTATATCTTATATGTACCCACCTCTTATTCTTGCATGAACACTCTCTTGTATGCACTTACATCCTTCATATGCATATTACTATTGAATCATGTCAAATTTATCTTTTTGTAATTAAATCTTAAGCATCTTGATCTTGGAATAGGTACAATTTTTGTTAATTTTAACACACAAGGGCCTTGTATATAACAAAGAGCTAGAGGAAAATGAAATGTTTTCTATTTAAAGAGGACGTGAGAGGCACACAAAGGCTATTGGAGTTAACCATTTAAAAGGAAAAAAGAAGTAGAGATAGTTTTTGTTATTTCTTGCAGGGAAAAAATGATGCAATGACAATGGTGGTTTGTCATTTATAAGATACATAGGCGAGGTTGGTGGAGAAGTAGAAATAGTGCACATAAATATATACAATGATGTGGAGCACCATAACGAGGTACTAGAAGAAGATGATGAATAGGAGTATGGGGAAGAGGTCACGAGTGGAGAAGGAATAAGAGAATATTGGTGGAGGATTGATAGTGTTGGTCAAAGCTCACAAGAAAAGAGAATGAGAGATATGTGTGGAGTTGGTTGAATTGTGGGGGATAGAAGTTTATGGAGGAGGATGGTATTTGCCTCAGTTAAATGTTGGAGGAGGCAAAGGGATAGATCTTTTGATTGTCATGATAATAGAACATTTCAAAGAATGTGCACATTTTGAAAGGACGTTTCTACCAATTGCTCAGCTCTAGGTTGTGAGCACCATGCTCACAAAATTTCTTATTCAACATGTTTGATTTTGGAACATCCAAGTTCATGAAAAATTCTAGCATCCTTAACAATAACAAGAGTAGTTGAGAGAATTTTAGCTTATCGTGTAGGTTTTGGACAAGCTTGAAGTAGTTTTGAGGTTTAGAAACATTTTAAATCGGCTTCGGTTGTGAGATAAGTCATATTTGCATCTTCTAGAATGAGGAAATCTATTTTGTTTATTTTCTATGCATTTTGTTAGTAGTATTTTGTATGTGATTTTATTAGCAAATAACTTCAGCGGTCATCTTCATTAGCGACTAGGACAACAACTACATCTTCTACATCATATGAGTTGACTTTAGTAGTTTCAAGGACTTCACTTTTCTAATACTCATTTTCATCAACACAGTACTTCAATAGCATCATAAAAATAGAGAATGACTTTATCAACAAGGTGTGTGCAAGATCAAATTGAAGGTCTTATTAGTGACAATACTTAACTTTAGTGGAATAATCAATGATTACACGTATAAGTGACAAATCTAATGTTGATATCATTGGACAATGATGTTTCTTTTCTTGGTTGACTTTCCTTTGTGGTTGATTATTTTCTTTATGGGTTTAACATTTTATTCTTGGTGGTTGTTGGTCTTTAATTCATGGTATACATTCTTTTTTGGATAACATTAAGCTTTAGGTGTCATCTTCTGACAAGAGTTTCAATTTTGTTAATGTTACTATTTGGTGGTGATTGTACAAGTTCTTTGCTTACTATTGCAACAACTACTAGGCAAGATAGAATGAAGGGGTAATCGAATAGTTGGGTAGTTATCACTGTAGCCTTAAAAAAATCATATTGTGCTATGCAAAGCAACGAATAAGAAGATAGAAAAAGAGGGAGATTATTTTCTTGGAGAAAAGAGAGTACTAGGAAAGAGAGGGACTAGGTTGAGGAAATATTCAAATCTTGTGGGAGGTAGTTTTGTGTATGGCCATTACAGGATCTTGCAAGTACATGTTTGTTTGTAGATCTAGGAGAAGAAGCATCGTGTTGGTATATTGGATGAACACCATTGTGGCATTGGAATATTTTATTGTTGTAAGCCATTATTAATGGGACATGTGTGATTTCTATAGGTAATGAGGTAGGCTTCTTTCAACCTAGTATAACTTGTAGAGGTTCAAATTGTAGTACTTCAAATATTGAAGTGGGGGATTCTCTACGCAATTTTTAGTTTTGAGATTGGGTGTTTTTCAACTAGAGGATGGTTGTATTTAAAATGTACTTTTGGTTCTTACTATTTCAACCAACTTCGTGTTTATATATCAAATTTATCATTTTGGCAATGATAGGATAGTTGAGTTCTCATCTCATGATATGGTTATTTGAGAACTTAATGATCTTGAGATTGTTGTTGCTTCAAGGGGTGTTGATCATACATCTTGATTGTGCATGTTTGATGCTTTTGAAAGTTCCTAAAGATTCTCTCTTATAGCCCATGCATATTTCTCAAGCAATCTTTGGCCTTAATGATTTGGTCATATTATTTACATGTATTCGTACAAGATGAGCATACACGAATTAGTGGCATGCCTATCTAAGGTTTCATTCATTGAGGGAGTTTGTTGAGGTTGTGCACTTGACAAACATTACCAAGTTTGTTAAGGCGCCTTTAGAGTTGGTGCTAGCCTCATCATTTTCAACTCCTTTGTAGGGTCAAAATATGTGCTCTCTTTTATTGATAACTTCTATAAACATATGTGAGTTTACTTTCTTAAGTACAAGAGTGAGGCACTTAATTATTTTATGACCTACAAGGCATTTGTAGATAAGCACTCCACTCTTTCTATGAGGAGGATACACATAAATAGGGGGTGGGGATATGTCGATTAGGGTTTCAGGGATTTTGTAGTAAGCAAGGTATTTATTATTGGTTTATAGTTCCTTACACCCTAAAAATATGATAATAATTAAGAGAAAGAACATAGCTTAATGAGAGATGACGCATTATATATTTAAATTAGAGAATATGGAATGCACCATTTGGATTCAAGCTGTTAATTGTGCTAATTACATTTAGAAACATATGCCACATCGTGGAATGTCAAATATGACTCATAAGGAGACTTGATCCCATGTTAAGCCAAATGTATCTTCACTTAGAGTATTTGGTAGTGAGGAATGAGAATCTATTATAAATTGTTAGTGAAAATCTATGGTGAAGAAAATTCAACCACACTAATATTTGTTGGCTAATGTGAGGATGCTAAGGCTTACAAGTTATTTAATCATGTTTCGAGAAATATCTTGTTTAGATAGGATATCCAATTTTATTAGATTTCTATCATTGATAATTGGCTAGTGATCATTTATATTCTCATTTTACTCACTCAAAATCATTAGGTGTTATTCTTTTGAATCATGCCATTTTAGACGATCTTAATTTTTTTTAGATGCAATAGGTATTATTGAGTGGGACATAGTCATAGTAGAGAAGTGTTTTTTGGGTGAAGAATTATACTTAGGATCATGTTTCTTCTAAGGGAAGAAAGTTGGTTAAATGCAAGTGACTATATTGCACCATACATGTAATGATGGTTCTATAATTACAAGGTTTGTTTTGTGGTTAAGGGATTTTTATAGGTTGGGGACATTGACTATATTGAGACCTTTTTTTGTTTTTGATTAAGTGAAAGCAAGTTTTTAAGGGGACTTGAAACCCTTTACAAAAAGGTTGCTAAAGATATTCAAAGACAACCCAAAATAAGGAACAAATCAAGACCAAAGTGAGGGTTTTAACATCAGGCTCCCTCAACCTGGAACAAACAAAGCACGAGAAGAACTACATGCAAACAAAAACTAGAGAAAGGATCCAAAATCCCAACCTAAACCTTTGAACATCCAACATTAGGATTTACCTTTGGCCCCCCTTCTTATGAGACCGAAGGGTCATATCAAAAGAGGTCGAAGACCTCTTAGGGTGTTTACCTTTTACCGTGATCCAACCTTCTTCCACCTTTGCAGCCACACCCAGCCAGGCCGTAGAATCCATCACCGAACTTCAGCCACCCGAGAGGGGGGCAACACTCTACACTGGCACCACCAACTGAGAGCCATGGCCAGCCACAACCCCAGAGCCATCCACAGCCGAAGGGACAACGCCAACAAACTTACCAACAATAACCCTATCACAATCCATTACAAGAATATCTTGGTCGACCACTTGGGAGAAACTCTTATGGGAAGAGTTCTTGAATACCGTGTAATGTTGAGAAGAAGCACCTTTCCACCATGAAGAGGGCTTCTTCGATTTCACTTTCTCCTGTTCACAATGAGACCTTTTTTGTTGCTACCAAGATAGATTCCATTTGTCTTGTGATTTCACTTATTGCATCATAGGGATGGCTAGTTCATCAAATGGGTGTGAAGAACACTTTTTCTTCATGATAAGTTTCATGAGAAATTTTTTATAAACTTGCCTCTAGGTTTTGTGTTGGAATATTCACTTATTTTTAGGTTCCCTTATTCATTTAGTATCAAAAATCCCCTAAGGGATTGGTATGAAAAAATGGACCATTTATTGCTTTTGTTAGGATTTTCTTGATGTTCTTTTGTCTAGTTATTGTATGTTGAAGACACAATCCCTATATGAAACTCATTTTCCATTATGCGGAGTGTATATTGAGCATTGATGGAGCAAATTAACATCATAGATCTTGGAATTTTGCATTAGTTTCTTGAATTACAATTTATTCAATCTTCAAAGGGGATTGCCATTTTTAGTACCAAGCTTGAATTTCCTCTTAATACTACTACAAATATTTGGTGACAAATTGCCTTCACATTTCATGCAATCCAGTGGAAAACCAATTGACTCACAATATTGAGATTAATATGCACTTCATATGAGAGAACTCATTCAGGAAGGTTTTCCTGGCTTGAAGTATTTGCATATAGCAAAGGGATTTGCAAGTATCTTCACTAAGCCTTTGTCATCACTTTATTACCTTTAGCTACGATTGATTCTTTGGGTGAAGGAAGCTTTCCTTGGAGATTCTTCTTGAATTTTGCTTCCTTCACTTATACTTGTTTTCTTTTCATGTTGGTCTATCTCATTTGGAGAGGAGTCTTTCCTCATAAGTTTTTCCTTTTTTCTCTATTTGAGAGAGATATTTTTACATGGATACTTGATCAAGGCCTAGCTCTTGAGAGAAATCTTTGATTTTGATACATCATTTTGTACCTCCTTAAGTTACATTTAAGTGGGTGTTGGTGTGAATAATGTAGATTACCTAGCTTGTTACATGTACCTATTGAAACTTTATTTTGGATCAAAGGTTAAATAGGTTTTGCCAGGCTCCTAACATCTAGTTATATCATATAATCAATAAAATAACTATTTAGATTAGATAATCTTCAGAAGGGCTTTGTACCATTTTATAACAATCATCAAGGAAAAAAGAGAAAATCCCACAAGCAATGAGATAGGGAAAATAATAGGGAAAACCAACAAAAGACTAAGTGCTTTTGACTAGAGCAAGGAACTAGCAAGAAACAAAGGTCCCAACCCTATACTAGAAATTTCTCTTTCACAACAACTAGAAGAGTATGGGGAGATGAAGGACTTTTTTTCCTTCTATGAACTAAAATCCAACCAATACTATCATCCAAGGCCCCATTATAAGGGGAAACAAGAGGTGCTATTGGGACATCAACAACAATTGAAGAGGGAACAAGATTGTAGATCAACCACATGAGAAGATTAAATTTGTGAGGAAGCACCCAATGTTTTTAGAGATATACATGTATCAAAAGAAACCACAATATGGACTTTAGGGCACTAAAAGGCCTCACCAGAAGTAAGACTCTCATATTGAGAAGAGTTATCCTTAAAAGAGATGGTAATCTTGATGGTCAAGTGATCATATTTAGCATTCTTCCACCAAGTAGTAGTTCCTTTCCGATGTGAAAGAGAGCAATCCAAAGCCAAGTGACCAGCAGTGAAGCAATGATGACAATTGAAAGGGAGACCCTCAAAAAATAAGGTTTGGTGTCTAGTCAATAAAATAACTATTGATCAACACAAAAACATCAAATGACTAGATAATTTTCAAAGGGCATGTACCCTTGTATAGTCCACCCAACCTAAACAATGGTTTTTCCTTTCCTTGCAATTCACATACTGTTAACTCAGTTATCAGATTTTGAAACTAATTTGGGAAGACCTTTCTTCCTTCTTTTAACAACCTTTTAAAACACACCATTTTCACATTCTGCTAATTGATGAGAGAGGGGGAGTCTTCAATCACCACCTCAATTAGTCTCTTTGCGTGGTGAGGAATAAATTTTAACTAACGATGTCATATGTTGTATTGAATCTGTAGATAGGGTAGGAGCTTGAATCCTTACACGGTTCACTAGTACCATGTCATAGAATTGGACTTAAGAGAAGCTTGGTTTAGTTTTAAAGGAGAAGCTATAACATTGGATGATGAGACCAATTGGTCTATATTAATTCTAAGGCACTTCTAAGGGAAGCCACTACAAGAGAAGCATGAACCTCTATTAGGGAGTGTAGACATCAACCCTAGGACACTAGAGAGATAGTGAAAATAGAAGTATCCATAACAAAATGATTAGGGAGGGCATTCCTACAACATATAACTAAACTCATATCTAAGCATGACACTTAAAAACATGATTTTCAATAGCTAAGTATCATTTTCATTGAAATAGTATGTATCCTCAACCATCAAGACAATATCCCCATGAAGAGCCATAAAAAATTAAAGGTCCGCCAAGGTAGAGGAAATTTGTGTATCCCCCAGTGAGAGTGGTGGCACTTAAAAGCAAGAATTTCAATAGCTAAGTATCATTTTCATTGAAATAGTATATATCCTCAACCATCAAGACAATATCCCCATGAAGAGGCATCAAAACTTTAAGGTTGATAGGAGATGTAGTGGAATATACCTTTAAAAGATGATCAATAACATTGTTGATATATTCGAAAGAAGAATCTCCCATAAATGAAGAGGGAGGTTAGGTAATCTCACATAAAATTGTATAATATTGAGAGATTCCATCATAGGTTTAAAAGAGGGAAACCATGGTTTGAGAGAGACGAAATGTTCATCTCACATCTACAACTTGTCATTCAACACCACCTCAAAATCCTTTAGATGTTGAAATCTTGTGATAAAGAAGCCCCTAACACAATGATACAATTGGATTGAGTCACTAATGAAAGGTGTCCAAGTCTCCAAAACCCATTTATATAGGGCCAAGAGGGAAGGCCAAAATTGATGAAATCTACAAAACAAACTTTGACAAGCATACTTATTTTGTCATTAATCACCTCTTTTCCACAAACCACAATAGAGGAATAATGCAAGAGATGTGCAAAAATTTTCCATGCAGGGAGAGACAGGACATACTATGAGCCTTTGAGCTAGCCAGAGTTGCATAAGCTAGAGAAAGAATCATCCCATCTATGCCAACTAGCATTGGAACAAATCCTAGAGTTTCAGCCCTACCTTTGACATGAATATAAGTTGTAGGAACTGAGGGAATAGAGTTGAGCATGTTGGCAATGTTCATGCAACCACTAGAACCACCACTGCATGAAGGTCAATCGTTCAAACCATGCATATGTCTTGTGGCACAATCGTCTGCAACATTGTTAATAGAAGCCACAAAAGTCACATGAGCACGAGGGGTCCACATCAAAGAAACCACGTGAATTGGGTGAAAGGGTTTCTATAGCAAGTAATCCATTCAAACAATATTAGGGATTAGCAATAAGACCTATTCACACTTTCTTACTTAAACTTATTTAGGTCATTTGTTTTTGTCTCATTTCATAATATTTTAGAAATTGTCATGATCTTAGTTTGTCTTAGAGTTTTATCCTTTGTTATATAGCAAGGTCTTCTCATTGTATTATTAATCATCTACGTTCACTATTTTTTGGCAACACAAAATTTCTTTATGTTGTCTCTCTTGTGGATGGCATTTGGTCTTGTTTATTAGATTCCTACTTTTGTGGGTTCTTCCATTTTTGTAACATTCTTTTAAATGAATAAAATAACTTTAATTTAGCTTCTACATGGAACGTGTTATTGTATTATTTTAGGATCCTAGGTAGGATAATTTTTCATTACACATCCTTGCCTCAGACTATATCATTACCAATCTATTTTCTTTGGTCTTCATATTCCTTTTCTATCTTATCTTACCACTTTAATCTTCTTATAACTAATTTGCCACTAAATTCCCATGTATATATCTAAATACTGCTTTGGTTAATCATGTTTTTTCTACACTTGTCTTATATGGGGGCTCTCTAAAATTAACAATAAAACTACCATTTAAGAGAAAAATGAAGCATCAATAAGGAGTGGGGAGAGTGAATTGGTCATCATAGTAGCGAAAAAGTGGTTTTGACAATGGATCAAGTTTGTACCTAGTTATTAACTAACTTATATATCTTATGTAAAATTCGAGGCACATTTTAAATAGACTAAAATTAAGATATATAAGCTAGTAGAAATGGGAGATGGAAAATGTGAAAAAAAATATTTATATTAATTTAATATAAACACGTTATTTTATGAGATATATATTTTTAAATCATTAAATGGTAGCGCAGGGGCTGCAATCATTGCATTTATAATGAGATATTTTTTTTACATCTATTTGCCATCTACCATATCACCTCGGCCTTGGAATGAAGCCAAAGTAACCAATTTTTTTTATAAAAAAAACCTACACAAACACCTGGCATATTCACCCTATTACACTTATAATGAAATAAGTCACATAATAAAATAATATAATAGAAAATTTACTACAAATGCTTGGTAACAATTTGCCACTTCGACAAGGCAACCTTCCAATACATTTCAAGGGGGATAACTTCAATAGTCTTCACTAAGAACTAAATACTCAACATGATAATAATAACTAAACAATATCCACTATATGCGGCATAATTATGGCTAAAATATCACCTAGGTTGACATAGACAACGACATATAATCCCTAGATTGGCCTAATTAATAAAATAAGAATATATTGATGATAATATGACTTAATTAAGAGTTAAGGTAGTCACGAGACTAGTCACAACCCATTATACACTCTAGAATTAGGGACATAGCATATCCTATGTGTGTCCTAAGTAAACTAGACTAATGCGAATAGGACCTAGAAGGTAAACTAGTTAGGTACTATCTCTATTCACACCAACACATGTCCTACTTTCTATAAGTAGCATGTTAACATTGCCCTCGCTATATGTCAATCAAAAACTTTACCTCATTCTTGACTACCTCTTTTTGATAGATGTATGCTAGATGCTTCAATTGCAATGCTACATGCTATTAGTTAACTTAATGCATGCACATTATGTTACATGCATATAATGTTTTGGCTAAGTCATTTGGGCTTGAAATCTTTGGTTGGAAGATTGCAATAGATCAAGTGTAATGAGAGCATACACAATTTCCTAGTGCTGCATATTAGGTCTTCAAAGAGCACGACCCACCATGTTTTCTTTGGTCGATTCTTGTCAAGTTTCCCCAAACCCATGTGTATTTGCATCCATGTTTGGCCAATTTCCCAAATGCAAATTTCAATTGACTAAAAGTTGTTTTATTTATTTAGGAATGTCATGTTTTTTATTGGGCAAGTAATTTTTTTGAAAGAGTCCAAAACGTTGTACAGAAAGAAAGAATAAACACTAAGCACAACTAGATCCCAAAGGACAACCAAGAGGAACGACAATTACACAAAAAACAAGATATTACAAAACCTTACAAACTACCAACCAAGTCACGAACACAAAAGCATTGGATTTCTCTTCTATGAATTTATTTAATATAGAATAATTTTTGATTCAAATGAAATGCACAAAATAAAACTATTATGATATTGACTTGATGCTAAATAAAATCATCAATATTGTAAGATTAACCATCTTCCATAAGTTTTTGATATTAAAAGCAACAAAACAAGGGTGATGTCCCTTACATCACTACACCCCTAAGGCGTTAAAATTACAAACCAAAATAATTATTTACAACGAGGTCAAAGGAGACCATTGACCATAGACTAGCAACACAACTAGTAACCCACATCATGAGTGGGTGCACAACTCACCTCCAACATGGGGAAGATAATAAGAGTTGTAGAGTGATTTTTTCTTTCACCGCCAGACAACCGTCTAGGCGATATTGTCACAGGTGTCGCCACCACAAGAGGAGGGTGGAGTAACCCCCAAAGAGAGAGAATCAACAACAACACCAAGAACAGAGTGTTGGCAATGTTGAACTTCAACAGCTAAAGGATGAGGCAGATCATGAGCAGTAGTAGTCAAAGAAGGGTCCATGTTGCCAAAGAGGGCCGAAACAAGAACAAGAGGTGGAGTCAAATCCACCGGGACAAAATCAACACCACCCTGGGGAGAGACATCATCAACCTATAAAGAGTCATCAATGGAGGAGTTGAAGGCCATGCCAATCAAATGATCATCATTTGCATCCTTTCACCAAGTGGCAACACCTTTACAATGCAAGAGAGAACAATCTGTAGCTAGATGACCAATAGAAAAAGCACCTTTTGCATTGAAAGGGGAGGCCCTCATAATCTAATAATTACCATCTTCCATAAGTTAATCCATACAAGGTTTAACGAATATATGTGTATAGAAGGGAATAATTTTGTAGGTTGCTTGAATAGATTACTTATTCATTTCGCTTAACTCTTGTAACCTTGTTGATCTCCACCTTTTAATAGTTTTGATTGTTTCTCTTACAATGCCTGTTGAGACCAAGGCACAAATGATCTTGGACAAACAACTGTTAGGATTCTCTAAAAGCAAGTCTTGCTCATCCTTTTTTTGCATGGAATTTACCAATTCTTGAAAACAAGTAATCACACTAAATCTTATGAGAATATACTCTTACAACTATTGCCATGTACCCCTCCAATTTCTTACAACTATTCCATTCCCTTGGTAGATCAATTTTTATTTTATTTTAAATGAATTTGCTATGGGAGGAGATAGGAATTAAAAGAGATTGATCTAGCTTTTCCAATTACAAATAAAGGAAACAAATATATTTTCTTCAAGTCAGTCTATACTTGATCCACATACTATTTGGATTCTAGATTGCCAAACTAGGCGCAAATTTACTCCTTATTTTGTGGAATTATTTTCATCGTAGAGAATGTTTAGCAAAGCTTCTCTAACTTTAGTCCTCTTCTTAATGATGCATCATGATGCAAATGGACCAAGGCCAAACCTTGTTGGCCTGAGAGGACTATGCCAATGCTAAGGAAACAAAAAAGGTGGATGCCTAACCATGTTGTGCCCATGCTAAAGGGATGATCTCAAAACAAACTAGGGAGATGTGTTCCAAGCTGGTGTCATATATGTTTCGTGCTTGTAATTTCATAATCAAATCTTTTGATTGTGCTTCCTGACAACTTTTTTTTCTAGGTTATAGTAGACTAGCCATCCTGTTATTCAACCTCTCAAGAAAACAGACCCACGTGTCCATATTAGAATTTATTCTACGATTCAGCTCACATAACCACTCGTTTGTCAAATGATTTTAGTTTGGGCCGGGTCATTGCAGTCCCATCATGATATAAATCAATTTATAAGTATAGACCCCATGCTTGACTCCATTCTTGCCAGATATTACTATTGGACAAGCAGGATTCTCAAACTATGGGCGTACAAACATTTTAGTTTGTTTCTATTCCCTATTTGACTTTTCATGTTCCTAATAAGGAATCTGCAGTCTTTTTAACTACTGCAAATAGTTGTTTGGGCATCAGCAGAACATCTTATATAATACAAGTAAAGCTGTCCAACACATTTGTATTATAACTCACCTTAAATTTTGTAAGCATGCCAATCACTTTGCATGCATATGATGTCAAGCCATAAAATCTGTAAGCAATATGAGGACAATGGATTCTAGAACAATCATGAGAGCAGATATTTCAGAAAGGGTGACTAAAGGAAATGGGTTACATGCTTTACATTTATAAAGATCCAACCCTCTGTTAGAGGGCTAATCAACCAGTAAACATAAGGCTACAGTGGATTTCTTACATTAAATATTACCTTGTTTGTTTTACGAGGATAGATAAAACTGAGACCAGAAGTGGAATCCTTAAAGAGTCAAACCATTCTAACAAAAAATTCAAATAATTTTCAAGAATATGATATTTTTTTCTTCTCTTTCCGATTATCATTTGAATATGGAAAGTTTCTTGGTTTTCTAAGTTTCTTATTCTTTTCATTTTGGATTTCATTTTTACATTGAAGATAATTGTATATTTGGCCTCCACATTCTTGAAATAGCTTTTTTCCAACAATTTTACACCATGAATGGATGCAATGAATTTTTTGATGTTAGGCTCAGATAAAACTTTTATTTACTTTTTAAGCATTAACTATGAAATTGAAAAACCATGACGTATGAAATAATTTTTGACCTTGGATGATTGAATGCAATGATTTGCGTAAATCATTGTAAGAAAAAGGGTAAAACATCATATGACATGAGCTTCGTTCTTTAGCTTGTCAATGAGCTCATCCACAGAAGACACCACCATCCCAGATTTTCTCTTTGGAGGCTCTACAACCTCGAGAACCTCCAGGTCTGGCATAATCTGCACCTGCAGCTCTTCAGGAGTGACTTTCTTTATTGGCTTCGATTTGGCTCTCATGATATTTGGGAGTGTTGCATATCGTGGCTGATTGAGCCGTAGATCTGACCTGTAGACAGAGTTCCCACAAATTAATTAGATTGCTACTGACCAAGAAAACAAATAAAAAATAAGGTTTGGAGTTCAGAAATATAAGAGATAGGACAAGTAATTATACAAGAACACGTTATTATTTCATGCTGCTTTGCTTCCATTTCCATACATACAGTTTCACATTACTAGAATTTTAGTTAATAACAATGCCATGGAATGAGAACATGATCTCCAGGATAATGACCACTTGAGGATTTGTTTCACACAATGGACAGGATAAATGTGGGGCCTCATTGATGAAATAGTTTACTAAAATACCGCTGACAATAAAATCATCACAAGCTACAATTGGGAATATTTAAACACCAAATGAACACGATAAAATTAAACACATCAATCTACTGCATTGTACAAATGAGAAAACGTGAAAGAAAAGAAAAATGAGACATGCAAATAAGCAGTTTGTGTACAGGAAATCCAAAATAGACACCAGGTTTTTGCACTGCAGCTTGAATTCAAAAATCAGTCTTTCTAAAGGTAGAAATTATAATAACTTGACATGTCACAATCCAGGTCATAATGGAAACTTCCTCAAGAAGAGGCCTAAAACACCATTCAGTAGCAGAAAAATACAGAGGCACAGGTAATGTTTTGTTGGTGAGAGATTTGGCTTTGATGTGATATACCCTTCAACTCCATTTTAATGCTAAATTGCTAATAGAATTGAATGTGCAGAAAATTAATTTTCTTGGGAAAAAGCACAATCATCTAAATAAAGGATCAGGTTTTTGTATTTCATGGCATGTTTTTGGAACCAGGTCAACTTCTTTTCATGTTGGAGACTGTTCAGGGTGATATGGTACATCCATGCAGAGTTCCATAACTTGCTGCGGGTTGTGCGAGTTTTAACAACCCGCGGATCAAGTCAAGCCTCCCGAGTTTTCATGACTCGGCGACATGACCCGACGAGTCATGGGTCATGACTTGCCGGGTCCGTGGTCTATGACCCGGCCGCGACAGTCAACAATTGCAAGTTTAAAAAAAAAAAACACTTTTTGCTACTTTTTTTTACTTATGTTTTCTTATCTGCCTTAAAAGGCATTCTATTTGCTTGTTATGAGGAGAAGAGAGGAAAAGTGAGAGAGGAAAAATAAGAGGCCATAGATTTGCAACCAGCAAGGAAGAAGAGCATCAAGGAGTGCACAAAATCACATCGGGGAGGCATAAGTTTGCATTGAGAGCACCAAGGAGTCCATAGCAGCTGTTCCAAGACTTCTCAACTCATTTGAAAGAGGTAAGTGTTAAATTTGTAGATTTTGTTGGTTTTTCTTGTATGTTTATGGATTTTCCATTTTTTTTTATAAATTTTTTGAAGTTTAACTTACCAATTCTTGAATGTTTTCTATTAAAATATAAATTGCATACTTAAATGAGAGAAGTAGAACAATAGCAAACCCTTAATTTTTTTAAGAAAAAAATGTAAACATGATTTTACAGTTTTTTTCTAGAAAAATGTAGGGTCTGCTGTTTTTTTCTAAAATACAATGCACAAATTTGTAATTTTGTTCGTAATTTTGTCGACTTTTATTGCAGCTGCCAGCAACCATCAAGTTTTGAAAACATTAATTCTTCCCAATGCCTCCAAAGTGTTAAGCTTGGAAATATACTGAAGATTTTCTTGGTAGACAAAAAAACCAAACAAAATGTTAGTTTTGTAAAGAAAATTTTCACGGTAGCATCAATAGGTTTAAATATCATATTGCCGGCATACCTGGCAATGATGCTGACCCATGTTTAAAGGCAACTGCCGAGGCAATTCGTTTCTGTTATGTCCGGTTAGAAAAATATGAAGAAGAAAAGGAAACTAAAAAGAGGCAACGAGAAGAAATATATTGACTCCCATTCATCTGCATCCCCATCCACAACCACAACCGCATCCGCATCTGCATCCACATCTGCAGGCTGTGTTGGAGAGGGTTCTTCCATGCCTCCTTTTTGTCCTAGTGCTAGTGCTTCTACTGATGCTCCTTCTAGTGGCACTACTATCCTTGGCCCTAGAGTACGAAAATCGAAGTTGGACAATTATTTTGTACCACGCACTACTCCTAGTGCACAACCCTCGCTTGAGAGCATGGGTTGGAACAAGGAGGTCCATGATGCTGCACGAAAACAAATTTGCAAGTTTTGGTACTTTTGCAACATTCCATTTGTTGCAGCTAGGTAATTCTTTTTTATTCGATTGCTTTAAGTTTAAAATTAAATTTTAAAATTTATAGTTTGAAGTTGAACTATGTTTTGTCGAATGATTAATCATAATCTATTTGTGACAGGTTTCCTTACTGGCAAGGTATGATAGATGCCGTAATCATTTGTGGGGCAGGCTTTAAAGCCCCTACTGATGCTGAGTTAAGTGGCCCCCTCTTGTTAGAAATGGTTAATGATATGAAAGTTGACCTAGAGAACCACAGACATTCTTGGAGCCAAAAGGGTTGCACCATCATGATAGATGGTTGAATAGATAGGAGGTATAAGACACTCTTAAATTTTCTTGTTTCCTATGGAGGTGATTGATCATTCTACTTCCCTAAATGCATTGAATAATTTAATTTTTATTTTGATTTGTTGATTGATCCATGATAATTGTTAATTATTTTGCTTTATTTCCAGGATCCACCATGTTCTTGAAGTCTATTGATGCTTCCTCACATGTGAAGAATGCCACATACTTATGTGAGGTTATTGAGGAAGTTATACATGAGGTGGGGGAAGAAAATGTGGTGCAAGTGGTGATGGATAATGCAGCAAGTTATGTTGTTGCAAGTAAACTTTTGACTTTTGAAGTTTTGATGGAGAGTTATCTATGAATTTATTTAAAATTTCCTCAACACATCTAAATTTATAATTAATTTAAAATTGCTGCAAGCAAACTTTTGATGGAGAGGCACCCGAAATTTTTTTGCTCTCCATGTGCGACCCATTGCCTTGACCTCATGTTAGAGGATATCGGCAAGCTTGAATGGGTCAAATCATGTGTTGATAAGGCCAAAAATATTTGCAAGTTTATCTACAATCATGCATTGGTCCTTAGCATGATGAGGCAATACATGGGGCAAAAGGAGTTGGCTCGTCCTGGTATCACGAGATTTGCCTCAAATTTCCTCACACTAAAATCCTTGTTGAAATCAAAGGCAGCTTTGAGACGCATGTTTGTTGGTGAGGAGTGGA